>CM062817.1:580636719-580997360 GCA_031772625.1 Pinus tabuliformis
ACGTTTGCTATACAGTTAACCCAGCAGCAACAGAACCGCAACCACTAACGTTTGCTATACAGTTAACCGCGTTTTCACCGCAGACAATACAACAAATACAAAGGAAAAATCGCAGAGACTGCAGAGCTAAACAACCAAGTAACAATAATAACCCAAAGGGCGCAAACAGGGTAAAACCCAAGCCGAGTAACTTTCCAGCATTTCGAGGAGGGACAGTTGTCCGCCAATAAGACCACCACAGTACATGCCGTCCTCAGCACTCTGGAATATTTTGAGCCAATGTTCGTATTAGATCTCGTTAAAAAGCATTACCTAGTTAGCGTGAATCTGAAGTTTGATGACACATACAGATCTGCAACCAGTAATAGGATTGCATCTGATAAAGTACCTTTGAACAACTTGATCTTATTTTGAAATTTTGTTATCTAATTAGCAGCGCTGCTGTAGTGACTTCTGAAATCATGCACACAACAGCTGCCAATATTACAATATTACCAGGAGAAGACCTTTCTTGGTCTACTTTCGAAACTGATCAATTGGTTCAGGTATATACAATACTCAGTTTCTAATAAATTGTTTTTGCAAATTAAAAGAGATCTCGTCAAGATTGGAAAACTGCAACAAGTCATGTTACAGATCCGTTTTACTCTTATACAGCTTTAGTCAATCAAATATTGTTTTTAATGTTAAACAAGCTTTTGACACATTGTACATGATATAAGGATTGCACAAGAAGCTTTAGTTCACATAACTCCTTAAGATGTTTTGTCTCAAATATGTCCTCTCTTCAATTTACAATGTTATCATTTTATTCTAACTAACTATTTGTTATGCAAATTACTGGCCTTCACGTCTACAACAAATGCAAAAGTAATATGAATATGTTTCTTCATATTATGCTCTTACTGCAATACAAGTATTATGACTTTGTAACCTCACAGTTTTGATGTCTCCTTCTGCATTGTCATGTTCAGCTAGTTAGCATGACTCTGAAGATTGACCGCAGGTACAGTTTTGTAACCAGTAATAGAATTGCATATGATAAACTACCTTTCAGCAGCTTGATCTTATTTTGAAATTCTGTTGTCTAATTGGCAGGGCTGCTGCACTGACTTCTGATATCAGCCACACAACAGCTGCCAATATTACAATATTACAAAGAGAAGACCTTCCTCGGTCTGCTTTCGAATCTGATCAGTTGATTCAGGTATATACAATACTCACTTCCTAATAATTTGTTTTTGCAAATCAAAAGAGATCTCGTCAACATTGCAAAGCAATGCGAAACCCGCAATAAGACCCCAAAACCTTTCCACCCCAAAACTTTGGTTCGACTTAGCTTATAATCACTTGCTTATAACAATCTGTTAAATGGCTAGTGATTGAAGCTCAATTGTTGATACCTTGCTATGAAGATCCTTTATTGATCAATCCCATTCATCATCAAGCTACCCGACTATGCAGTCTTCACCAGCCCCATGGTCATCAAAGGTCAGCTTTGTTTAAAATTTTTTATTTATTTCAAGTGCATCCATTTTCTATGCAGTTCTTGATTTCTCTCCAACATTTTCCAACATTTGCCAACAATTCCTCTACTGTTCCTCTGTTACTACCTTTTCATTTTGATTTCTTAGAATAAAACCCCTGTAGTACTAACTATATGCTTTGTTTCAAAATTTAGTCAAATCGCGATATAAACAGTATTGGAAATTTCTCTGAGTTTGAGGAGCCAATTCTTCGTCAAGGGAGTTCTGCCAGATTTGGAAGGTACACAAGGTTTGCAAAACTTTGTCAATTGATGCTATCATGGGGGGTTTTGCTGATCTCCATTTCTGTACTAATTTCCCTGGCATTGTATATCACCTTTGGCAGTGTCACAGCAGCTCGTCAGCTTATCGCAAAAACTACAGTTCAAGTTGTAATATCTGAACGCACAGTCGCAACCATTCTAGGAAAGTCTCAAAATGCTGTTGTTAAAATTCAGCAGCTAAGCTCGTATAAAGAAGCATAAATTTCTGCAAATTCCATGGGATCCCCTTCAACTGAAACTTTTGAAACATGGAGACTTGGAATGAAGTATTGTCATTGCTGACAAAATGACATTGTACTGACAGAATGACAAAATGTTACAGCACAAAATTTGAGTGCCATTTCTTTGACTTGACATAAATGTATTTTGATAAACATGAATTACATTATATTTTGAATTTGGATTCTACTGCCACTGCTTACGCTCCAAAACCAATGTTCTCTATGTAAAAAATATATCTTTTTATATATATTCAATATATCATTACACAATGTATTAGCTTATCATTTTAAATTTTAAATTATATCTTTTAATTCGATTACTATGATATTGCAGAAAGCAAGAGTATAGAACACCAAAAGATAATGGATTTTTTCTTGGAGATCAAAATTATTTTATTATTGTACTTAGATACTATATTTACCAACCCAAAACTATAAAAGAGGCCAAAAGTCATGTCCTTTTGCATCACAACAAATCATTAATTAAATGCAACAAATTACTAATTACAAATTACATCAATTTACATTTCAACTCGTAAAGTTGAAATGTTTTTTTAATTTTAATTTGCTCATTTTAATTTTTAATTTATAAAATAAACTTATCAAAATTATTTTATTATTGTACTTAGATGCTATATTTACTAACCCAAAACTATAAAAGAGGCCAAAAGTCATGTCCTTTTGCATCACAACAAATCACTAATTAAATGCAACTATCACTAATTACAAATTAGATGCATTTCAAGTCGTAAAGTTTAAATGTTTTTTTAATTTTAATTTGTTTATTTTAATTTTTAATTTATAAAATAAACTTATCAAAATTATTTTATTATTGTACTTAGATGCTATATTTACTAACCCAAAACTATAAAAAAGGCCAAAAGTCATGTCCTTTTGCATCACAACAAATTATTAATTAAATGCAACAAATTACTAATTACAAATTAGATGCATTTCAACTCATAAAGTTTAAATGTTTGTTCAATTTTAATTTGTTTATTTTAATTTTTAATTTATAAAATAAACTTATCAAAATTATTTTATTATTGTACTTAGATCCTATATTTACTAACATAAAACTATAAAAAGGCCAAAAGTCATGTCCTTTTGCATCACAACAAATTATTAATTAACTGAAACAAATTACGTCCTTTTCTTTGCTAATTGGTAATTGGACAAATTTAAAGTTCACACTAAAGTTATGATAAACAATATTTTTAAATAAATAAATCTTTTGCTCTTTTGACCATGCAATAATTCCTCAATCATTGAGATTAACCTGAATCATATCATTTATGTCCAAATATGTTACTAGATATGTAATCTTTCAATCATGGCTTCAAGACTCCATAACTATAATTTTTAAATGCTTAAGTCCTTCTTTGACCTTCGAGAATAATCTATGTAAATATTCAACACTCTCCACCACGAATTTAATTAACAAATTTATATTCATAATAATGTTTATTTGGTCATTATCATTTTATCAATATTTCCATAATATTCAAATGTAAAAAAATAAGAAAATTCTATCTTTTCTGCACCATGGTTATTAAAATACATAACTTGCTTTAACACCTTCCTATTATTTTATTATATTTTAATTTTTATTATATTTTAAATCATGGTTATAAAAATTTTATTATTATTTAATTCTATTATATTTTAATTATTAATCTAAGCATTTTTTAAATCATGAGACATTGGAAAATTATATCTAAAACTAATCTTATTTTAAGAAATACAAACTCAACATTATAACAAGATATATCGCAAGTGTCTTTTGAAAATTAATTTTAATCATAATAAGAAAATATAGGACCAATGTCTTTTAAAAATTACTTTATAATTGAAAATAATAAAACAAGTGATTATTTTAAATATAAATGTTAATGTATTAACATACAAATTAAATTATTATTTTAAATAGATGGATAGATTTGTAATATCAAACAAAAAATTTGACATATAATAAAATTGTAACAAGCATTTATCAATTCAATGACATTTCTGACAATTCTTACTTAACAAAGCCAAAGTTCATTACATTTCACTCTTCGCATAAAGTCAAAAAGTTCATTCAAGCTCTCATGATAACGCAAATTAAATCTCATAATAATAACACACCAAACTATTTTGTTAACCGGCAGGGACTAGCGCCACAACAGTGGCTCCTTGTTATTAATAAAAAATAAAATAAAATAATATATATATTTTTTCATATTTATTTTTAAATTTTTATAAAAATATATTTATAATATTTAAAAAAAATATCATAACCAATATGACACCTCTTCATAACATTTAGTTTACTTTTTAATTTTTAATTTATACTAATATCTAAATGATATGTGGGGTTTTATTTGTAATTAACATTTTTTTAATTTTAGTTATATATATGAAAGTAATAAAAAATTTATTGTTAATCGGAAAAAACAAGATATATAGAGAATAATAAATTTAACTTAATTTATTTATAAACCATAATTTAATCAATAATAATGGGTATATCTAGGTGTTTTCGTTTCAATCTAGGGGTAATAAATTTTGAATGTAAGTGTGGTCTAACTCATCAATGAGAAGGGTTGGTGGCAACCAATATCTAAGGACACTAAATGTTACATTCATTGCGCGGAGGTTATGGGGGATAGACCATAGACAAGGGATAAACCATGGACAAGGCATTTATTGGAAGTGAACATGAATTCCATTATTAACATGTAAAATGACATTAATTCTCTTAGTTTCTTTGCTCGGCGTGTGGTTGGTTGTTGTGAGTTTGGCAGGGCTGAAATATTCAGAGTGCTTCACGTCAGAGGCTGAGAATTTTCAGGTTTGATCATCATGGTTCGTTAAAAGGGTCGAGCTAGAGAGGTGGCAGAGGATGTGGGCATCAACCTCTCCCTCATTGGCATGGTCAAGGCGAAGAACAATTTAATGAAGACTTGCCAATGCACATATGTTGCTTAATCATTGCCATGGAGGCATACGAGTGAAGGAATATAGGAAATGGTCATTGGGATGTCGATAGCTTGTTAGTAAACATCTCCCACGGGGGCTTCACAGGGTAGCAATACCATACCATGTGGGTTCATATTGGGGGATATATATTGAGGAAAAAGTGACATAATATATTGAGCATATATTATGGGGTAAAGGGTTTTTATATTGGAAAGTATAAAAAATGAACCTCAAAGTTAATGAAAAATATGAAGGGGTATAAAAAACATTAATGAAAAAATATGAAGGGGCATAAAAAATGCTAATAAAAAAATGGATACCTACAATATCTAGTGAAAGTAGGGGTTTTTTAAATCGGGAAGGTGTATTGGGTTCATATTTTTAGGGGGTTAAATAATGTGATTTTTAGAGGTATTTTCCAATATGTAGTCGAATTAGCGGTATTGTTTACTATATCATGAATGCACGTGATATGTCAGAGGTTCATTGAGTGAAGCTCCCATGACATCTCCATGAACAAGAAGAATCTAGGGAAAGGGTGGAAGGTCGAATTCCAGAAATCAATTACTATTTGGTTCATACATGTATGACTTTGCAGAATCTATCTAGAGCATTGGGAATTCCTTTTCCCCCTCCTCCAGCTTCCTCAAATTCACATGACGGGATAGAAGCAACTAATTCTACTTATCAAAGACAGAAAACTTCCAATCCTTCTCACCTAAAGTCTTAGACTAGAAACAAAAGCTCGCAAGTTGCCAAAATTCCCCAAAATAAGAAAAGAAAGCGCCAAATTTAGCCATCCAAACTGAAGTTGATGGCCAAACAAGGCGAGAAACCTCTCGGGAGGCAGACTCCTACATAATGACCATGTATGTTGAGTAGGAGTGATCTTCATGGCTTCTTGAAGGATTTGATGACCCATTCCTCTACCTGGAACAACATGAAGAGGCTTGTAGGGACAAGGCTCAAAGGAAGCAAGCTCAACACAACCAGATCAAGAACAATCAGGTAATGGACCAACTCACCAGTGTCGCTAATTTCCTAGGAAAGACTTACTCAATGTCTTAGTTTTCCATGTTGTTTTGATGTTCTTGTCTCCTTAGAGTCAATCATATTTACTTTGTTATGGAGCAATATTATTTCAATTTTGGCTCAGAACTCCCTGGGAGACCATTTGGCTTCCATCTCATGGGTAGATGGTCTCTCCTATACTCTTCTGAGGACAAACATGTTTTTCGCAAACAACACTTCATCCTAGACACTATCTACTCAGTTTCTACTCAGTGTCTCAATGAGTGTACTTTATGTAAATTTATGAAAATATAAAGAATTTTGGATTACTTACAAAAATATATTAACGAGCAAATGAAAATACTAAAAATCGGTAGAAAGAAAAAAAAAATGTAAAATGAAGAAAGAAAGAGTACTTATTATTGAAAGAGTTAGTGACTATTTTTTTTATAATTTTTTTTTTTCAATCATATAAATGAACTTTTAAACATCAATATTATAAAAGAACATTATTAACATTATCAATAAGTGTTGTTAAAGATTTTAGTTGAAGTGATTTGGTGAATCTTTTGTTTTCCCAACTACATTATAAATGAATGTTTCACTTTTTTCCTTAATTTACAATTACATTATAAATGAGTGTTTAATTTTATTTTATTTTAATTTACATATCTCATTATTTGCACGTTTAATTCACTATTATATATTTGTGTATAAAACTATTACATATTTGCCATAAATTAAGGACTAATTATTACCACCTCAAATTGTATAAGTAATTGAAACCTAGCAAAAAAAAAAAAATGATTTGTATAAATATTTAATTATATTATATACTATAATTATTATCATTAAACATATTTTATTATGATTGAGATTTTCTTTTCTTTTGAATTTATAAGTGTACACCTCCATAAATTTTAACAATCAAATAATTAAAAAAACAAATTTCTTACAACACAAATAAAACAAACCACTTTGGTGTTAAATTTAATTATGACTTTAAAAAAAATTATTATTATTATTAAAAATAAATTATTATAGGATAAATTATAATAATTATTAATATATATTTAATATTAACCGCTATTGAAGAGTGCATACATTGATTTGTTATCCAGCTCGATGTGTCACTATGTATGTATCCGGGGAGCTTCATAATCAGGTTCACACAGGAATTGCCATCCTCTAGTCAACGTTCATAAAATATGGTTTGACTCCTCTGCTAAGCCAATCTCGAAGGAGAGAAACATGTGTGCAATTGATCAGTAGCTATGGGACTTGAAATGAGGTTATATTATTGTCTTAAAGCGATTTAATACATCTTAATAAAAAAAAAATTAATTTGTTTTCATAAAATAGTATTAATGGTTTCCATAAAATTTTTAATAATTAATATAATTATTAAAAAATAGATAAATATAATTATATATGTATATAAATATATTTGATTTTTATTATAATCTAAATTTAAAAATTCATATATATATATAATATAATTTTATATTTATTAAATACGGAAAATAATTATTTTTTAAGGTGTAATTTTTTTAAATGTAAAATTTAAAAAAAAATCACTTTAAAAAATTTAAATTTTTATTAAATTTAATACAATTTAATAAAAATTAATTTAACCTATTTCAATAAAAATAAATGTTTTTGGCCTATATATATGATTTTTATTAAAAGATATATTAAACAATAATATAGATATATGTTAATTTTGGATTATCAAATTTATTGAGGTGTAAATTTTTTTTGGAATGAAAAATATAAAGAAAAGTTCAAACTTCTTTGCATCTAGAGAAGTTTGAACTTCTTGACACTTGTTAGATTTGGGTTTAACATGGATCCATGCTAGTTTTTTATGCACACACTATGTGTCAAATGCATATTAAACAAGGAAGAAATTACACATTTCCTTTATTTCAAGCAACACACTAATAAAACATTTTAACCATATTTTTTTTTATTTCATTTGCTTGACATAATATATACATAGTAGACATAAAAAAAATTACTCAATATGGCCATAGAAATAATTTATTTATGAGGCACATTGTCTACATTAAAATGTTTCTTTTGTTATTATTATATTTTTGTACACATACCCTTTGATACATCCATGAAATATATATATATATATATATATATATATATATATATATCCATGAAATAGTATATATATATATAGTATTGAACTCATGACTTTTCACCATGGATATCTTAACAATGAATCTATTTCAATTCAAAATTCCATAGATTGATATAAAATTATATTACTTAATGTGGACATCTAAATATTGTATTATGGTTTACATTAAAATATTTGTGTGTATATATATATCACATCTACTGGTACTCAACATTTATCCATTGCTTAAATATGACACAAAATCAATTCTTTTTTATGAAAATCATACTTCATACAACATTCACGCCTACTGCGCTATCAGAGATATCTAAATGTTTATATTTACGCCGTAAGGCGTTTCCCTCTAAAATGAACTCCCCCAAATGCCTTTCTGTATTAATATTAGCCCTCAGATATATTGTTAGATGATTCAACAGTAATCAACTGTCTAATTTAATTAAAAAATCTTATAAAACATTAAGAAAACCTTAAAAAACGTTAACGTTAACCTATTAGTTAGTAGTATTAGTTAAAAATTCATTTCTATTACCTACCAAGCGGTTTACCCTAATCACCCTAATGAACTTGTCCTGCCCACGGATAACCGCTTTTGATGTAGAGGAGGGTGGGGGTGTTGAGGATGGCACAGGCGGAGTTGCTGCAGAGGAGGGCGCAGGCAGAGTTACTGCAGAGGAAGGCGGGGGACCTGCAGAGGAGGGCGGAGTTGCTGCAGAGGGGCCTTCTTCTTGTCTGCACGAGGGCCATGTAGGCTGTTTTTTCTGCAGAATCGTTTTTCCCTCCATCTGAATATGGTGCCCTCTGCATCACAAATGGTTATGGTGGTATTTATTAGGTTTTATATATATTCTGGGTCACTATTCTCATTTCTTATCTCATATTTTTGCTTTATGTTTCCTGCATTTACTATATTTTGCTTTATGTTTGCTGTTCGTGAGAACCTGCAACTCAGGTGTGACAAAGCCCTACAAGTTACCTATTGATACAAGCTAGAAACAAAAAAGAAAACTAAATAGGTGTGTTTCTTTTCCAAACTAATGCAGAGTTGTTATTTTTGTTTCTCAGGTTACATGCTCCAGTAGCAGTTTAGGCTCTTAATGGCAACAATTTGCATCTTGAAATTCTTAGAATAACCCACAATTCTCTGTTATCACCTCCTTATCAACCACCTATAGCTTCTCTGCGTCATAAGGAATATATCCTGGCAGGGATTTAGTTCATAACAATGTGATATGGTTTAAGGTCTTCATATCATTTGTTATACCTTTAAAACTCTTGATGGCCTTCCTGACCCCACGGGCACAACCTGCATAGTGCATGTCAACCTTCAAAACAACAGGTTTAGGCTTAGCTTCAGCCTCAGACTGCTTCTCATCAACTTTATTTTTAGCAGCAACACCATTTTCATCTTTCTTCTCCTATAAACATTGGCATCAAAGAAAAATATGATACAAATATAGAAAAATAAAAATATTCAACCAAAACCAGGCAGCCATGAAAGCAATATGAATCTAAATGCTGAAGGCAGACATTTTACTTCCCCCATTACTGCTGCAGCAGTCTCCCTTTGTAGATCATTGAACTTGTAAGTCTAGAGACCAACAACCAACGTATCCCAAACCCAAGGCTAAATGGTTATATATCCATTAAATATTCTAATATATTCATTCTGCTTAATGCCAGAGTAATGAGCAAGAGATGTCTCTGTGTACGATGTTGCCATGGAATATAATAGGCACAGGAATAGTGTGGGTTGGAGGAAAATACAGAGCTCCTTCATGAGCCCAAGCATTTGTTTTCACGTCCTTATCAACCACCTGTAGCTTCTTTGCGTCATAAGGAATCTCCAGTAGCAGTTTAGGCTCTTAATGGCAACAATTTGCATCTTGAAATTCTTAGAATAACCCACAATTCTCTGTTATCACCTCCTTATCAACCACATGTAGCTTCTCTGCGTCATAAGGAATATATCCTGGCAGGGATTCAGTTCATAACAATGTGATATGGTTTAAGGTCTTCATATCATTTGTTATACCTTTAAAACTCTTGATGGCCTTCCTGACCCCACGAGCACAACCTGCACAGTGCATGTCAACCTTCAAAACAATAGGTTCAGGCTTAGCTTTAGCCTCAGACTGCTTCTCATCAACTTTCTTTTCAGCGGCAACACCATTTTCCTCTTCTTCTCCTGTAAACATTGGCATCAAAGTAAAAGATGATATAAATATGGAAAAATAAAATTATTCAACCAAAACCAGGCAGCCATGAAAGCAATATGAATCTAAATGCAGAAGGCAGACATTTTACCTCCCCCATTGCCGCTACAAAAGTCTCTCTTTGCATACCACTGAACTTGTAAGTCCAGAGACCAACAACCAACATATCCCAAAACTAAGGCTAAATGGTTATATATCCATTAAATATTCTAATATATTCATTCTACTTAATGCCAGAGTAATGAGCATAGCATTTACATTCCACATCAATATTGGTAGCATAGCATTTACATTCCTCAAGCAAAATGGAACCTTTCAATATAAACTTTTTACCATCAAAGCTTGAACAAATGAACATTAGTACCTTGACATTTTAACAGCTCATTGCCTGTGTTTCCTTTTGTTTGTACCTTTGAGCCATATGGCTCGATTATGCATCCAAACCAACAAATATCACACAATTTTATCTCTAAGTTCTTCAAAATTATTAATTTCAGGGATCATAGGCAAATTCTCTAGACTTATAGCCCTAAATTTCAAATGACTGTTGTACTCTATTTATAGTGCCCACTTCCCACTCATGCATTGTAATATTAGTGGTTGTTGCCAGTTTCTTTCTCTTCAAACTTCTTCTGTGAGATTGTTTGTAGCCAGAAGTTTAGTTTCTTTCTCTTCAAACTTCTTTCGTTAGATTGTTTGTAGCCAATTGATCAGAGGATAGAAAAGTTCTATAAACAAATCCACATATAACTGAATTGCTGAGAGTATAGCAAAGGTTTATAACCAAATCTAGATATCATGAACTCAAATTGTATTCTAAAGATCGGAGGGTCTAGAATACCTGAAATCAGATTCTATAACATAGCAGAACTACATAACAACACTAAATCATTTATCTTAAACGTGCGCAGCTCAATATTTTGATCATGCCATGCCTTCTCACATTCCTTTTGCACTTGCTAGTGAAATCCCGCAAGAAAGTGGTCTTCTTCTAACTCCATGATATGCATGAGCCGTTCTTCTAAGGTCTCGCGATCCACCATCTCTATCAATGTTGCAATACGTAAACTTGGGACAATATACTCCATCGGAATTATTGCTCCAATTCCATAGAGCAACCTAAACGGCATTTGACCTGTCAACTTCTTCCAGGTCGTCCTATAAGCCCACAAAACAGTAGGTATGCACATGTCACAGTCATTCCTCTATGTGTTTCATACCTTCGTCAATGCATGCTCCAAAATCTTGTTAGAATATTCCACGTTCCATTCGCCTGTGTGTGATAGGGCATGCTCTTCTGATGATACACCTAGAATTCTTCAAGCATCGCGCTGATCATTTCATTTAATAAATGTGTACCCCTATCACTCATCAATATCTTAGGGTATCCAAACCTTGTTAAGGGACATTCGAACAAAAACTTCGCAATAGTGGCCGTTGTACAATCCTTCACTAGCTATGCTTCCGCCCACCTGGTTAAATACTAGGTTGTAGTAAAGATATACAGCATGACCGTCTTCTTTCCTGGTGGTTGTATTGGACCTATAAAGTCAATGGACCATTTATCAAATACCTGCAACGAGACCTAAGGATTTAAAGGTAATTCATCCCTTCGCGAAGGCTTCCCTTTCTTTTGGCAAGCATCGCACTTCCTGCATTCTGCCTTAGAATCCTTGTGTAATGTCGGCCACCATAACCCAGTGCACAAAATCTTCTGTGCGGTCACTTTTCTTGCATAGTGACCTCCTGCCACTCCTCCATGGGCTTTAGCTAGGATACTAGTGCGTTCAAACTCTGGAACATACCATCGCAGCATCTCATTTGTTCCCATCTTATACAAATGACTCGCAATCACTAAAAAATCCGCAGCGCAAACTACTACCTCCTTCTTTGGTTGAGTGGAATAACCTTCCGAAGTTGTTCCCATTGTTAAAAAATGAATGAAATTGGAAAAATGATCGTTCATGATGTGCATTGCAAAGCGCTATGCATCTGGCAATCCTTCCTCCAAACTACTTGGTTCTTCACCCGTTTCAATCCTTGATAATGGTTTGGGGATGCATTCAACCTTCCAAGCTTCACAATCACTTGAAAGTCATATTCCTAGAACAATAGTAACCATCGAAATATCTTTCCCCCCAACACAGGCTTATTGACCAGGTATTTTAACGCAGAGTGATCTGTATACATTTTAAAGTGTCCACCCAACAAATAATGCCTAAATTTCTACAGCGCGTAGACCATCACCAACCCTTTGCACTTTGTAGTGAGTAATTATTCTCAGCTTTGGATAAGTTTCTGCTCGCCGAAAGCTATCAGATGATCAATCTCTCCCTCATCTTTCAGTGTTAGTACTGCTCCTAGCGCAATGCAAGAGGCATCTACATGCACATGGAACTCCTTCTTCTAGTATGGAAATACCAAAATGGGCATTGTCACCATTTTTTTCCTTCAAGACATCCAAGCTGTGCTGACAGTCTTCATCCCAACAAAGTATCACATCTTTCTTCAATAGTTTCTCCATCGACACGATTATCTCAGCATACGCCTTAATAAACTTCTTGTAATACCCAGTGTGTCCCAATGTGGTGCACAATTGTTTCACATTCCTAGGTGCTTTGAAATTCACAATTACGGTGATTTTTGCAAGGTCAACCATCAATACTTGTTTACATATGACATGGCCGAGAAAAATCCCAAAGGGCACACAAAATATACACTTCTTCAAGTTCTACGTGATTTGATACCTTCGACATGTATCTAGCATAAGGCGCAGACTCGCAACATTGCGCTTCACTAATCCAAACACGGTCCCTTCGTTAAAATACACCTCCAAGAATTTATGAATAAACTCTTTGAACGCCGCAATCACTACCTAGGAAAAGATTGCATGCGCGTTCTTAAATCTGAATGGAATAACTGTATATTGAAAGAAACCCCACTCGATCGCGAAGGTTGTTTTGCTTCGATCTTCTGACACGATATTTATTTGATGATATCCCGAAAATCCATCAGTAAATGAATATGCCTCCTATCCACCAACATTCTCTAATACTTCGTTAGTAAACGGTGTTGGAAACGGATCATGAGCACATGCATCATTCATCTTCTAAAGATCTACGCATATGCGAATTTTGCCTTTATGTTTCTTTTCTTGGACCACCATTGGGCTTACCCAATCTGATTCCTTTATTGGCTCAATAATACCGACATCCAACATCTTATCCAATTCTTGGCGCACCTTCTCTTTATATTTTGGATTCAGCCGATAAGGCCTCTGCTTAACAGGCTTCACATCTGGCTTCAATGTGATCTTCATAACACCTAAATCTCTGATGATTCCTTTCAAATCTGAAAACTTCATTGGGAATAAATCTTCGTACTCATGCAACAGCTCAGCTACCTTATCAATTGTATCCTTGTCCCAAAAGTCTCCGATTTTCATGAACTTAGGCTCTGCTTCAGAGCCAATGTTTACTTGTCGAGTTTTCAACAACTCTGATATGTCTGAGTTTGCCACCTTTAGTCCTTCAAATTCGAGTTGTCCTTATTTTTATGGAATGGTTATATTCCGCAGATCATCTTCGTCTTCTTTAAAAGTCACATTGTAACATTCCAATGCATGGCGCAATTGTGTAATCCAATCCGACTTAGCCCATTCTACTCGTTCCTTCAGCGTTATGAATATAGTTGCTTTTATCTCTTATAGCGCCTCATCAATGCTCGCAAACCCATCCTCAAATCTGAAAGTTAATAGAAAACTCTCCCTTAAAATGTCCCACTTAGTTGTTCCATGGTGAAGTTCTGTCTCCTGATACCAGTTCATTGGGATAGGTATCTAAGGTGTGACAAAAAATGTGCACCCATTCTTGTTGTGGTTATGTTCCCCAGGCCTTACTACATCGTGCCAAATGATCGCACAAATCATCCTTCCCATTTTATTTTTCTGTCATTCTAGTATTGGCATACCCAAACCTTAACTTCATCATTCCCCTGTATTCTTTCCATCCAACAAAGTTCTCCTTGTGTGTACCCCACCAATGGGCAGGTGTAGCACAAAGCATCAATTCGAGTGTCTGGAATCGATGCTCCTCTGGTACTTCTCTTTCAAATTCATCCAAAAAAAACTCCACATCAGTCAAACCATCATAATGCAGAATATTTCTTACCTTAGTCGAGACACACCACAATGACTTGGTCATCATATTGCAACGGAGCGTAGATATTTCATGTAACCGATGCTGCCAGTGTTCAAGCTCTTCATTTGAATCTGAGGTGCAAGAGCTACCCCTGTTCCATTCAATTCTTCCATCGACTATAGGATTGATCCAATCCTCATCTTGCATTGTTATCTTGTATATCCGATCCAAATCATCATCACTTTCTACATAGTCACGAACAGGTTCAGTATAACGCACTCCTTCTACAGGGTCTAGTGGCACTACAACCCGGAGCGACTTCTTCTCCAACGTCATCTTCCACTTCTTCAATTTGATTACCTGGTTCATATCAATAGCCCAGTCAATCCCTAGTAGCACAGGGTAAGGGTTACTATTATCCATTATTTCAATGACCTCAAATTCAGTCAGCGCACTTGCATCCTCAATGTCCACCGTTACACCATATAAGCTCCCCATTGGAATAATCTTTTGTTGATTTGTCATGTGCAACTGAATAGGATACCACTGCAGCGTAGGTCTCCCCATCCTTTATAGTGTACCTAGGGGGGATAATATGGTGTACAAAGCGAGGAACCCATTACATTATTACTAACTACTTGTGGTCCCTTACATGATACGGGTTAACCACCTTATTTATTACTATGGCCCATCCCATTATTACATTATTCCCTTGGGTACCTCCCTTTGTACCCCATATTATCCCCCCTAGGTACACTACATCCTTTTCCATGTCTTCTTAGGCAGGACATTTGCATCAGACTATAGATCCAAGATTACCTGGTCCATTTCATATTCGCCTATCTGTGTAGTTAGCCTCATCTCGTGCCACGTTTGCGCCTTATGCTTACCAATATTTCTTAGTGTGCATTGTTCAGCGGGAGTCTTTTCTTTATTTGCACACTTGTCGATTAACTCTTGCAACCCTTCTACTACTTTCTGATCGCATAGAAGCTTCATACAAGTCTTCAGAAAAGTAGCAAGTATTGAAGGATCTACTTCTTGTGTCGCACTAGTTTCTTGTATTTTCTCTTGACTCCCTGAGGTAGAGGCCTCAACAAAGGTCTTCTTGGCTTCTATGAAGGTTTATTTAGCATGATTAAGATCAAAGTCTACTTCCTTCTCAACAGCCTTGCGCACCCATCCGTCTTCCTCAGGCTGCTTAACTTTATCTGCACCAGTCACCATGCCACTTCTCAATACAATATTTATGATTTGATCTTCTTCACAGGTCTTAGCCCTTATCATTTGAATGTTCTACGTAGGTTGTTGGGGTTGCACCTTCTTTTCTTTCATCTTCACCATAAGGACCAGACATCCCTCTATGACATGGTCAACCTGTCGGCAGTACTGACATGAGGGATGTGTGGGATTTGTACAATCTCGTGCGAAGTGCCCTCCTTCATAATAGTTATAGTAGATTACTTGCCCACGCTCTCGTCCTAGTCCACCACCTCTTCCTCTTCCTCGGCCTTGGAATCCTCCGCGCGCTGCTCCCGCGCCTTGATCCCGAGGCAAGTTCTCTTCCTGCATCCTGTAGGTAGGGATTCTATGCATCATCAGCTCGTAACTCCTACAATGGCATTCATCGTGTCCTATAGACTTACAGAAATTGCAAAACAACTACTAAGGGGTCTGTACAATTTTTTTCAATAAATGGCAGTTATCAGTAGCATGTTGTCCTGTAACCTGACAAATAGCGCACCATAGTGCAACTCCTGCACTCGTCCCAACGTTATTCTCTGGTTTTAGGGGAACATGTCCTCCCCCTATAATATATTTCTTATAGACCGGGAAATGATCCTTATCATGTCCATGGCTTTTAAACTTCAGACACCAGACCTCAGTGCGCACCTCCAGCTGAGCTTCCTTTCCTTTCTTCAAGATTTGCAATTCCAAGTGCAGGCTTTCCAGCTATGAGTGAATCTATTGCACTCCAAGGTTCATATCTTGTGTAGGTGAGGCATCCAATATCATTGTGATCTCCAAGGATTCTGCTTGCATTACTATCTTTTGCTGTGATAGAGGTACTCTTAAATGTGGCAAGAGTGACGCTATAAACCAATCGCGATGTTGGGAATCTATGATTACCATATTGGCCTGCCTGATTAGGTACTTCAACCTCTGATCAAAGTCCCAAGGTGTCTCATCTATCTTCTATCGTATTTCCTTAAATTCAATTACCAACTGTGCCTCTAACTTAGGCTGACTGAACTCCCGATTCAGAGCTACCTGGGTATCTGCCAATGTTGTGTTGGGTTTACCAATGAAATAATTGATATATCATGTTAATGTGTGATCCTGTAAGGCTGTAACCAGCTACGCTTTCTTAATATTATCATCCGTAATCTGCTATATTGTCCAAACAGCTCTTGCGACAAACCAAAATTGTTCTAGATCTTCGCTCCCTGTTCCTTTAAAAATCAACATCCTCATCGTGTTCACCATGTTGAATGGTGGAAATGGAGGTGGAGGGGGTGAATGCATAGGTGTATGAGGTGAAGGTGGAGGTGGAGTGGATGTTTGAGGTATCCTCTGAATACCCTGCGTAATTAGCTGGACTACACTTCGTGACGTTGTCAGCACCATCCCTTCGTCGTTGCTTGAAGGGGGTTCAATGAGCGGACTAAATTCTAGGCTGGATCCTCCATTTCTTCTAAAGAATCTCATGCTTCGCGTAGCCCCAAACATCAAGGTAACTACATAACCCTCTTTTCACATAACAACATTTTAATCGCAGTCTTTAATGATTTCAGGTATGTACCTCGCAGTCCTTTAAAGAGCCTTTGTTCCACTTCGCTATATCTGATATTTCTGTCGATCGCAAAATAAGTCACAAAGCTTCCCAATGTGCAATCAATCCAGTGATCCACAGCCCATGCGATATTCCTTTCTAATGCTTCCAGACGTTGCAATAGCTCAGGAGTCCACATTATAGGACCGTTAAGCCTCTAAGTCCCTTGACTATTAGCCAATTTAGACAACCACTCGTGTAGTTCTTCAGGGAAGAAACAAAAGAATGCACCGGTCTCGTCTGTGTACAAAAATATCTGCAACCACTGCTCCTTGGATAATTTAGGGCTCCTGTTCTCTTGAGCCACGAACGCGTGCACGTTTCTATCAATCCACTTGTCAATATCTTTCTTCGTAGGGAACCATTTATCACACATTTCTTAGATAGATCCCGGTCCCGGCAACGAAACCATTTGTTGGCTTAAGGGGGCCTGACCCAGGTTCAGAGTTGTTCGCGCCAACCAACAAAACCCTAACTACTGGCCCTTTCGGCAACAAATTTCATAAAGTAGGCTACAGTCTCACCTAAAGCAGTATTGGGGGATGTTAGAACCAGGTTTCTGCATCCAAAGACAATGTGACAAAGGGTCTTAAGCTCTTGTAGCTCAGATTCACCTTCTCACAAATCGATATCCTTCTAGGGCTCGCTGTTGAAACTTTAAGGAAACGGCTTCTAGACCTTCGCGAAGGTCTGCGATCAGTCGTTATAGACCCTAAGGAAGTAGTCTATCTACTTTTGCGCACTAATTAATAACCCTAGATCTGCCTTCGCACAGATCTATCCAATTCGTCAGAAATCATAGAAGATTCAACATTTATCTTCGTGAAAACAGATAATCACTTAATTCATGCATAAATATTATAGATTCAATAGATTCGCGCAACAATTACACATTATTTCATGGAAATCACATTATTAAGCGACAAAACATAAACATAATTCACAATAATACTTAGATGCAAAGCATTTCTTCAGAATCAGTGTTTATTAAGCTTCAACGTTCAGATCACAGACTTCTTTACAGCTGCAGGGGTCTGCGCACTCAATTGTGGACTTACAAAAGCCTCCTATGCACTCAGCTACAGGAGCCTTCCCCTTTCGCCTAAGTACAAGAAGCAGATCCTTCCTGCCTTAGCACTTGCCCAAAGCAATCTCTATCTTGACTTAGTTATCCTTTACTTAGCTACTTCTTAGACTCGTTATGACTCAACTATATATAACTTTCTTCAATACAATACCATGGTCCGCGGACAATGGTTGTCTCAAAACCGACATATTTACTTATCAAACAAGGGGCTAAGACCCCTTTGACTCCTATCTACCTGTGCACTCCGTATCCACATTTAGCGGAGACTTTACATTTTTTACAAAAAGTTTACAAAAATTGGGTTAACTAACCCCCAAAACTGACCCTAGGGACCCTATCCCAAAAACTATCAACAAAGAAATTATACTCAGAAACATGAGAATGGTTACCTAAAGAACTTATTATTTCAAAATCATCATGTTTTCTTGAAAATGTTTTAATACGAGTTGATCTTCGTAGAGGTTGTTCATCTTATGGAGGAAGTTGCTCATCTTGTGGAGTAGTCTCTTTTGGAATGCAAGTAATTTTTGTCCCAACAGAAACACTTCTATCATCCAATTTCTCTTCAGGAGAACCACTATCATCATTAAGAGGCAAATTTATCGAAGGAAAACCCACAAACTGATCTAGAATGGGAATCCCCCCTTCAGGATGTGGAAGATTATTATCAGATTCATAATAAAATTTCTTAGACATAAACTTTTCTAAATGATTAAGTTGTCTATCAACTGTGGGTGTATCTTTATCAGATTCAAGAAATACTGCATCTTTTGACAAAATAAACTTCTTATTCTCTTCATCATACAATTTGTATGCTTTAAAAGTCATGGAATATCCCAAAGATATACATTTTCTGCTTCTTGCACTCAACTTATTTCTTTGTTCCTTAGGAATTAAAACATAACAGTGAGAACCAAAAACTCTGAAATGTTGAACAATAAAAAGACGATTATACCATAATTCATATAGAGTTTTATTGTTAACAATGATTTTATATATAAGTTGCAAAAAGTACCGCTTCTCCCCAAAAAAACAACTTTATATTTTTAAAGAATATCATTAATCTAACCATATTAAGCAACATTTTTTTTTTCATTCATCAACCCCATTTTAAGCAACATTTTTTCATTCATTCGTCAACCCCATTTTATTTTAGGACATCGATTAGTTGTTTTCCGTATTTCTAATTATGGAGATATAACTTTCTCCCTCTAATTATGCTCGTATAAATATCGTTTTTTTGTGATGAATAATACATTCGAGAATACCAACTGTTTTATCATGAATTTCTCCAAGCTTGTTTAACAAAAAAAAATCAAAAAATCCTTTCAGCAAAACATGTTATCCAAATTAAAGAAAGGACGGATTTTGCAGACGCTTTATGGTCTCAATCATCCTATCATCTTCTGCTCATGCTCCACCATCTTCTTGGATGGTATATAAAGAAATTCAGGTCCATCTCCACCATCTTCATGGATGGCATATCATCTTCTGCTCATGCTCCACCATCTTCTTGGATGGTATATAAAGAAATTCAGGTCCATCTCCACCATCTTCATGGATGGCATATAAAGAAATCCATGTACATAACCGATGTCGGCCAAAGAATCACTGATTAATTCTAGAATCCTACTAAGCGAAATCATTAATCAGGCTATGTGAAGTCTGATGCGGGTGGTTATGGAAGTGGATTCAACAGAGAGGAGTTGGCCTTACTATTGTTTTCGAGGGGAAACCCATCATCTACTGAGCCATAGTTACCAAGTTCAGTTGTCTTGAGGCAAAGAAAAAAAACTGAGAATTGGGCCAGCCAATTGGAATGTGGAATTTGGAATTTAAAAATTTTATATTGAAAAAAGGTAATGAATTGATTGCTTTTGAAATACTATTGCGTGTCAGGCGAAGAATGCAAGTTTCAATCGCAACGCGTAAATGTGTAATGATTTCCTATAAGATGCATGCTTGATATTTTCATAGTGATTTTTACAAAAACAAATTGGTATATAAACCCATTGCATGAAAAGCAAGGATGGAAGTCACGTCTTGTTTCAGAACGTGCTTCAATGACTATAATCAAAACCTGAGTTTGAGTTTCTTAGGTGTGTTATGTATGCATTCGTAGTACAGAAGGCCAGGATCCTTCAATAGGGACATGATACTAAGGCAAACCCAAGGAGAGACGCATAAGAGGTTCAGATAAACTTATCTTGGTAGCTTTTGTAAATTCTTTATATATATATATATATATAAAACTAAAAACTTTTGTATTGAAAAAATTATAAAATGGAAAACTGCAGTTGCAAATCAATAAGTTCTATAAAAACACAATAGCAATTTTTGTAAAGGAAAAGAAAATCAATAAGTTCTATTAAAAATAATAATAATAATAATAATTTTTGTAAAGGGAAAAAAATTATAAAATGGCAACTGTAATTGCAAATCGTAAAGAAAATAGTAATTTTTGTAAAGGAAAAAAATTATAAAATGATAACTGCAATTGCATATGGTTAACTTTGGTATGTAAACAAAGAAAAAAAAAAGATAATTTTAATATTAGAAAAAGAATATAAAATGGCAAACTACAGTTACAAATGGATAACTCCTATACAAAAAAATAGAAAAAAGATAACTCTTATATTAAAAACAAGTGTAATATGCAAAGCCTCTTATACAAAAAGTAATATAAGATTAGAAAGCTTATATCTCAATCAATGCTCTCTAGTATAAAGTTATCAACCTTATAAACAATATGATCACTAATTAATCAACTAGTTATCGGGTTTTTAGAAATCATATTAACCAAAAAGAGTATACAGTCTAATTTGTTGTTGAGTACTTTTTTGTTGTGTTTTTAAGTCAACCCCATCTCAAGGAGAGCCTTAGTGTGCATTACTTACCAATTTAGAGAATTAAGGAAATATAAAAAGATTATAAGTTATATGTAATGTGGTATATTTCGAAAGGGAATTTATTTATTTTTTAATTAAAATAAACTGTGATGCAACATTTTTTAAATGTTTCTAAATAACTCCTACCTTTAGCTAAAGATGATATTTTTATTGCCAAAGTTGTAATGTTGAAGTTTCTAAATTATGATATTAATTGATGTCACCATTTTCATAACATTTGTGAGTTTTTTTAATTATGTAGCACTTATCAATTTAGAGAATTGAGGAAATATAGAAAGATTGTAAGAGATATGTGACATGGTATACTTGGAAAGTCAATTTATTTTTTTTAATAAAAGGAAACTTTGTGATGCAACATCTTTTAAAGTTTCCTAAATAACTCCTATATTTAGCTAAAGATGTCATTTTTGGCCACCAAAGTTGCAATGTTGAAGTTTGTAAATTATAATATAAAATTATGTCTTTTAACAAATATCTTTATAACTTATATACTCACATGTTTGGAAAATATCTTTGTAACTTGTTTACTCATACTTTTAGTGACATTTGAAATATAGAAAGATTGTAAAACATATGTGACATGGTATACTTGAAAAGTCAATTTAATTTTTTAAATTAAAAATGTTGAATTAGGACATTTTTTAAAAGTTTTTAAATAATTTCAACTAAAGTTATCATTTTTTACCACCAAAATTGCAATGCTAAAATATGTAAATTATAATACAAAATTATGTTTTTTAACCATTTTCATTAAAAACAAATATCTTTATAACTTATTGAAAACAAATATCTTTATGACTTATATATTCACATATATTTGGAAATTTTAATTTTAATTTATTTAAAATATTGGATGATATTTTGTTTTAAGAATATTTAAAATTATTAAATATAAAATTGTCCACTTAATAAATATTGGTATACATTTTATAACCAAAAAAACATTTAATTCTCATATATAAATTTATTAACAAATTACCCTTCTTAATTAAAAATTATAATTTCTTAATACCACTTCTAATAAAGCATATTTATAGCTGTAATTAACATGTCCAAAATATTAAAACACAAAACTTTGAAAATAACTTTCTAACATGCACAACAATGGAAACCAAGATAACTATATATTTTCCAATAATCGAGGTCCGTGCCATGTGCCAAGGATGTTTCAAGTCAATGAAATTACCGCGGGGTCATTTCATGCATATGAAATGCTAACCCGTTGTATGACAGCCCGGGGGTTGTAATTCGTGGCAGTGTTCGCATATTATAGTTTATATATCTTTGTAAGTAGGTAAGATTTACAATGTTTTACAACAATGTGCTGGTTGTCTTTATTTTAAATTCATTTTTATTAACTATTTTTTAATTTTGAATTAACTCTTTACTAACTTATTTTCCAAAATATCTGTAAACACTCTTACGAGACATTAATTTTTAAGAGATTTTAATAATTATTAGTTTGAAAATCTAAATAATATTTACAATAATTTAGAAAATTTTCGGTAAAAATTATATCATCAAAATTTTGTCCCGTGTGGTTTATCGATATCGATAAGATGATTATGTAATGTGTGGTTCATCGACAGGATGAAAAACAAGATTTTGGCATCAAGTTAAATAGATGAAGATAATTTTTTAAGATTTTGGCATCAAGTTAAATAGGTGAAGAGAAGCCCACGGGGCTTTGGATTGACGGTGAATGGGTGCGCTGTTAAGGCACTCCTTTCGATAGGTCACTGGTTCAATTCCCCGTGGGTACTTAGTTTAGTCTTAACCTAGAAAAAAAAAAAAAATAGGCGAAGAGAAATTTTTAGTTGTTATATTATAATGGTTAGATTTGACTAAATAAATAATATTACTAATAAATAATATTTTTCATATAAACACTGTTAGATTTTACTAAATAAATAATATTTTAATATAAAGAAATAATTGTTAGAATATAATCCTTAATATTAAATTAAGGAAATAATTAATGAAAGGGAAAATTTTAATGAAATGAATATCTAAAAATAAAAATAAAAATAATGTTTAGGTCAAACCTAAATAATCAAAACAATAAAACAATTAATAAAATCAATATAATAATATAATAAAATAAAAATAATATTTGGGTCAAACTTAAATAATCAAAACAATTAACTATAAAAACAAATAAAAATAATAAATGGTCAAACTTAAACAAAAATATTTGGATTAAACCTAAATAATCAAAACACTACAATAAAAATAATATTTAAAATGCACTTTTAATAATAAATAACTTAAACAAATGATAAAAATGTATAAATATAAATTCATTTCATTAAAAAGATTATCGTATTCAAAAAGATGGTAAAACTTATACATTTAATTATTTTGATAATTAAAATTTATATATATATATATATATATATATATATATATATATATATATATATATTTATTTATTATCTATATATATATATATATATATATATATATATGGAAAGTAAAAATCACATCATGAGAGTTTTGTTGAAGCATTTCGAACCGTTCAATGTGGTTCATCCACTGTGGTTTACCGAAAGTTTTCTTACTTTTCATAATATGGATCACAGAAGCCTAAATTCATATATTATTAATATTAACATATCATTGTCATACACTTGATGGATTGTGGATGTATTGTGCTATCAGAGCTACCACTTAGTGAGAGTGAAGCAATTTAGTAGTGCAGACAAGATGGAGATGTGCAAGTTAAGAGGTATGTCCAGTTTTTGTGGGTCATGTTCATTTGAAGATTCTATTAAGAGGATAGGTATCTTGGGCAAGGAACATGATAGCTGGAGGCACAAGTTGTGCTTTGTGAACATGGAAATGACAAGAAGGAAGTACATGCACTCGTTGACACGGGTGCCTTGCCCAATTTATTGAGGGAAATTTTGGCAGAGTAGCTTGGGTTGAAAGTAACCATGAGCAGGATAATGGTGAAAGTAGTCAACCCCAAGGCTAATATAATGACAAGATTGGTAATAGATGTGTTAGTTTAGATTCACGGTTGAAAGGGACTTGTGGATTTCATAGTGATTTTGATGGATGATTTCAAGGTGATATTGGAACAAGATCTCTTGAGAGGAAGTTAGGTGGTCCCAATACCATGGATGGACTGACTCATTATCTTGGATGACAACAAAACATGGGTTGTACACACAACTGCACAAGATCACCGGAAAGAGAGGGTGAAAATTGTGTTTGCACTGAGCATGAAGAGAGTAGCACAAAAGCTGGATACCTAAATATATGTAGCAATGATCAAGAAGTAGGAGGTGATGAAGTGGGGATGCCTATTCCACTAGAACTTTCTAAGTTGCTAGATTTATATGTGAGTAGGATGTCAGATGGGTTGTCAAAAGTGATCTTGCCAAGAAGAGAAGTGGACCAGGATATTGAGCATAAGCCTGATGCTCCACCACCAACACAAGCTCCTTACAGGTTGTCAAGATTGAAGTTGGATGAGTTGAGGAGGTATTTGATAGAGTTAATCAATGTAAGATTCATGTGTCCTTCTTAATCCCTTTATGGTGCTCTTGTACTCTTTGAGGAGAAGAAGGGCATGAATGAGCTAAGGATGTGTATTGAATACTGATATTTGAACAAATAGACCATGAAGAACCGATACCCCCTTCCACCAGAAATATATTTCTTTGAGAAGTTGGCTAAGGAAAAAGTGTTCACGAAGCTAGATTTGAGACATGGTTACTATCAGGTCCAAATTGCAGAGGGTGATGAAGCTAAGACAACCATGGTAATAGAGTATGGAAATTATGAACTCTTGGTTATGCCTTTTGGTTTTTCTAATTCCCCTACAACATTTTAGATCTTAATGAATGAGGTTTTGCATTTGTTATTTGATAATTTTGTCATGGAATACTTCGACGATATCATAGTGTTTAGCAATAATTTGGAAGAGCATAAAAGACAATTGGCACAAGTATTTGAGGCACTAAGGCAACATCAATTATAAGTGAATTTTACTTAAAGAAGATCAAATGCATGTTCTCCCATATTGAGATACCATTTATGGGTCAATGGGTACGTTTCCAGTGATGTATACGCATGTACCCTAAGAAGATAAAGGCAATCGCAATTGGGAGGAGCCTCATAGTGCATATGATGTGAGCATCTTCATTGGAATGAACAATTAGTACTAGAAATTCATGGAGGGATATTCGAAGATATCCTCCCTATTGACAGACTTACTAAAGAAAGATAGACCATGGAAATGGACATAGAAGAGCATACATGTGTTTGAAGAGCTAAATTGTAGGATTGTGATAGCTCCTGTATAAAAAATTGCCAGATTGTGAGAGATTGTTTGAGGTGTCGACGGATGCATCTAATTTTTTCATAGGAGTTTTGATGAAGGACAGACACCCCATAGCTTTTGAGAGTAGGAAGTTACAGGATTGGAAGAGGAGATATCACATTCATGAGAAGGATATGACTGCAATAGTACATTGTCTTCAGGTGTGTAGACACAATATGTTGGGGAAGTCGTTTGTGGTCAAGACATACAACATGACAATGAGCTACTTTGCTACAAAACCCAAGTTGTTACCAAAGCAAGCTTGATTGCAAGACCTTTTGGTTGAGTTTTACATGACGATTGAGTATAAGCCATGAAAACTCAATGAAATTGTAAACAGCTTGAGTAGCAAGACATAATTGGCGGTGATTAAGGAAGAAGAAGAGAACTTGTGTACTCCATGAGAGTTGGATTTAGTTTGTTGAAGAGTTGCAAAGACGAATTCATGATGGATTGCAAAGTGACATGATATTGATGATCATAATGAACCAAGTGAAGGAATTGAAGACTTGTAAGTTCTTAATGTAGGATAGCCTCTTGTTCTATGGATCCTGCAGCTATGTGCCAAGATCAGGTGAACATAGGAGGGAACTCTTGAAGGAGTGTCATGACTCGCCTTGGGCTGGCCACCTAGGATTGCAGAGAACGATGACATTGTTGGAGATAGTATACTTTTGGGGAATAATGAGGTGTGATGTGAAGGAGTATGTGAAGACTTGCATCATATGTTAGTAGGATAAACCTAACGTTAGAGGAAAAGCATGATTGTTGAACCCTTTACCGATTCCGAAGAAGCCTTGGGAAAGTGTCTTGATGGAATTCATCTCACAGTTGCTGGTGGTGTCTTAATGGACTTCCATATTCATATCTACGAAGGTACCATGCAATGTAGAAGAGACAATAGAGAATTTCTTCAGGAATGTGGCAAAGTATTGGGCTTTACCATTGAGCATTGTTTTAGATAGAGATACAAGATTCATGGGGAAGTTTTGGACGTCATAATTCAAACTTACGGGGAAAGAGTTGCCGCATAATTCCATCTTTCATCCACAGACATATGGATAGATGGAGTGTATCAACTCCCTACTAGAGGATTACCTTAGGAATTATGTGAGGGTTGGTCTTGAGAATTATCCAAGCCTATTGGATACATCTTAGTTTAATTACAACTTGCAGAAGAGTGCTTCTACGGTAGTCCATTCAAGTTGGTTAATGGGAAGATTCCCATTACTCCACACATGATCATGCAGGGCTATTATGGAAGGAGTCCTTTGGCTCTGAAGTTCATGAACCATCGGTAGGATATGTTGGAGATGGATCTCGTGCACTTGAAAAAGGCATCAAAGTGGATGAAGAAATTGGCATATAGGAATAGGAGAGATGTAGAGTTTAGTGTGGACGATATGGTATTTGTCAAGATGACCAAGGAGAAGTTCCCACCACCTACCAGGATGTCTAGGTCACTAGTCAGAAGGTTCGAGGGGTCATTCCAAATTTTGGAATAGATTGGTGATATCGCCTATAAGCTAGAGCTACATTTCCATTTGTGACCTTGTCATCCAATATTCCATATCATTCAGTTGAAGAAGGGTAGGGTAGATACAGAGGATCCAAATAGGGCAGAGTCACCATGCATTCTAGCATTGATTGTTGATAATCTATATTTAGAGCATGAAGAGATCATAGGATATCGAACTTTGGTAATTGGAAATGACAAGAAGAGAGAATAATTTGTCCAGTATAAGGATGGTCTAGAAGAGAATAGATGGAAGATCCATGAGTCCTTGCGTAGATGGGAAAATGAGTTCATAGCTTATGATAAGAATAATTAGTTGGCAGTACCACGGTTATTGAGTGTGGAAACGACTCAGGGCACTGGAGGATGTAAAGCCCTTGGGCTTTAAGGCATGCCCTCATCCCACCAAAATTATTGACGAGATGACTTGATGTTGGGTGACACCACCGTCACAAGAAATACAATGTTCATATCACAAGAAATACGACGTTATGTGGGAGATGTAAAAAAAACAACCACATCAACCAACTGAGATGAGATGAGTAAGATGAGCTAAGGGTTCCCAAGATGAGATGAGTCAAGGGAATGTTGTTGGCTTAAGGGGGCCTGACCCAGGTTTAGAGTTGTTCCCGTCAACAAAAAAACCCTAATTGTTGGCCCTTTTGGCAACAACCTACATAGTGCAGGTTGTAGTCTCACCCGAAGTAGTATTGGGGGATGCTAGAACTAACTTTCTGCATCCAAAGACCATGTGATAAGTGATATTAGGCCCTTGTAGCTCAGATCTACCTGCGCACAGATTGATATCCTTCTATGTTCTACTACTGCAAATTTAAGAAAATCGCTCTTAGACCTTCACGAAGGTCTGCGATCAGATGTTATATACCTAAAAGAATGCAATTGTCAACTTTCGCGCATTAAACAGTAACCCTAGATCTCCCTTTGTGCAGATCTACCTGATTCAACATAAATGATAACAATTTTAACCTTTATCTTCGTGAAAACAAATAATTACTTAGTTCATGCATAAATATTAAAGATTCAATAGGTTCGCGCAACAATTACACATTATTCCACAGAAAACATATCATTGAATGATAAAACATAACATGAACATAAATAAGAATAAGACGCAGATTCAAGGTATTCAGTCCAAAATCGGTCTTTATTAGGTTCAACATTCAAAATACAGACTTTTCCACCTTGCTCACTCAGCTACAAGGGCCCGCGCACTTAGCTGCGGACTTGCCAAGGTCTCCGCGCACCCAGCTGCAAGAGTCTTCCTTTTCGCCTAAGTACAGGAAACAGAGCTTTCCTGCCTTATCACTTTCCCAAAACAATCTTCTATCTTGACTTCATTGATGCTTAGACTCACTATGACTCAACTATATATAGCTTTTTCAATACAATACCATGGCCCGTGGCCTATGGGTGAGTCTCAAAACTGACCTATTACTTACTCAAATAAGGGGCTAAAGCCCCTTTGACTCCTACTTACCTGTGCGCTCCGCTTCCACATTTTGTGGAGATTTTATATTCTTTACCAAATCTTTCTCAAAAATTAGTTAACTAACCCAAAATTGACCCTGGGGACCTTTTCCCAACGGGCCCCCAACACAAATATGGTGACTCGCCCTCAAGTCACTCGGTTGGCGCCTTGATGTTGCTACAGAGGCCACCGAACTTGACTTGCAATGCTGCTACATCAGCAGAATCTTTGTACCACGACCTATTGTACTTCCTCTACCAATTTTTCTATCGTTGGGCCTTCTACTGCTAGGCACATTGTTCTCTATGTTTGTTGCAGTGTCTTTAACTTTTCCTAAACTGATAGTTTAAGCTGACAGGATTCCTCTATCCATTGTTGTAGTCTGGCCTTAAGAAGGGCATCTTTCCTTTGTATCTCTTCAATCTGTGATTGCGGCTGTTTTTCTTCTTGCAATCATGTGAGGTGTTGGACTAGCGCCAAAGTTCTTGCAGTCACTCTGACTTCATAAAACTTGCATTGTGTCTCGTAGATATATGTGTTAAGCTTCTACAAGCTTGGGTCCTCTTGCAAATTCATCCATAACTCCATGGCCTGATCAAATATCATCGTGTAGTCTGTGACTGTTGTCTCTAATGTGCCCATGTTTTCCTTGATAGCTACTCTGCGTTTCTCCCAGACCTCTCGTGGAGTGTTTGGCTGCAACTTCAGCTGAATCTCGGAGATATTCATCTGAAAGTCAAACGTGACTTTACCTATCTCATATTTGGATGTACGGACCGCTGCAGCCAATTTCCTTATTTTTGTTGTAGCTGCGGCATCCTCCAGAATGTTTAACTCTAGAAGTGAATGACACACATGTGTGATTGTTGTCTCCAGGCTCTGACTTCGTGCTTGTAGCTCCTCCTTTTCTTTCAGAGTCTGAGATTTCTCCACGAACATCTCCTCATTATTTACTTTTAATTCATTGATCAATGTAAGTTCACATTGCTCTCTGATCCTAAGTTTGTCTGACACCCCCTGATGCAACGCATGGAGGGTCTGAAATGATAGTGCGGCCAAGTGCACCCTAATGTCCTTAACTGTACTTAACACAACACGGTCTTCCTCTGTTTTTGAACAGACCGATCCTTCTGGTAAGGGTACGACTCTGAGGTATAGAGTCTGTTCCAGCTCTACTACTTTCTTGCTCCCTTGAGCCAGGCTCGCTTACAGGCAGCTCACTTGCCCAACGCTTGCTTGAATTCTGCCTGCTTGGATCTACAGCTCACGCAGATCTTTCTTGGCGCTCCCTAGCATCTGCATGTATTGTTGTTCAAACGACTGCCACAACTCACTTGTGGTGTCTCTTACTTTGTCACCAATCTCATCTAGATCCCCTTTTGTGAGGATCATTGGGTCAATGCACACCTGTTTATCTAATTTATGCTTCTTCCTTGACCCGACAGTTGTCTCCTTACCACACTTCCTCAATGTGAAAGGAGTGTTATGATCCTCTCCACCATATCCGCCTGGTTCTGAGAGTTCTTGCTCTTTGGTATGCTGGGAAGCTGATGCTTCGACTTCCTCTGTGCCAGTGAATTCTACCTCTTCCCAGCATGCTCTTTTTCCGCAGCTACTTTAGCAACATATTCTTTCTTCTTCTGTTCATCCAATGATCGCACGACCTTCTGTGATGCCTCTTTTCGCTTATGCGCAACTGTTGTCTATGCAACAAAGCTCTTTGCACCCTTACTGGTACTTGCACCAATGTCTGTGGGTTCGCGCCACTGTGATGGCCAACTACTCACAATCTCCTACAAATCGGTTTCTTAGCCTAAGTATGGTAGCTTGTGCCATATATACTTAGGGTCCTTCCTTTCCCTGATTAATACATTGTGGAAATCGGCTTTTAACTCCACGAAGGCCCTCAATTTCTCGAACAAGGTTGGGGACAACCTTGGCCACTGGCTGATTACTGTCTGAAGATCCATTTCCATTAATATCTAGAAAATATTCGATTCACTAATCCGATCCAGATCCTTTGTCGACCACAACGAAGCAAACTTCGATGTCTCTGGTAAATCTTCTACCTGCGGAGGAAAATGACTATCCTTTGGCAATCCCCATGCTACTAAGACAATTGACAACAAGATCCACGCATAATGAAAGGGTTGATTGTCCTCTTGTGCTTCGCGATAGTTCGCGAGGAACTCCTTACACAAATAATGTGCCTAGTTATATTTTACTCCCTTCACGCACTGGGCAGCCAATGACACTAATGGCACAAGAACTTCGTCTGCGCGACATTTCCTCATAATCTTGCCTATAAGAATTTGGGTGGAGAACTTCAACGCCTAGTCCTGAATGGAGCAGATAGAATATCCGTGCGACTTCTTTAATAAACCAAACTCAACCTTCATCTTATCTACCATCTCCTTTTCTCCACTTTTCCCTCCAAACTCCTTGGTAGGGTCTGCCCCTTTATAGGGCAACTTTGTAATCCGATGTATGAGCATATCCATGATCGAGATGGGTTCGTCGAGCCATATGCACCCATCATGCACTAGTGCGAGTAGCTAGTGCACACATAGTGTTGATAATGGATCTGCGAAAATGTGGTACGTAGAGCATGCACATCAACCTAGCCTTGTTGACACCTCTGACCCATTTCATGGGTTCCAACCACGTAACCCCTGTTTCTTCATAATAGATCTTCTTCATGTACTTGTGGGTAGCCAAATGATGCAATCTCGCGTGGTTCGCGAGATTCCAATCCTCCATCTTTAGCATCTGAATGCACGTTAAGATAACGCCTTCAAAATCAACCTGTTCTGATAACAGGGGCGTCGAGACCATAAATTTTCCAGAATCAGGGTCTTTAGTCACTTTTGTCTTTGCTTTCCACAGAGGGATATACTCTGGGAGTCATGTGATAGGTTCATCCTCCTCAGCATCCAATTCCTCCACTCCTTGGAATTCTTCTTCCTCCAGGTCCACAACTTTCTCCAGCTACTTATCCTTCTTCTCCTTCTGTTGAACCTTCGAGTTCTTCCTCAGTGAACATCTCACTGACATAGATTTCTTCTTCTTCTCTTTTGCAACCGATTGCTTCAGCTTAGGTGACCTTGGCACCATAGGCACAACAAGCGCAACTTCCATATATACAACCTCAGGCCCCTTCGCTTGAGAAACAACGGCTTTAGAGCTGTCTGGAGAAGACATTTGCGCGAGAATAATCCTCTGGTTAATTTCAGGCAGCGTTGCGAAAGTCAGACTGGCAATTAAGTCCTACTAAACCTTACGATTCATATGGTAGCAATAATAGGTCTCATACACATTCGTTAGAATGCAAAGTGTTCTTTGGCGAACCAACATGCCCAATTTATAGGAGGTTTTGAATTCAAATCCAATCGTTCCCTCCTATTTTTTATCATAAACGTGTCTTTGGCAGTAGATCTTCAAATATTTTTTCCATAAATGGCACCTACCCACTCCTTTTAACAATTGTTTTCCCATCAAATCCTGAATAGTGACTCCAACGAATAATTTTGGACCCATTTGCGCGGTACCATCCTCCATGGCATAGTTCACCTAGCGCAGCTTCACCTGCCGCACTCCTGTCTTCCGACGTGCAACCTGCCTACTATGTTTTTCTCTTCTTCAGTCAGTGTAGTTTATAGTATCGCAATACCTTGCAGCTGCCTAGATTACTAAGATTGTCTTACTACCATATAGTCATTACACAAGGGTAGGATCCCATATATACACCGTCAGCCTACTTCCATTCACTTTTCCAGGGAAGGGTTCCCCATTCAGCTTCGTAAGCTGAATTGCACCACTATCCGTGATCACCTTAACAACATATGGCCCCAACCAGTACATTTGAAATTTCCCTGGAAATTTGGTGAAATTGCTGTCATATAGAAGCACTAAAACATCTATCTTAAAAGTGCGTGGCTTAATATGCCTATCATGTTGTGCCTTCTCACGTTCCTTTTGTACTTGCTGGTGAAATCCTGCAAGAAATTGATCCTCTTCTAACTTCATCAGCTGTGTGAGCCATTCCTCTAAGGTCTCATGATCCACCTTCTCTATTAAAGCTGCAATGCATAAACTTGGCATAATATACTCCATAGACATCACTACTTCAATCCCATGGACCAACCTAAATGGTGTTTATCCTGTCAACTTCTTACAGGTCGTCCTATAGGCCCATAGCACTACTGGGACACGCATATCCTAGTCATTCCGTTGCATGTTGTAGACCTTCGTCAATGCATTCTCCAAAATTTTGTTAAATGCTTCCACCGTTCCATTCGCCTATGGGTGATAGGGCATGCTCTTTTGATGATACACCTGGAATTCCTCAAGCATCTTGTTGATCATTTCATTCAAGAAATGTGTACCCCTATCACTCATTAATATCGTAGGACATCCAAACCGTGTTAAAACATATTCAAACAAAAACTTCACAACGATGGCAGTTGTACAATCCTTCACTAGTTGCGTTTCCGCCCATTTAGTTAAATACTCAGTTGCAGTAATGATATACTGCACACCCATATTCTTACCTCATGGTTGTATTAGACCTATGAAATCAATGGCCCACTTATCAAATACCTGTAGTGAAACTTGAGGATTTAAAGGCAATTCAGCTCTTCGTGAAGACTTCCTCGTCCTTTGGAAATCATCGCATGCCTTACAGTATGCCTTAGAATCCTTGTGTAATGTTGGCTACCATATCCGAGTGCGCAAAATCTTCTGCGCGGTCACTTTTCCTACGTAGTGTCCTCTAGCTACACCTCCATGTGCTTTAGCGAAGATGCTAGTGTGTTCAAACTGAGGAACATATCTTTGCATTATTTCATAAGTGACCCGCAATTACTGAGAAATCTGGAGAGCGAACTACTAACTCCTTTTGCTGAGTGGAATATCATTCTGGCACTGTTCCCATGGTTAAAAACTGAATGTTATCTGTGAAATGGTCATCCGCGATGCGCACCGCAAAGTGCTGCGCATCCGACAGTCCTTCCTCTAAGCTATTCGGTTCTTCGCCCATTTCAATCCTTAACAGATGGTCTGGTCCTGCATTCAACCTTCCAGGCTTCACAACTACTTCAAAGTCATATTCTTGGAACAACAGTAACCATCGGCAGATCCCCCCCCCCGCCAACACAAGCTTATTAACCAGGTACTTTAGCGCGGAATGATCAATATACATTTTAAAGTGTCCCCCCAACAAATAATGCAAAACATTTTGCAGCGCGTAGACCATTGCCAGCCCTTCATGCTCTGTAGTGGAATAATTCTTCTTGGCCTTAGATAACTTTCTGCTCGTAAAAGGCTATCAGATGATCAATCTCTCCTTCTCTCCCCTGTGTTAATCCCGCACCTACCGCAATGCAAGAGGCATCTACATGCACATGGAACTCTTTTTTCCAGTCTGGAAACACCAAAATAGGTGCAATTACCATCTTTTCTTCAAGACATCCAGACTGCGCTGACAGTCTTCATCCCAGAAAAACATTGCATATTTCTTCAATAATTTTTCCATCAGTGCGGTTATGTGAGCATATGCCTTAATAAACTTTCTATAATATCCAGTGTGCCCCAATGTCGTGCGCGACTGTTTTACATTCCTAGGAGCTTCCAAATTCACAATCACAATGATCTTCGCAGGGTCCACCATGAATCCCTGCTTACATACGACATGGCCGAGCAAAATTCCAAAGGGCACACAGAATATGCACTTCTTCAAATTCAATGCAATCTGATACCTTCGACATGTATCCATCATGAGGCACAGACTCGCAACATGGCACTTCACCAACCCAAACAAAGTCCAATCATCAAAATATACTTCCAAGAACTTGTGAATAAATTCCTTAAACGCCGCGATTACTACACGGGGAAAAATTGCAGGCGCGTTCTTCAATTTGAATGGCATTACTGTATATTGAAAGAAACCCCACTCTGTCACGAAGGTTGTCTTTCTTCGATCTTCTAGAGCGATCTTTATTTGATGATATCTCGAAAATCCATCAATAAATCAATAAGCCTCTTTTTTGCCAACATTCTCTAATACTTCATGTGTAAATGGTGTTGGAAGCAGATCGTGCACGCATGCATCATTCAACTTTATTAGATCCACAGATATTCAGATTTCGCCTTTCTGTTTCTTCTCTTGAACCACCATTGGACTTACCTAATCGGATTCCTCTACTGGTATAATAATACCGACATCTAGCATTTTATCCAGTTCTTGGCGCACCTTTTCTTTATATTTTGGATTTAACTGATAAGGCCTCTGCTTAACATGTTTTGTGTCTGGCTTCAACATAATCTTCATAACACCTAAATCTCTGATGATCCCTTTCAAATCCGAAAACTTTGTTGGGAATAAATCCTAGTACTTGCATAGTAGCTCTGCTACTTTGTCAACCGTATATTCGTCCCAATAGTCTCCTATCTTCGTGAACTTAGGTTTTTCTTTAGATCCAATGTTTACTTGCCTAGTTTTCAAAGGTTCTGATATATCCAGGTTTGCAACTTTCGGCCCTTTGACTTCGTGTTGTCCTTCTGCCTCTGTAATTTTGATATTCCATGGGTCCTCTTCTTCTTCTTCAGCAGTGACATTGTAACACTCCAGCGCATGGCACAGTTGTGTACTCCAATCCGGCTGAGCCCACTCTACCGGTTCCTTAGGTGTTCTGAATATTGCTGCTTTAATCTCCTGGAGTGCTTCATTAATGCACTCAAATCCATCCTCAAAGCTGAAAGTTAATAGAAAACCCTTCCTTAATATGTCCCATTCAGTTGTCCCACGACGAATCTCCATCTCCAGATATCAGTTCATTGGAATTCTATCTAAGGCATGACAGAAAATTTGCACCCATTGTGCTTGTCCATTTGTTCCCCAGGCCTTAGTCCATCGTGCCAAATGATCACACGGATCATCCTTCCCACTATATTTTTCTTTCATCTGAGTGTTAGCATACCCAAACCTTAATTTCATCATTCTTTTGTATTCCTTCCATCCAGCGAAGTTATCCTTGTGCGTACCCCACCAATGGGTAGGCGTAGCACGCAGTGCCAATTCCAGTGCCTAGAAGCAATGTTCTTCTGGTACTTCCCTTTCAATTTCATTTAGAAACAGATCCAGATTAGTCAAACCATCATAATACGGAAGTTTCCTTAGCTAAGTTGAGACACACCGCAGTGATTTGGTCATCATGTTGCAACGGAGCATAGATACTTCATGTCGCTGACTCTGCTAGCATTCGAGCTCTTCATCCAAATCTGAGGTGCAGGAGCTATCCCTGTCCCACGCAATTCATCCATCGGTCGTAGGATTGATCCAATATTCATCTCATGATGTTATCTTGTATATCTGATCCAGATCATCATCACTTTCTACAAAGTCATGAACAGGTTTAGCATAACACGCTCCTTCAGTAGGATCCAGTAACACTACAAACCTGAGCGATTTCCTTTCAAATTTCATCTTCCGCTTCTTCAAGTTGATTACCGCAGCCATATCGAAAGTCCAATCAATTCCTAGTAGCGCGGGGTATGGGTTACTATCAGCCACTATTTCAATGACCTCAAAGTCAACTAGTGCACTGGTGCCCTCAATGTCCACCGTTACACCATATAATCATCCAATCGGAATAATATTATGTTGATTTACCATGCACAACTGAATAGGAGACCACTACAGCATAGGTCTCCCCATTCTTTCCCATGTTCTCTTAGGTAGGACATTTGCATTTGATCCCAGATCCAAGATTACATCGTCCATTTCTTATCTGCCTATCTGTACAGTCAACCCCATCTCACGCCCCGTGCGCTTCTTATGCTTGCCAATTTTCCTCACAGTGCGTTGGTCAGCAGGATTCTTTTCTTTATATGTTAATGTTAAGAAATTTACTGCATAACATAAATAAATACTGAGAGGAATAAATATAAAATTAACCAACAATAACCATAAACACATAAATGCACATGTTTATCCAGGAAAACCCCAAATCCGGGGAAAAACCCAATCATAATGAAATTTCATTATCCTTGGCCAAAACCCTGGCCAATCCGGCCAAGTGAGCCTTCACCGCACACCTCCAGGCCTTTTCATTACAATGAAGTCCTTCCAACCTTTTATAGGCTCCATTACATATAATACCACGGGCATAATACCATGGGTGCACAATAGCATGTGCCCCAAAACCATCACTGTTTACCCTGGTCAACTTTTGACTCTATCCCAAGTCAAGTTTACCTAACAATTCCCCCCTTAAACTTGACTTGGGGTTCCTTGACTAACTCCAGCCAAACCTGCTAAGTGAGCTAATCCCGCTCACTCTAGCTCTTACCCCCCTTAGAGTTTTTACCTGGGGTATTGTTAACCCGACATCCCCCCTATCACCTAGGTCTAACCCAGACTTTACTGGTGATCACCGAGGGGTACACATGCCTTACCAGGTCTTACAGTAGTATGCCCATTTACATGCAATAATTTTGACTTCATTAATTTTTTTTTCGTTTCTTGCTGCTGCGATTCTGATCCATCCTCTCTCAATTTGATTTGCTCAAAAACTTCTATCAAACCGCTCCAACTGCGAGCCCTATGAGAACCTTGTAGATTCCAGCACCAGTGGCCTCATGTAGCAGAAAATGAACAATTTTTGAAGCTGCATGAACCCTGAACAATTCGTCAAAATGTTCCAAACTGGTAAATATCGCAAATGCACTACGATCCCTGGCGGTTATGGCACTATCTTCCGCACATTCTCCTCGAGGTTCTTCCGCGTATGATTGTTCCACCATTATTTTCCAGACCCAGATCTGGAAAAACGTTGCATTGATCTCATCAGGCACTATAAACCCCTGGCATCAAAGAATCCCTTTGAAGCCAATATCTGGCTCTGATACCAATTGTTAAGAAATTTACTGCATAACATAAATAAATACTGAGAGGAATAAATATAAAATTAACCAGCAATAACCATAAACACATAAATACACATGTTTATCCAGGAAAACCCAAAATCCGGGGAAAAACCCAATCATAATGAAATTTCATTATCCTTGGCCAAAACCCTGGCCAATCCGGCCAAGTGAGCCTTCACCGCACACCTCCAAGCCTTTTCATTACAATGAAGTCCTTCCAACCTTTTATAGGCTCCATTACATATAATACCACGGGCATAATACCATGGGTGCACAATAGCATGTGCCCCAAAACCATCACTATTTACCCTGGTCAACTTTTGACTCTATCCCGAGTCAAGTTTACCTAATAGTTAACTTTTCGATTAATTCTTGCAACCCTTCTATTGCTTTCTTATTGCACAGTAACTTCATACAGGTCTTCAGGAAAGTAGCGAGGATCAAAGGATCTACCTCCTACGTTGCACTAGTTTTTGGTATTTTCTCCTAACTTTGGAGGTAGAGGCTTCATTGAAGTTCTTCTTTGCTTCCATGAAGGTCTATTTAGCATGATTAATATCAAAGTATACTTCCTTCCCAGCAGCCTTGTGCACCCATCTATTATCCTCAGGTTGCTTACCTTTATCTGTACCATTCGCCATACCACTTCTTGTCACTATATTTATGCTCTGATCTTCTTCGCAGGGCTCTACCCTCATCATTTGAAAGTTCTATGTAGGCTTCTAGGGATGCACCTTCTTTTCTTTAATACTTTCCATAAAGACCGGACATTCCTCTATTACATGGTCAAATTGTTGACAATACTAACACAACGGATGTGTGGGATTTGTACAATCTTGTGCAAAGTGCCCTGCTTTGCCACAATTATAACATATTACCTACCCACATCCTTGACCAGTTCTTCCCCCTCTTCCTCATCCTCAGCCTTGGAATCCTCTACACGCTGCTCCTATGCCTTGATCTTGAGGTCGGTTTTCTACCTGCATTTGGTAGGTAGGGGTTCTATCCATCATCAACTCATAACTTCTACAATGGTGTTCATCATGTCCAACAGATTTGCAGAAATCGCAAAACAACTGCTGAGGGGTCCTTCCAAACTTCTGTAGTAAATGGAAATTATCAGTTGCATGATGTCCTGTAACTTGACAAATAGCGCACCATAGCGCATATCCCACACTTGTCCCAACGTTATTCTTTTGTTTTCAGGGGAACATGCCCTCCCCCAATAATATAGTTCTTATAGACCAGGAAATGGTCCTTACCATGTCCATGGCTCTTGCATTTCAAACACCAGACTTCAATACACACCTTCGGCTAGGCTTCCTTTCCCTTCTTTAGGCTCTACAACTCCAAGTGGAGGCTTTCCATCTGTGAGTGAATCTGTTGTACTCCAAGTTTCGTATCTTGTATGGGCGAGGCATCTAGCCTCATTGCAATTTCCAAAGCTTCCACTTACATTGCTATCTTTTTTTGTGACAGAGGCACTCTCAAGTGTGGCAAGAACGATGATATATACCAGTCGCGATGCTGGGAATATGTAATTATCATATTGGCTTGCCTAATAATGGATTTCAACCTTTGATCGAAATCCCAAGGTGTCTCATCTACCTTTTGTCAAATTTCCTTAAACTCAGTCACTGACTGTGCCTCTGACTTAGGCTTTATGAACTCCTTATTCAGAGCTTGCTGGGTCTCTGCCAACGTCGTGGTGGGGTTATCAGTGCAATACTTGATGTACCATGTTAATGCATGATCCTGTAAGGCTATAACTAGCCATGCTTTCTTGACGTTATCATACATAATCTGTTGTGTCGTCCATACAGCTCCTGTGAAAAACCAAAACTTTTCAGGATCTTCGCTCCCTACCCCTTTAAAGATTGGCATCTTCATCGCATTCGCCATGTTGAATGGTGGAAGTGGAGGTGAAGGGGGTGAAGGTTTAGGTGTATGAGGCAGAGGTGGAGTGGATGGATGAGGTATCCTCGGGATACCATGTGTAATTAACTGAAATGCACTTCATGGCGTAGTCATCACCATCCCCTCGTCGTCAAGTGAAGGGGGTTCAATGAGCGAACTGTATTCTCAGCTTTATCCTTCGTTTCTTCTAAATAATGTCTCGATTCATGTAGCCCCAAACATCAAGGTAACTAGATAAACCTCTTTTCACATAACAACATTTTAATCCAAGTTTTCTTTGATTTCAAATACTTACCCCGCAGTCCCTTAAAGAGCCTCCATTCCGCTTCGATATAGCTGATATTTTTACCAATCGCGAAATAAGTAACAAAACTTCCTAGTGTGCGATCAATCCAATGATACACAAACCTCGCGATATTGCTTTCTGATGCCTCTAGACGTCACACCAGTTCAAGAGTCCACACTATAGGATCGTCAAGCCTCCACGTCCCTTGAATATTGGCCAATTTAGACAACCACTCGTGTATTTCGTCAGTGAAGAAATAGAAGAACACATCAATTTCGTCTGTGTACAAAGATCTTTGTAACCACTGCTCCTTCGATAATTTAGGGCTCCTGTTCTCTTGAGCTGCAAATGTGTGCATGTTTCGATCAATCCACTTGTCAATCTCTTTCTTCGTATGAAACCATTTATCACAAATCCCTTAGATAGATCCTGGTCCCACAACGGAACCATTTGTTGGCTTAAGGGGGCCTGACCCAAGCTTAGAGTTGTTCACGCTAACCAACAAAACCCTAACTACTGGCCCTTTTGGCAACACCCTGCATAACGCAGGCTGCAGTCTCACCCGAAGCAGTATTGGGGGATGCTAGAACCAGGTTTCTACATACAAAGACCGTGTGATAAGTGATCTTAGGCCCTTGTAGCTCAAATTTGCGTGTGCGCATATTAGTATCCTTCTATGGTTTGCTACTGCAAATTTAAGAAAATGGATCTTAGACCTTCGCAAAGGTCTGTGATTAGATGTTATAGACCTAAAAGAAGGTGATTGTGCACTTTCGTGCACTAAATAGTAACCCTAGATTTTCCTTCTCGCAGATCTACCCGATTCAACATAAATCATAACAGTTTTAACCTTTATCTTCGCAAAAACAAATAATTACCAAGTTCATGCATAAATATTAAAGATTCAATAGGTTCGCGCAACAATTACACATTATTCCAAAGAAAAAGTATCATTGAATGATAAAACATAACATGATGCAGATTCAAGGTATTTAGTCCAAAATCAATCTTTATTAGGTTCAGCGTTCAAAATACATACTTTTCCACCCTGCGCACTCAGCTGCAGGAGCCTTCGCTTTTCGCCTAAGTACGGGAAACAGAGCTTTCATGCCTTAGCACTTGCCAAAAATAATATTCTATATTGACTTCATTGATGCTTAGACTCGCTATGACTCAACTATGTATATATTTTTCAATACAATACCATGGTCTGCGATCTATGGGTGAGTCTCAAAACTGACCTATTACTTACCCAAACAAGGGGCTAAATCCCCTTTGACTCTTACTTAGCTGCGTGCTCCGCTTCCACATTTTATGGAGACTACATTCTTTACAAAATCTTTCTCAAAAATTGGTTAACTAACCCAAGATTGACCCTGGGGACCCTATCCCAAAAAATGCTAAGAACATATGAGTGGCCAAGGTCATGAGACAATATGGGTGAAATGAAATTTGGTGTTAGCTGGAATGTAATTTGGTTTCAACAAAACAAATTTTGAGGGAGCTTGGCAAAACGATGTTTTTCCTAGACCCAAGGAACCCACAGGGGCTTCACTCAATGAACCTCTAACATAGCATGTGCGTTCGTGGCATACTAAACAATACCCTTAATTTGGCTACATATTGGAAAATACCTCTAAAAATCACTTTATTTAACCCTCTACCAATACTAATCCAATACACCTTCCCACTTTAAAAAACCCCTAATTTCATTATATATTATAGGTATACACTTTTTTATTAACATTTTTTGTACCCCTTTATATGTGTGTCCTTGGTATTCCATTCAATTGTACCTTCTCATGTTCTTTTTCTTCTTTTGATTCAAACTTTTAAGAATTCAAGTGAAATGAATAACTATCCTTCCTTGATTTCAAGAAACACTCTATGAAATATATCCCCTCAGGCACATGGTATCCTGTGAAACTAGAAATTGAACGTGGTGGGAATGTTAGGGAAATGTAAACACGATAAATATTTATCACTTGTGGCGTCTAATCCAAGGCCCATAAGTTATTCAGGTTTGAGATAACTAAAATGGAAACTTCTTATCCTTTCACTTTTAGATGAGATGAAGTTCAAAGTTATCACGAAGCTTCTACTAGCATTAGATTTTGCCCATTGTACTATGTCTTAGTCAGTACTCTGTCAATGGCACTATAAGTGGTTAATATAAGTGTGCACATAGGTGTGTGCATGTGTGTATATAATTTTTTCATGTATTATATAAATTTTAAGTTTAGATGTTATCCCATTTAGTGTGGCTAAATCTCTTTACCATCTTATTGTATTTCAAAAAGTCACAGATTGACAAATAAATTACCTAATATTAAGGATATCTGGGAACAAACAGGTCAGGTGATTTTAAGGCATGCTTGGGTAGATATGTTAGACATATCTCTTATTAATATGGTATTATTTTTTTATTGAGGGTTATTTTTTTAACATGCGGTTGACAGTGGACACAACGAGTTGAATGAAGACCACAAAGTATATTTTTAATATCTTTGGGAAGCATTACTTAAGGTTGGAGAAGAAAGTGTTGCTTAGGTTTTTATGTGGGTGTTAAGAAGCTGATCATGGATGGATTTAAAATAATTGATGACATCCCTTGTGTCATAGTGCCGCTCATTGTGTGGATTTATTGCTTCACAATCTAGACAAATTGCCTTGGCTGAATGGGGGATTTGTAGACGAAAAATAATTATGAATTTAATCATCATCCATTACTTTTCAGTGAGAATCTCTAGGAAGCATGATAGCAAGAACTTAATGAGGTATTTTGACAACATTTTCCCTGTTTACATCATTTCTGCAGAGAGCGGTTAAGGAGAGGCTAGCAAAAATCTCTCTTCTCCATGCCTATATCTACATGGATTAGTTTACTTATATGATGCACATATATGGGAAAATACAATGTAAAATTAACCTGTGTAAATTGACCTGGGATTACATTGTTCAAACATTTAACTAGTTTGTGACATTTCCGCATTTGAAAATCTTTGTATTTTGTTTTCAAAACGAAAATTGATTCAACCTTTATGGAACACAAGCCACTAACCATTTTATCTAACCAATTCTAGATTATTCTTGTGAACAATATCAATAAAATTTCTTTGGGTTGCTTCATCAGTTGCAAGTTTAACACACTAATGTTAAGCCAAATCCATTTTAGATTGATATGTATAAATTCCCACTGTAGATCAACAGATTATGCAATATACTAAAGCAAAATACAAGATCTACTTCTACAACAAACTTTGTGGAAGCCTAATCGAATATGAGCAAGATCAATGAGAACACATATAACAGAGAATGAGAAATCAATCACACATAACACAAAAGAAATAACCCGGGGAAAGCCTCAGCCTAAAACCCCAATCTCTGTATTATCATACAAGTGGAAATCTTGTTCAAGTTACAAAAATAATTGGCTCTCAAGCTATCCTGCTCTCTCTGCAATCAAACAATACAACTCACAGATTGAGTAGACACTAGATATGCCTTCCCTCAGCCCTCCAAGCCTCCTATTTCCTTGTGCAGTTTTCCTTGGGGTCCAGTGATGCCACATGTGTGAATTGGCCTCATCACACTTACAAAAACTGAAGAAGTAACTGTGCAATTTCCAAGGAATGAATTCCTTCTGCATGCAAGAGATATTCACAATGGAATATTCTTGCAGCTAATAGTACACTATCCCTCCATCTGATCTCAAGTGGGTCTTTGTCTGAACTGACATGCATGAGTTATTTATGAGAGAATATTTAGTTATCTGAAGTGTAGCAGTTACATGCATGCATGCATTAACTAGCTAGACTCACAATTAATTCAACAAACTATTTGAATTAATCTAACTGGACTTGACTCAGTTAAATAAGACAACTAATTACGACTCAATATTACAACTCATCCTTATCTTTTTAATTAATGGATAAATTCATCAATTAATGGAGAAACTGTTGCATGTCCCCACATAGGCTTCATGTTTGATTTTCTACAACTAATTAACTCATGGTAAATTAATTAATTATTTTACAAACAGCTGCTAAGATCAAGTTCGAATTTTACTTCTCTATTTTAGTTTAGGGACTAACTAAAATAGGAAGGTATCCTGAAATGCTATTTATAGTAGTACTAAATTTAGCACTTCTATATTTAGTATTTCTTGTTTCTATTTTCAACACTCCCTCTCAACAAGAAAGGGATTATCAGTAACCCCAATCCTATCTCTATGGAACTTGAACTTGCATTTTGACCATGCCTTCGTCAAAATGTCTGCATCCTGTTCCTTGGTTGAAACATACCGCAACAACATGATCCTCTTGACCACAAAGTATTGAAGATGGTGATACCGTATATCAATGTGCTTGGACCTGTCATGAAAAAATGGATTCTCAGAGAGTTTGATACAACTCTGATTATGGTAGTAGATCATAGTTAGATCCATCCTCTGACCAAACAATCCCACTAGAATCTTCCACATACAAATGGCCTCACATGCAGCCTGACTAGAAGCCATGTATTCAGCCTCTGCTGAGCTAAGTGCATTTGACCTCTGTTTCCTGCTGTACCAGGAAACTATAGCTGAACCAAGGTTGAAGATTCCTCCAGAAGTGCTCTTCCTGTCTGATGGACTCCCTGCCCAATCTACATCTATGAAGCCTTGAAGCTTCACTCCCTCTGTCCATCTGTACCACAATCCAAACTGAGATGTGCCTCTGAGGTATCTCAGCACATGCTTCGCTGCCTTCCAAAACAGCTTGGTAGGCTAAACCATAGCTTGACTCAGCTGGTTCACCGCAAAGCATAAGTCAGGTCGTGTGTTCACCAGATACATAAGTGAACCCACCAGCTGCCAATAAACAGTAGCAGCTACTACCTCACCTGAAGTAGCATCCTCCTTCCTCCAGTTCCCAGCTAGAGGAGTCTGCATGGGCTTGCACTTCTCCATGTGAAAGCGCCTGAGTATCTCATTGGCATACTTGCCTTGGGACATAAACACTTCACCATATTTTTGCCACACCTCCATGCCTAAAAAGTAGTGCATAAGACCCATGTCTTTCATTTCGAACTCTCTTGCAAGGTCCTCCTTGCAAGAATGCATCAAATGATCATCACCTGTCAAAATCAGATCATCGACATAAAGAACAATGATCATTGGCTTACCTTCTACCATGATGTGGTAAAGGTTCACATCTACTTCACTCTTGGTGAAGCCCGACTCGGTGAAATAGATGCCGATCCTGGTGTACCAAGCACGGGCTGCTTGCTTCAACCCATACAAAGCCCTCTTGAGTCGACACACATGCGACTCACAATCGAAGGTCTCGAAACCCTCTGGCTGCTCAATGTACACCTCCTCCTCAATCTTCCCATTGAGGAATGTTGTCTTCACGTCCATCTGATGGATCTTCCAACCCATCTGAGTTGATAGTGCCAACATCGATCTGATAGATGAGTACCTTGCTATAGGAGCAAAGGTCTCATCGTAGTCGATCCCCTCGACTTGTGAGAAACTTCGAGCAACAAACCTTGCCTTATGTTTATCAACAATTCCATCAACAGCCTGCTTTACCTTGTAAAGCCATCTGGAACTAACCACTGACTTGTCCTGAGGTCTTGGGACAACATCCCACACACTATTCCGAATGATAGAGTCGTACTCCTCTACCATTGCATCAACCCAAACTGGTTGCTGCACTGCCTCCTCAAATGAATAAGGTTCGGTATCTACACACTCCCTAACCAGGGCCATGTACCCAGTGTACTGCTCGGGCGACCTCCTCTATCTGCGCTGAGAAGATGGCTGTCCCACATTGTCCCGCGCACCCAGCATCAACCTGTCAACTTCCCTTGAGTGTTTCTGCCCATCTCTGGAAGTCTCAGGATGAGTGGATGTCTCCACTCCCAGATCCTTTGCATGCGGTTGCTTCGCATCAATCTGAGGCTCCTCCTCCTTAGGAACTAAAATTTCCTCCTTTGCATGCAACTTGAGCTCCCTCTCAAGTGATAATCGCATGGCTTTCTGCTCGTCAAACTTCAGATACTTGCATACCACTGTCCTCTGATTGGTAGGCAGGTACACCCAATAGTTGTGGGGTTTATCCATGTACCCCACAAGTATTCCCAACTCAGTTGTTGGATCCAGCTTCTTCCGGGCATCTTTGGTCACATGACAGTAAAATGATGATCCAAAGATTCGGAAGTGACTCACATTTGGTCGCTTCTCGGAAAAGGCCTCAATAGGTGTCTTCATTCCTAGTATACGGTGCGGGCTTCTATTCTGCAAGTATACTGTTGTATTGCATGCCTCAGCCCACAAATGCAGAGGTAGGATTTGGTCATGCAGCATCGCTCGAGCTACTCCCACAATTGATCTGTTCTTCCTTTTAGCCACCCCATTCTACTATGGTTTATGGGGTGCTGTCAATTCCTGTTAATTCCTTTTGCAGTGTAGAAGTCTTTAAACTATTGGGAGACATACTCTCCACCATTGTTGCTACACAAGGCTTTTATTTTCTTTCTAGATTCTTTCTCTGCCAAGTCTTTAAACTCAAAAAACCTTAAGAAGGTCCGATCCTTCTTTTGCATAAAGTAGATCCAGGATCTACGAGAAAAATCATCAATAAAAATAACATAGTACCTTTTCTTAGCGGTGGAGGTTGTAGAGAAGGGTCCACAAACATCTGAGTGAACTCGCTCTAGGATTTCTCCAGCTCTACTGTCTTGATCTAGAAAGGAAGATTTCGCATACTTACCCAAGGTACAACCTTTGCATGTATTCGTCTGCTCCAGTTTTCCCTTGGGAAGTCCGGTAGAAATCTGCTGCATGATCTTCAGGGCTCCATGGTGCAAGTGGCCCAGTCTTCTATGCCATAGCTCACCAACATCTTGGCTCTGCACCATCTCAGCTTTGGAACTCAATGTAGCACAGTCATCTACCTCCAGCTTGTAGAGATTCTCTACTCGAATCCAAATTCGCTTTGTCTATCCAGTCCCAATATGCCTCAAGAATACCTTTCCTTTACTAAAGACTACATCATAGCCTTTATCTTCTAGCATAGCAACAGACACAAGATTATTCTTTAGACCTGGTACATACTTTACATCAGTTATGGTGAGAGGAGCTCCATGCTCCCTCTGAAACACAACCGTACCTTCACCTGAAACACAGTACTTTCCATCATCGCCCATCTTGATCCGCATCTGGAGATCCTTCTCCTCCAAGGTACTGAAAAGATTCTTGTCACCTGACATGTGAAATGAAGCTCCACTATCCAGGTACCACACACATCCCACCATGGATGAAACCATGCATGCGATAAGCGAGAAATCCAACTCAAACTGTGAGGCCAGTGCCTCACCATCAGATCCCTTTGAGGATCCTTTCTTGGATTTCTTCTATGGACAACTTGTAGCATAATGGCCCACTTCATGACAATGAAAGCATCGCACTTTGATTTGTCAAACTTCTTCCCACCATGGGAAGAACCGGATTTGGGATGGGACGCCTTCCCTTTCCCTTTCCTTACCTTACTCGCTAAGGCTAGATTTTCCTCATCGTCTTGCTTTGATGACGATCCATCTCTGGTGCTTCTTCTTATCTCCTCCTACATCAGATCCGACCAAAGTTGTTCCCAATTTGGCAATTTTTCTCTTCCATTAATCAAGTCTTGGTAGCTATGCTAGCTCTTAGGAAGACCGAGGAGTGCAAGACTCACCATGTCATCATCAACGGTCGTGATCCCTACACTTCCAAGCTCATCCCTGCAGGTGGTGAGCTTGTTCAGATATGTAGAGAGTGTGTCACCCTTTTCACACTTGATTTTCCAAAGCTTGTCTTTCAGCGCCAGCTTCCTCTGATTATTGTTGTTCTGATATAGATCTTTCAATGTTTTCCACATTGAAAATGGTGTCTCCTTCCCATGGAGACTCGAGACTATGTGGTCTCAAACTCCCTCTAGAAGGATTCTCCTTGGTCTAGCCACACGTTTATTCCATTCCGCTAATTTTGTAGCATCAGTCGGCTTGGGGACTTCTTGATCAATGAAGTCCTTTAGACCATTATCCTCTAATATTGCTTCCATGTGATCCTTCCAGGCTATATAATTCGAACTGCCATCAAGAGCATATTCGAGTCTTAAACTGTTGAACGCCATTGGTGAAATTGAGATGTGATAAGAACTCAATTTCTATATTTAGGAACTTCAACCTTCGAACTTCTCCCTTCTTGTATACTATTCTTCACTTTGATCACCTTTGCTCTGATAACATGTAGAAATTCCCACTGTAGATCAACAGATTATGCAATATACTAAAGCAAAATACAAGATCTACTTCTACAACAAACTTTGCGGAAGCTTAATCGAATATGAACAAGATCAATGAGAACACATATAATTGAGAATGAGAAATCACACATAACACAGAAGAAATAACTCAAGGAAAGCCTCAGCCTAAAACCCCAATCTATGTATTATCATACAAGTGGAAATCTTGTTCAAGTTACAAAAAGAATCAGCTCTCAAGCTATCATGCTCTCTTTGCAATCAAACAATACAACTCACAGATTGAGTAGACACTAGATATGCCTTCCCTCAACCCTCCAAGCCTCCTATTTCCTTGCGCAGTTTTCCTTGGGGTCCAGTGATGCCACATGTGTGAATTGGCCTCACCACACTCACAAAAACTGAAGAAGTAACTGTGCAATCTCCAAGGAATGAATTCCTTCTGCATGCAAGAGATATTCATAATGGAATATTCCTGCAACTGATAGTACATTTTCCCTCCATCTGATCTCAACTTGGTCTCTGTCTAAACTGACATGCATGATTTATTTATGAGAGAATATTCAGTTATCTCAAGTGAAGCAGTTACATGCATGCATGCATTAACTAACTAAACTCACAATTATTCAACAAACTGTTTGAATTAATCTAACTGGACTTGACTGAGTTAACTAAGCCAACTAATTACAACTCAATATTACAACTCATCATTATCTATTTAACTGATAGATAAATTCCTCAATTAATGGATAAACTATTGCATGTCCCCACATAGACTTCATGTTTTATTTTCTACAACTAATTAACTCATGGTAAATTAATTAATTATTTTACAAACAGTTGCTAAGATCAAATTCGAATTTTACTTCTCTAATTTAGTTCAGGGACTAACTAAAATAGGAAGGTATCCTGAAATTCTATTTATAGCAGTACTAAATTTAGCACTTCTATATTTAGCATTTCTTGTTGCTATTTTCAATATGATCAATTGGTGCATTAGTGAGGATGTGCAGCCCACTAAACTCTAAGCCAAATGTGTTTGCAGAATAAACATCAGGTGTAATCCTGGAAATTCCACTCATATCACTTTATTAAGCTATGATGCCAAACCTATTTCACATAGCTTGCTAGAGTATTATTACAATAATCACCCCGACACTTCATCAATTACAAGTCACTCACAATTGAGCCTTTCCCGAAGTGTTGCAGCCTTGTAGTAATATATTTACAGAGGTTGTTTTTCATTGCTGAATATGTTAGAGTGTCATGTCAAACATTTATTAAAATCTCATGCAATAGTCTATTGGCCTCTTGGGGTGTATCTTCCCTTGCATGGTCCATTTGTAAGGATAGTATATGTAGTCATATTAGGGAGATGCATGTTACCTTTCATCAGTTTAAACAACTTTATTCAGTAGTTGAGAATCTTAAATAATTTGTGGAGAATTTCCCTCATATTCAGAAACACCTCTATCCACCAAGCTTTGTAACATTCAATGCTATGAAAGGTGATATACAGATCATTTGATTTGAATAGTTGAATTTGATGGTGTATATATCATTTACAATGACATTCATTAAACCTAACAATTTGTATACCACCAGAAATAGCATTGAATATTGCATAATCAAATGGATGGACGTGGCCACAACATAGTGAGGTCAATTGAAAGCAAGGTGGAGGTCAATGAAAGTGAGGTGGTATTATTGTATTAGGTAAGATTTCATTTCCATGTTAAATTGTAACATGAAATCCCACCTTTTGATTGGTTGTAACAATCAAATATCAAGCATCTTACAAAATCTTTGAATCTTGAAATACCTTCAAATGAGAGAAAATAATGTGTCACAAGAGATGGGACAGGTTGAATCATTTTGCAATCTCTCCAAATGGGAGAAAACAACGTGTCACAAGAAATTAGATGAATCACTTTCAGAAGGGTTAGATAGCATTCAAGATGAATGTGTCCACTGCAAGATAAGGTAGAAAGGTTGATTGTTTCGTTGTCCAACATATTAGTGGATCAGATCCATGTCTGTACAATGACATTCTTGAGCCTATGATCATTCTTGTGTGCCCCTATGTTTATAGAAGACAATTGGGTCTAGGTGCATGTCCTAGGTAACTTTGGCAGAAAGATAACCCCCCCTAGCAGCCTCGTAGTCGAATGGTGATGTATGTAGCATGGAAAGATGTTTCTGTCCATTAAAGATAAAAAAATAAGGCAATTTTAGTTTTCTCATGTCCAGCAGAATACTAAATAAACCAACCAAAAAAACAATGCATGGAAATTAAAGCAGAGTACTAAAGAGGGATTTAACACTGAACTCTTGAAAAACTAAAATTCTAAGGTATGAAATAAATACAAAATTTCCAACCATTTCAAACCCATAAAATTCTAATAATGGCCCTAAGACAATACATAAGATACATATTATAAAAATTATGTTATGCCCTAAGAGGCACTAAACATGCACAAAACAAAACAAAAAATAGCACATGATGTTTTCATAGATGTAGCATTTGAAATGTCATCATCGTTGGGCTTAGAGAGTTATCCAACCATCACAGGTGGCTAATTGACAACCAACGACACCAAACCATCATTTTCTTTTTTTGGTAGCTTGACCACATCATAAATGGCCAAGGGGATACAAGATGCCTTATCATCTATAAGTGATGTTGGTGCATCATCATGTCAGTCATGCAACCAAATTTTCCCATTCTCACTAACCTACATGCCTACTTTGTGTCGAGGTAAATATTGGCTTGAACTTTACAAACTTTTAAATAAAATGTCTCTTTATAAAGTTAGAAACAATCACCTTTATGTCTATAACTTCTCATGTGTGGGACCACTAAAAATCATTATTGCTCAACACAAACTCCAATGAAATCGCTAGCTCAAACCAGTGTTTCTCTATACCAATGTTGGTTAATGAACACATAAAAATTCACAAGAAAGAGGGAGAGGAATGCAAGTGATGTAAAATTTTATTAATGTAATGTACATTGATATCAAGCACGTATTGATTCTCTCGTACAGAGGTTATTAAATGGACTCAGAATTGACCATCTAAACTAGTATTCCATGTTGGCTAAATGTTAAGTCACTAACACTAACTAATTGATGGAAATGTCACTCATTTGAGTATTGATAGTACTCTAACCATAAGAAAACAATTATAGAGCAATTTTTGAATGCTTCTTTCCAATACTATTATGATTTATTTAACAACTAGGAATTGAAACTCATATAATAATTGGAAAGCTACATAGCAAGTTCCTCGAGAAAATAAATATCAAGATGTAACATTTCCAAATAGGTAATGCTTCCAACTTAAAATTTATATAAATATTGTCACGCCTTTCTTGGAAAAGAAAATGATAAAAATCGTGATTTTGAGATAAAATCGAGATGTTAACAAGATGTTCACAACATTGCAAATAACAATTCTAAATGGAAGGCATTGGCAATTGAGATTGTCAAAGAAAAGAGGCATTGCTCACATTCAAGTGATGGGGGGTCCAAATCTGGTCACTGATTGGGTAAGTGGACTCATTGAGATGTAAAACCCTATCTTGAGGCTTTTACTCAAACAAGTAAAGGCCCTGGAAATCTTCTTCTTGGTCATTTTATAAGCACACATCTATAAAGAGCTCAACTTGGGAGCAGACACTCAATCGAATAAAGTACTAGAGCTATCAGAGGGTACATGGGAGATTGATGAATAGGAATAAGGTGCATCTCTCCCAGATTCTTTAGGATCCCTATATGTTAATGGATATACATGTTTTCCTCTCTCTTCTGCTATTCACATTATTGACATATAGGTTTTAACTGATGAAGTTAATAACGAATGGGTTTAAAGCTCTGTTTATTTTGATTAGAATCATGGAAGAATGCATGTAAGGGAATTTTATGCAATCTTTGGGAATAAAAAGGGCAAATTATGCTCATGGGCATTTTAGGAATGTTTAATAGTTGTGTATTTTTGAGGCCCGAATTTAATTTTTCGTTGAGGTTCAATATCATAGAGTTGTATGTTCTTCATGAATGTATATTTTTTTCATATTAATGTAAATGCTTACAATTGTTTCCTAGGAAAAAATAAGTATAAACAATACAACCCCTTGGTCATGAAAATAGGTTGTTGAATGATGACTCACATAAATATAAATTAAAACATTGTCATCAACAGAACTATTGACAAAAAATTCAATGCTAATCCTAATGATCAATAAATCAAATGCCCAATTAATACCTTAATCGATCATTCAAGAATATGGATTAGAAGTTACAAAACTAAAGAATTTAAGCTATCTCATTCATAATAACTTATTTTATCTAAAAAGACTCAAGTGAATTATGCTTACTATATATTGATTCTATTGAAAGTTCACCCCATGAGTATTTTATTTCTCTCACATTTCATTTTCTTTGCTTAAAATAGGATAATAGGAAATAATAGCACAATGCTCCTATAAAAGTTTAAAAGAGCATAGGCAATTAGAAAGGTAAAAAAGAAATAAACCTTGTGAGCAGATCCACAACGATTGATCCATAGCTAGCCTTTAGGAAAACCAAAAAAATAACAATTAGAGAATAGAAAATCTTTGTTACAAGATGGGAAGTACATTTCATTACTAATAAAACCGAAACCAAATTCAAAATGGGTGGGAATTTTTAATAATACCCTAATGACATTTGGATGAACAACTATACGAACAATTCGAGCCCTTGAAAGACTTGGGAAATTCATATCTTGGAACTGCTTTGAAACCTTCCATGGTATTTGATCTCCAGAAGGTTGATACCCATCACTCAAAATTTTTAACACTGAATCCTTTGATATTTGTCCCTCTAAGCAAACCTGCAAAATTTATAGAAATATTTTCACGCCTTTCTTGGAAAAGCAAATGATAGAAATCATGATTTTGAGATAAAATCGAGATGTTATTAATATGTTCACAACACTGCAAATAATATTTTTGAATGGAAGGCATTGGCAATTGAGATTGTCAAAGAAAAGAGGCATTGCTCACATTCAAGTGCCAAGGAGCCCAAATCTAGTCACTGATTGGGTAAGTTGACTTATTGAGATGTAGAACCCTATCTTGAGGCTTTTACTCAAACAAGTAAAGGCCCTGGAAATATTCTTCTTGGTCATTTTATAAGCACACATTTATAAAGAGCTCAACTTTGGAGGAGACAATCATTCGAATAAAGTACTAGAGGTATCAGAGGGTACATGGAAGATTGATGAAGAAGAATCTGGGGCATCTCCCCTAGATTCTTTAGGATCCCTATATGTTGATGGATATACATGTTTCTATTTCTCTTTTGTTGTTGATAATCTTGACATACAAGTTTTAACTGATGAATTTAATAACGAATGGGTTTAAAGCTCTGTTTCTTCGTATTAGAATCATGGAAGAATGCATGTAAGGGAAAATAAATATCAAGATGTAACATTTGCAAATAGGTAATGGTTTCAACTTAAAATTTATATAAATATTGTCACGCTTTTCTTAGAAAAGCAAATGATATCAGCCACTGTAGCTGACCATATTATGCATACCTCATTTTCATGACATGGGTGTATTGGCTTAAAAAACATGTATAGGTCAATTGATAACATCACGAGTTCAATCAGAGATGATAAGTTGAGTTGACAGAAAAAAATGGGATATATTATGCATTAATTGAATACTTTTAAACCCCTTTTAAGAAAATGAGTTTAAATCAAGGTCAAAGCTTGTAAAATATGTCATCTAGTTAGTTCTGACTAAATATAAAGATATAAAGAATGCTTTAACCCACATATCTAGAATGTATATGTCCAAAACCACAGTTTAAGGAATTGCTATTTTTTAAAAATAGAATTCTTGGAAACAAACACCCTATCAATTCAATGCAAATATCGTCAGAGTGAGGAAAATACTAACATTCAAATGACATCAAGCTTTCAGTATCTATTGAAAGCATTGACAAGGCATATGCAAGTATGGTTGCTCGTTGAACTAAAGGAATGACTTGCTTTGAAAAGGGATCCAAAAGTTTCTCTTGGAAAATTATTCAAATAAACAATGTCAATCACCATTACTAGTCCCAATAATTTCTCATAATTCACATTAAATATTTCAAAATACACTATTTTCACAAAAAATAATCTAAAAGAACAAAGTTCGAGTCACTTTTTTATGCACATAGCATGCTCTGGTGAAATTTTTTAAAAGATTATAAATAATTGACACTTTGAAAACAGAAGTTGGGGTGATTACATATTAACAACCTTGTGTCAAAAACTACCTCCATCATACAAAATGTGACCTTTGATGTAAAATCAGGCAGGTAAGAAGTGTGTTCCTAGTGTGAAAATCAGGGCCCTTAACATAGAGATTCTTTTCAACTCGAGTAATAGGGTAGATCTCATAATGAATCATTTTTCATCATACAAGTAAGCCAATTCCTGCATGATCAAAGCCTGTTGTTTCTTCAGGGCACACCGAGGGGAACTAGTAGGATTTTAACACTCACACCCCTTCTTTTGGGATTCATGGCCTTTTACCTCAACATGCCAAGAAAATGAAACCAGTTTGATATAAAATTATAAAGAAAACAACCATTTTTGTTCAATGCTTTTGGTGAATTGGAAATATCTTAAGTCTGTCAAAATCACTTAATTCATTAGTACAAACTATCAATCTTTCTATCACTTGGCAGACTCCTAAGTCCAAAGTTTTTGTTATTAATTATGACAGGTTTTTAAACTTTATCCCATGTCCAATTTTTTCTTCACAAAATGGGCTTTCCCTATGCAAAATATTAATATGCAAAACATATTCAATACCATACAGAAATAGACAAGAGAATTCAATTCTCAACCAAATATTTCTTCAAACAAGTGCTCCCATCTGGTACCTTTTTCACACAATGAAAATATAAAAAATGGAAAATAGAGATCATACACATTTTTATAACTTCAAAATATGGCTTCAGGGATAGGTTATTTTAGAATGCCTTTAGGATTTTTTAACCTTACTTTTAAGTAATTTTGGGGTGGCAGATGCCCATCGCCCCAGGGATGTCCCTGAATCCACGAGGTATATACCCCCAATTGAATGGGAACATATCCAAAATTGGTGGCATATCTTGAGGCTAGCTCAAGCAGTTGAGTCCTTTGAGCTTCATGCAAGGGGTCTTGAGATTGATACCCTAAGATGGTTGTCTATGTTTTTTGCCTCACTCAATGTCCCTATAGGGTCAAGCATTGAAATCAGTGCCAACAAGTTTGCATTGGGTACCATCTATGAATTCGAGGGACTGCACAAGAGTTTCCCAACAAGGATTTTCCCAGAAACAATACATATAGTACTATATGTAGTATGTATATTAAAAAAACATGAAACAAAAGGGAGGTGATAAGGAAAATAATAAACCTGATCTTGAGGAAGATGTAATAAAATAAAAAATAGAATGTTACCCTCCGCTTGTACCAAGTGGAGAAGAGGGTAGTATTAATAATTCATTTATCAAAGAAAAGGATAAGGAATCTAGAAGACAGAAGCAGAAGAGGACTCGTGTCTTGATCATGGAGTGGCTAATAGGTTAGGGGTCTTGGTCTTGGTATTCGTCAATTGGAATCTCTATAAGAATAATTTGTGTGGGTTTTCCTCTCAAAGAGTGAGAGGTTTTGGCCCTGGCTCATAGCCTACATGTTGTGTCTCTTGTCTATTTATGTTCTTGCATTGGTTATTGTTTGATGAAGAAGAACACTAAGAATCTGACATAACGAAGATCCTAACCTAATCATGTAAAAAACATTCACAAGTAGTAACAAAAGAATAGAAATCATCTAATACTAATGCCGTAGATTTCTACTAGCAAGGGTTACACCCTTTGTTTCTAATATGCATTAGCCTATACATCTACAACTAAGAGAGAAGGAATTTTCTAGGCCTCATAGCTCCCCATCCAACCCTCTACACAAGATAGTGTAGCAGTACTTTTTGTGGCCCTAAACAGAGTACCAAAGCACATAAAAACAAGCACAAAAACCCTCACTCTTACCTCCAAATCAACGACTTTATCTGCAACGGAATCCATTGTCTTACACAACCCTATCAAGCCTCCATGCTGGCTAGTTTAGACCTAACAACAGACTAGTGGCACTAGCCCCAATGCAACATATAAATTAATTGATTCAACTAAAATGAAAATGATCAGAAATAGAAAGCAGTTAGGATGCTTGCCAATAAGTCTTCTGCCGGTTTGAGCATTTCCCTCTCATCTTTCTGAAAATTCCATTCAACTCCATTTTCAACAGCAATTTCTTTCAAAATATGTAATTTTATCTCTGTGCTCGGTGCTCGATGCACACAATGACAAATTTAATATCAAATTTTCAACTAAAAAAGTGAAGCTTGAATGAGCTAATTTATCTCGAAGGATTGAAGTGATAATCTTCACTTGCCTTCCTGTTAACCCCGTTGTCAGGACGTAGCTCAACTGCAGTTGTGGTGAACTCAGGACCATACTTTGCAGAAAAAAATTGAACGAAATTCTTGAAGCTCTGGAAAATCTGCACACCTCGGTGCAACAAAAATTAAACTTGCTATGGATTCTTTCAAATCATTAGGGCATGTCCTAAAATAGTCAGAAACCAGATAAACACATTCAGTTATAAGGTCCAACCACTTTATAAATAACCATAATATTTTTGGGTCTTTGTGATATACAAAAGCGGATAAAGTCAAAAAGGCATTCAAGGAATCACAAACCAATTACTTTTTCTTTTCAGTGGCCATGATTCTTTCAGTCACAAGATAACAAAAACTTTCAATGAGAAAATATGCATCCAATATGTTCTACTCCTTGAAGATATGCTCCACCTGCAAACAAAAAATGTAGCTTCAGATTAGAAAGACATTCCATATGATCTAATCATAGTCCACATACAAAATCATGGATGACAAATATTTTCACAGATATTTTTAATCAGATAAATTACACTGATTTTAATAACCCATTATTGCTTCTAAATTATAATGAACCATCTTCTCTAAGTACTTGTAAATATTATGCCAAATTAGTATTGGACATGTTAAATCAACAATTAAGTCAACCAGGAAAAAATATTATATATCCAAGAAAGGCCCTGCCATGAAAACAGAACATCCAACTACTAAGTAGAGTAGATTTGAATCTTAATTCATTGTATTTAATATAGATGAGCTAAGTGAAAAAGTTGTTAGCAGATAAACAGTGACAAGGCAAGATTGTGAACAATTCTACTAGATACAAAAAAGACTGTTTAGGAAAATCAAGTACCTCCTCATTGAGCTTCTGTGAGTCAATTCCACTTGCCCCTTTGGTGATTTGAGTTGAAAATTTCTATAAATTTTGTTGAGTTTTGACCAAACTCAGAAAATATAACCAGATTCAAGTTTCCTCAAACTTGATGAGTCCACAGTTTTTCGTATATTCTTCACAATTGTCTCTATTTCAGATTCTCAGTGAGGGTTTTTGGCTGTCAAATGTTTTGGTGCATTTAGAGACAAAAACTTGGGATCTTTTGAAAACATTTCCAGCATTTAGAGACCAAAACTTCACCGGGGAGTACAAATTCTACATTTTTGTATCATAACTTTCTTTGGGTAGCATTTTTTTGCAAGGGAGGCACATTGGGAAATAGATTATGTAATATCCCTAAGGAAAAATAACAACAATAAACAAAACATGCATACCAAAAGCAGCACAAAAAATTCACACGGAATTAAATACTCAGAAATACCCCCAAAACTAATTAAGTGAAAGGTGTGGGTCGGAAGACCTGCACTTATGAACTAATTGTATATAATACATAAAAATTGGGCTATAAAGGAAAGGGGAGGATAAGATTAGGGTAGCTTTTCTCATGAAAGAACTTACCAAAGGAAAACTATTGCAGAGATTACGAAGCTTGTGCGAGATTTGTAGATTTAACAGTTTGAGAATGCTATACGCATTCATAATCCACCAAGATCATAGTCTTAGAGGCCAGGGATTTGTATAGAATCCCAAGGTTGGCAGGGATACCAGTGTCATAGACCTAGTCCCCAGATTTCCTTTCAAGGGTAGGTAAATTGGAATAAATTTAGTGCTTACCACAGCCACAATTGAGTCAAGAGAAGCCTTAATGACAATGCACTGTGCCCAAGCTGAATTCAAAGAGAAAGTCAGAAGATGACAAACCCCACGTTCTAGTTTCTCTAAGATGTAATCCAGGTGGAATCTCTGCCATAGCTACCACTGCTCATCAAGTGCATCTATCAATGTGTCAAAACCCAAAAGAGGGTACTCATACGATAAAGAATATGGGATTTCTAGTATTGCTAACACAGATTCTCTTGTGTGACTTGGACCCAAGTGTTCCTAGTATCACTAGCAACTCTTCCTCCTTATGCAATGCATCATTTCAAGGGTAATTTTCCTAACAATAAGAAATGTATATCAAACCATAAATCACATCTTGGGCAATACAATAGATGAGTCTTGCTCCTGGCATTGTCGAGGATGATTTTGCAAGGATAATTGTGGCCTGCTAAGTGACATAAGGAATTGTTCTAACAATTTAGTTATCCAGCCACACAAGTACCAATAAGAGTGAATCATTCCATGACAAGGATACATATATCACTCACCATCTTGATTTTCTAGAGACATGGGATTTTCTTAAAGCCCAAAACTTTGTTTCTTCGACCGAACCAGTTCCAGTCTGGGCTCTAGAATGTACAATTATGAGATTGGGTTTGATATCAACCCAAATGTTTCTTGAGGAAATGTGGAAATGATTTTTCCCAAAGGCTCACCACATCCCAAATTTCAATACAATGCAACTCCATGTATCACTCGACGAGGTACCCATCCAATGCTACACCCCATGTATCACTCGATGATTTAATTAACCATTAACGTTGTCCCATGGGTCACTTGGTATTGCCACTCTTTCAGTGATATAGTCCCATATATCGTGTGACAAGACACTTTCCCTGCAATACCATCCCATGTATCGCTCGACAAAAGCATTTTCCTCAATGGTACATGCTCACCGCTCACATAGCAAGGAAATTTTCTGACTGTATCACTCATATTGTCGTTTCCTTGACATTACATAACTATGCATTATGATGGGGAGTGATCTATCTGACATGAAGATTCCAACTCCACGTGGTGGATATAATCCTACCCTAGTAGCAAGGCTTAACTCCTGGATTTATTACAAGCATGTAGCTAGTGACACAAATTGCAGGGAACTATCTACTTGCAATGGTAAAGATCAATTAGCCTTGGAATCTCACAATCAATAGCATTTAAATACATAAGTTCATAGGGTACAAGTATGTCCTTGAGGAGTGGAAATACCAAAGGGCAATCATGCTCCAACCAGTACCAAGCATTTTCCAGACTCTAAACAAGGTCTTAGGACCCAGTGATTTGTTTTTTATCCACCCCTCATGATGCTCAAGAATTTTCTAAGATTTCAAACTCAAGATGAAACCCATCTTCTCCACGCTTAATGTCAATAAATGAAACCTTCTCCACCATATTCCATAATTCATGTCATAAAATCCTTGCTCGGTCGAAAACAATAAAACCCTAATTATTATATAAATCACAAGAATAATTCTCTTTAGCCCACAAAATGAAAACTATTAAAAATACCTGGAATTCTTGTCCACATTCAAAGTCGGTAAACAAACCCTTCTCTACTATATGTCAGGCTAATAGAACAAAGGTTGTTCTCTTGCCCAACAGAATAGAGGTTGCGCTCTCGATTATGGGCCATGATACTCCCTTCTTGAGGTTGCGAACAAAAGTTGTGCCCTTGCTCAACAAACCAGAGGTTTCACTCTAGATTACTCCCATGGGCCACAATACTCCATGGGCCACAATACTCCCTGCTTGAGGTTGCAAATAGAGGTCTTTCTGAACATAACAGAGGTGCTCTCTATTACTCAGAGGTCTCGCCCAACCGAAAAAATCTGCCCTCAATTAATCCTACGGTTGATACTCCCTGCCTTTTTGGCCTCCACATGGCCAATATTTGGTATAAAAAACACCTTATAATATATATATTATTATATAACATAGAAAACCCCTCTAACCCCTTGTTATATAGTCAATATATTATTTTATGTTTTTCTTATTTTTTATGCCCCAATATGAATGCACGTGATATCATATTGGTTCCTCAGTGAAGCCCCCATGAAGGAACCCAATACTTGGGCAAGCCAACCCACTTTTGAAAAAAAACGATGGAGCATGTGAATGAATGATTTGACCACGCATGATCCTCATGAGGGGATAAAATAGGTAAAAATAATCATATATATGCACGACTGACGCGGTGGAATGAAACATAACCAAAATCACACACATGACATCATGTAGTAGTAGAATGAAGTGAGAGATGATGGGGATCCTAGAGATATAACTCAACCCTGTGGTCATGTAGGGCCTAAGGGTAGAGACGATCCAAACCAGACCGACCTAGCCAAAGGGTGAGATGACCCACTTTGGAGGAGGGATGATCCATGGTAGGGTAGTATCATGGCTTGGTGGAGTCACTGAGTTTGGGATGGGTTTCCTTTGTATATTTTGTGGATTGGTTGGACTAAGCCATTATCTTAGGGAAACACTGTACATATACATTTTAATAAAGGTAGAAAACTAGAGGGTTGTTTCCATTGAAATTATGCATATGTATGATGATGATGATGTACAGCATATGATGTTCATATTTTTTTGTTAATGGAAGATTATGTGACAATTTTATTACTACTCTATGTGTGATGAAATTCCACACATTAATAATAATATAGAGGTAACATCGTTAATACATTTCAAGGTGTAGTTTGGGTGAAGTAACACTATGCTACATTAGGAATTTGTGAAACATGTCAGTTTCACATACTTGAGGGATCACGATGTACCCAAGAATTGCTTTGTGACCATAAGAGGACCTAGGGTCATGACAAAGGGAGACAAACATGTTTGGAGGGAAGAGAGAAAAAGATAGAGTCTAATGGGGTTGTTGTGAAGGACGGTCTAGGGGGGGCAAAGATAAAGAAATAGAGGAATGGGGAGAGAGAGAAAGAGAGTTAGATAGGGAAGAGAGAGGGAATAAGAGAGAGGGTGAGTGATGGGGGAGAGAAGGTGAGGGAGAGAGAGGGGAGAGGAAGGGAGATAGAGACAAATATGGAGGCGAGAGAGACATAGAGAGATATATATATATAGAGAGAGAGGGATGGGGAGGGAGGGAGATAGAGATGGTGTTGGAGGGGAAATATAGAAGGAGAGAGAGAGGGAAGAATAAAGAGATACAAAGGGAAGAAGAGAGAGATATATAGAGAGAAGTGGACCAAGATAGATATGTACATTTAACTTTGTATAATTAAATGTTGAAAATAAATTCTTAATAAAAATAGAAATGATGCAATGGAAAACACACACAAATTAATATAGAGATTTTACCATATAGATCCAAAGGGAGAAACTAGAAAATTTCTTCAGTATATTCCATTATATATATATCAAAACATTCATAAATTGTCAATACCCTAGATTATAATACAACAGTAGTTCCTTAACTGAAACTACAAAACAATCGACTAAACCACCATGCATCACAAAACCACTAAATGAAAAAATTGTGGGCCAAAAATTGCCAAAAATGAATGCAAAAATCACTTAAATTTTTTTATGCATGTAGTTCTGCATGGTGGGGCTTCCAACACCCCACCCCCCCCCCCCCCCCCCCCCCCACCACCATACCCCCTTTGTGACCCCCAAACATTTCCTAATGCAACATACAACATGTGTAAGTAGGTACAAAGAATAAAACACATGCCCAACATTCTCCCACTTGTTGTTTTCTTTTCACATAGGGGGTTACAAGAGTGCATGATCAACAATCCAGGGAAATAATTCCCATTGTTTCTCTATTCACCAACATCACCTTCTTTTCTTCAATCATATCTCTCACAAAGTGATACCAAACAACATTAAATGTTTTGTCTTATAATGATATGTTAGGTTCTTTTCTAGGAAGATTTCACTATGATTGTCACAATATATCCTCAGAACTTGTTATACCAAACCAATACACGAACACAATCTTTGTAACCATATTGCTCCCTTGCTTGCATGACTTCCATGCATTTATATTTTATAGTTGAGAGTTCCACTATAGTCGACTATCTCTTTCTTATCCAACTTATTACTCATCCAAATAGGTTAAACACAGATCCCCTTATATATCTTCTGTGATTTGGATCTTCAGCCCAATCTACATCAAAAAAGCCATGTATGTACAATACTTTGTCCAATCCTAGTATTCCTTGGTAGCATAATCGACAATTAGTAGTCCCATGCAAATACCTAAAAACCATATTTGTTGTTTTCCAATGATCCTTCCCTGCTTTTTACATATACACGTTCAATAGTCCCACTACATGTGTAATGTGTAGTCTAGCACAAAAGATTGCATACATCAAACTCTAAACTGCATTGGCATATGGAACATGATTCATGTCCTCTTCCTTTTTCTTGGTACATTGATTTGCAAATAACTTTACACCTACGAGAATAAGAATCTTTATTGATTTACATTTCTACATATTAAACCTCTACAATATTATCTCAACATACTTCCTCTGATTTAACCAGAATTTCTTGTTTCCCTGTTCTCTTCAAATTTCCATGCCCAAAATGAAATTTGTAGATCATTTATGTAAGGTTTATAGGATAAACGAATTTTCACTTATTGAATGATTTCATTTTCATTTCCAATTAGCAACATATCATCCACATACAAAACCAAATAAATAAGACGATCACCAACTAATTTGAAATATATACAGTGATCCACTTTGTTCCTTGTGAAGCCAAGTCCCAATATATAAGTATCAAATTTTTAATACCACAACATTAGTGATTTCTTTAACCCATGTAGGGACATTGTCAACTTGCACACCAACTCTTTCTTTCCCTTCACTAAAAATCCTTTTGGATGCATAATGTAGATTTCTTCTTCTAAATCCCCATGTAGGAATGTTGTCTTAACTTCCATCTATTCTACTACAAAATTAAAATCAGCAACAACAAATAAAAGAAATATAATAGAATTTCACTTGAGAATAGTATAAAATATCTCACGAAATTTAATTTCCTCTACTTGGGAATAACATTTTACTACTAACCAAGATTTGCATTTCTCCATGCTACCTTCTACATCCATCTTCTTCTTAAACACCCATTTTTTGCTAATGGGATTTGTTCTAGCCAATAACTCCATTATATCCCAATCCTCATCCTTGTCCAAGGATTCCATTTCTTCAACCGTGGCCTTTTTCCATAATTTTCCATCCTATGAATCCACTTCCTACCTAATATTTCTAGATCATCATCAGTAATAAATGAAGCAGAATTTGAAAATAAATTGGGTGGATCATACTTTTCTAGTTTCCTTCTTTCTTGAACCAATCTCCTTAATATTGGAATATGTGGTCCTTCTTCTAATTCCCATTCTTCTCTAGAATATGATTCATCATCCTTCAATTCAAAGTCTATGTTTTCTAGTTCTTTCTCCCTCAGTAGGACTTCCTGTTTGACAACAAATTTTATTTCTCTAAATACCACATCTCTACTACACACAACCTTCTCAGTTTCTAGGTTCCAAAGCTTATAACCTTTCAACTATACTTATATCTAATAAATATAAAAATTTCAATTTTTTTGTCTAGCTTACTCCTATTCTCTTTTGAAACATGTACATAAGCATTACACCCAATTATCCTAAGAATCTATTTAAGAGAGGGTTTCTTACCATTTCATACCTCATGTGGATTCTTGTCGTATAACATTGATGAGGGTGATATGTTTACTAGGTCACACATAGTGTCCACTACCTTTTCCTAGAATTCTTGTCTGAAATTGACACCACTGATTATTCTCCTTACTTTCTCCATTAACATCTAGTTCATCCTTTATGCATCTCAATTCTATTGAGGTGTGAATGGAGTAGTATTCTTCCTTGCTATATCACACTTCTTACAAAATATTATCTATCTAGTTTTCCGTAAGATCCTTAAACGCTTTGAATTTGTCAAAGACTTTAGATTTCTTCCTAAGGAAATAGATCCATGTGTTCCTCTAGAAGTAATCTATAAATGAGACATAGTACATAGAACTATCCAATGATGGAACCAACGTAGGTTCAAACACATCATTTTGCACCAACTGTAATATTCCCTCTGACCTCGTAGTGTTAGAGAAGAATCTTACCTGATTCTTCTTCTCATATAAACAATTTTCATAAAAAACAAAATCCAAAGAGAAATTAGACATACCTTCTACATACCATTACCATATAGTACTCAAAGGCCCTATTCTCAAATATGTCCCAATTTATGATGTCACAACATAGTGTTTTCTTTAGAGGTTGTAGGATTTTTTCCTTCTACTCCACTCTTAGGAATAATGGAACTATTGCACCCATAAATTACAATGATTCCCAACAAATTATATAAATTTCCAATGCAAATCCCCTTTAGCAATACCATGGTTACTCAAACTATCCTTCAAGTATCCTTTTCAAACACTATTTTTACACTTGCATTGCTCATCTTGCTTACATAAATTAAATTTGTGGCAAACGTTGAGATGTATAGAACATCAAGGAGTGTTCTAATCCTTCCACCTATGAGTTTAAACATAAAATTTCCCATCCTATTATTTTGGCTATCAATTCATCTCCTAAGAAAGAATCACCACCATCATATCCTTCATACTCACAAAACCACTCCATTTGAGAAGTCATATGAAAGGGTGTGCTTGAGTCAACCAACCATGCCTCATGATATACATGTGTACTTGAAGAAGCTAAATACAAATCCCCTTCATTAGAGGATATTTATATTTTTGTAGAAGGAGCATCATAAGATCCCTTCCCTTTCTCAACAATTTTGGATTTATAGTATTTCTTGTAATGCCATTTGTTTCCACATCCACAACATACCTTTATAAATTGTTAGGCTCCTATACTACTAATGTAACCCCTTATTGTTATTAGTATAACCCACTTATTATATTGATGTACCCATGTAGTGCCCATATTGTTCCTATTGTGCCCCATAGAAGCCCACTATTGTTATTATTGTGCCCTTACATTATTATTGTTATGTCGGCTCTCATTATGTTATGACCCCTTAGACTCCTATATATAGAAAGGAGGTTTTGTCATTTGTATCATCCAAGAATTGTTCATTTATGTAATGTAAAGGAGGTTGCCCCCTCGAAGAGGCTGAATTCTAAGGCGTTGATCTATCTTTTCTATGGTATCAGAGCTTTGGATTCTAGGGTTTCGCTGCTCCAAACAAGTCATCGTGGCATTTTCACTATAACTTTTTTTCTGTGACGTTTCAGAAGTCGCAAAAAAAACCCATTTGAGAATAATTGACGCTGAACCTTGGGTCTGAATTTTAAATATTTTTACGCGATATTTTCGGAGATATGATCTGAGGAAGTTGGTCTTTTTGCAGACTCCTGAATTACACGCAAAACAGGTGACTTGGGGAAAATCGTCATAACTTTCTTTCTGAGCATCGGATTGAAATTTCGTAAGAAGGTACAGAAAGAGGACAGACTGTATTTTCTGTTTATATATTTTTCAGAGTTAAAGGTTAAAACAGTGACACGTGGCACTTCATACAAGTTCGCTCTACTGAACTAGTATATAATCAGGTCACTGCGGGAAATTGTGCATAACTCTTTCTTAGAGAATCCAATTTGGATCAGACTTGTGGCATTGGAAAGAGGACACAGAGGGCTACTACAGGTCACAATTTCAGAACTTAAAGATCCAAAAGTACAGAGTTACAGTCGTTTCAAGGTAGAGCTCCTAAAATCAAGAAAAAGCAAGATGAGGAAGTTTGATGGCAAGGATCCGGTAAATTGGATACTTCAGATGGAGCAATATTTTGATATACATGGTGTACAACTGTTACAAAAGGTATGTATTTCATCTTCATATTTAGAACCAAATCAATTTTTATGGTACAAAGGGCTTTGTTCTCGTAAAAAACTTATTACGTGGTCAATTTTCACGGAAGAAATGATAGCACATTATGAGGATACAAAGAGCAACACCTTCTTTAGAGCAACACCACAACAATTGGAAAGAGTAAAAGGGCTTTGTGACATAATGGAAAGCAAAATTATGGAAACCAGGAAGCATACCCCTCACAACTATAAAGATGGAAGTGTTGTTTCTCCCAACCTTCCACAACCTACAAGGGTTACACCACAACAATTGGAAGAAAAAAGAGAAAAAGGGCTTTGTTACAATTGTGATAGCAAATGCACTAAAGGTCATAGGTGTGCTGAGAAGAAATTATTTTACATAGAATATGAAGAGGAGGAAGAAAAGGATCAAGAAACATCAAAAGAAGAGGATATACGTCAGGACACCACCCCAGAGAAAGAAGAAATGAATGAGACCATATCTTGTAAAGCATTGGCAAGAATTACCACTCCTCAAACTCTCAAGATAGAAGGACATATCAAGAAGAAAAGGGTGCAAGAAGTGAAATATCACATCGAGAAAGAAGAAATGAATCCAACCATATCTTGTAATTCATTGTTCAAAATTACCACTCCTCAAACTATCAAGATAGAAGGACATATCAAGAAGAAAATTGTTCAAGAAGTGAAAGATCACATCGAGCATCAAGAAATGAATCCGACCATATCTTGTAAAGGATTGGAAGAAATTACCACTCCTCAAACTCTAGAGATAGAAGGACCTATCAAGAATAAAAAGGTTCAAGCAGTGAAAGATCACATCAAGCATCAACAACAAGTTCTCCAACTTTTAAATGGTAACGCCACTTCGGTGCAAAATCAAACGAAACAACAGGTAGATCAACATCGTAGTGGAAAATGTTTTGATGTAGGTGATTGGGTATTTTTACTGCTACATCTCAAGCAAGCTATTTATGAGAAGGAAATGTTGGCAATACTACATGCACTTAAAAAATGGTGACCTTACTGAATGGGAAGACTCTTCAAGGATGAGGATGTGGAAGCATTGTTTTGTGCTATTTATATTATCCAACCAGATTGGATAAACGAAGCAAGGGATGAATGGAAGAAGGACGAAGAAGTATGGCCACTTATTCAAAAGTTGCAAAAGATCCCAATTCAAACAATATTTCCAGAAATTGAAGAGGAAGGAAAAATCATATTAGAACCTGGAGCAGTCACAGAAACAAGAACCCAACAGCTACGAAATCGATCAATTTCAGAGTATCTCATCAAGTGGAAGAACTTACCCGCTGAAGATTCCACATGGCAGGACAAGAATTTTATACAGAAGCATCAAGAACTACTCAAGCATTGAGGACAACGCTTTTTGAAGGAGAGGGGCATGTTAGGCTCCTATACTACTAATGTAACCCCTTATTGTTATTAGTATAACCCACTTATTATATTGATGTACCCATGTAGTGCCCATATTGTTCCTATTGTGCCCCATAGAAGCCCACTATTGTTATTATTGTGCCCTTACATTATTATTGTTATGTCGGCTCTCATTATGTTATGACCCCTTAGACTCCTATATATAGAAAGGAGGTTTTGTCATTTGTATCATCCAATAATTGTTCATTTATGTAATGTAAAGGAGGTTGCCCCCTCGAAGAGGCTGAATTCTAAGGCGTTGATATATCTTTTCTATCTTTTCTTGAGCTGGTTTCATAACATAAATTTTCCTGGAGATTTAGATCTTCCTCTATATTTAGATATACCACTTGAGGACTTATTTTTATTTGTATTCTTGGAGTGTCCTCTTATAAACAAAGCATCTATTCTTTGAATTTCCATATTTTTCCATCTCATCTCCTTTGATAAAAATAATGAGACTATATCATTGAGACTTAGTGTAGTTGCATTACTACCTATGGAAAGAAGAAAACTATCCCACAAGTCTAGTAATGAACATACCAAACTAATACACTTATCTTCATCTGAAATGTTAATATATATAGATAATAAGTGACTTACCACACGATTGAAGTCGTTTATATGCTTTGTCACTAAGTCTCCATCCTTCATCCTTAAGTTTGAACTTTTTTTGAAGGAACAATTTGTTCAACAAGGACTTAGATTGATACAAAGTCCCTAAATTGTTCCACAATGCCTTTGTTGTAGCTTCTCTTAAAACATTTAGCAATACTGAATTTGAGAGACACAACCATATTGTGCTCTTTTCCTTTCAATCCAACTTGGTCTAGTATTATATTAACATCCCTATTGGTACACTACTTGGATCCATAGTGATCCATCCATATCTTCCATTTTGAGATTCCACAACTCAAAAATTTGCCATTGAATCTATCGATCTTTATCTTTGAAATATTTTCCATTTCCTTTCACCACAAGAATTGATTTAGTATATATTCCACTATAATAGGGTCTACCATAGGCTTGAGAAGAAACCCTTAGCCACAAAATCCCCCCCACATATAGTTAATTGATGAAAATAGATTCATAATAAAAATGGAAAATATGCAATGGAAAACACACATATTAACATAAATATTTTACCTTGAAAACTCCAATTTGGGAAAACATAAATATTTTTAGTATATTATCCTTTACAATATTACAATACATGCATATATCCATACATACATACATATACATATATATCCCACTACATCCACAAAATTCCAAGCTATTTAAACTGGATTATAATAAAACCATGGTTCCTTAACTAAAACTATAAAATGATGGGCTAAACCACCATGTGGCACAAAGCCACTAAAAGTGAAATTCATGTGCCCAAAACTACAAAAAATGGATTAAAATACCACTCAATTTTATTTTTTTTGGGGCACTACCCCTAAACCCCCATGCATGGGGGTGGAAGCCTCCCTTTTTTGCCTAATGCAATATACAACATGTGGAGTTAGTTGTGAAAAGAATATACTACATACCCAATAAGAGAGTGATGGGGTAAACATAGAAAGAGAGTGAGAGAGGGGGTTGATATATGTGTGTGTGTGGGTTGGGGGGGGGGGGGAGAGAGGGAGATAGAGATAGAGACGGGAGAGAGAGATAATAAGAAGAAAGATAGGGAGAGAGGGAGTGAAGGGGGCAAAAAGAGAGAGATAGAAGGAAAAGATCGAGGAGAGAGAGAAAGAGGAGAGGGAGATAGAGATGGAAATGGAGGGGGGAGAGAGATAGAAAGAGGTGGAAATATAGAGTGAGAGAGGAGATAGAGATAGAGACACAGTTAGAGGGAGGAGATAAAGGGGGAGAGAGGGGAAGAGAGAATGAGAGGTAGAGGGAGTGAGGGGGGGAGAGAGAAGGAGAGAGGGAGTGAGAGGGAGTGATAGAGAAGGAGAGAGAGAGAGAAATAGAGAAAGAGATGAAAGGCGGAGAGAGAGGTAGAGAGGGGGGAGAGAATGACAGAGAGGGTGAGTGAGAGAAAAGGATAGGAGGAGGAAGATAGAGATAGATCTAGAGGTGGGGGGAAGAGGGAGAGAGGATGGATGAAGGGGTACAGGGGGGAGAAATAGAGAGGGGGATGGGGGTGGGTGGAAGGGCTAGAGGAGGAATGGCATGGGGGGAAGAGAGATAGAGAGGGAGAGGAGTGATGGGAGAGAAGGGGGGAAGAAAAGGGGTAGAAGTAATGTCACAAAAGCATGCACACGTTCCTGAATGGATTTTCTATTCTTCCAAGGTCCACTACATGTGAAAGGGTGAGGGAGGAAAGCAGGTGGATGTTAGTATTATGAACACATGTGTGTCCCTCAGAGTTCATGTGTGTTTTTTTCAAGGATTGGTTACATTCTTGCGAGTCATTAACACTTGTTCTTCAATTCTAAGTGTTGTTTGTTTGCATGTGGACCTCAATGATAAATTTGATTCAAGCTAGCGCTACTAAATTACAATGATTGGTTCAACGATAATTTCAATTGCACCATATTATTTGTTTAACTTCCTTCATGGATTTTTATGGCCTAGAATTTCTCGAGGGAAGACAAATTGTTGGGTATCATTTTTGTGGCTAGAATTATTTGGGCACAACGAGTTTGATGGGTGTTTGTTATACACTTGTAGGTTTGGGATTATTGAGTACTTTAGGAGTGATGATGTGAGCGACATGAATCAATGAAGAGAGAATATTGATTAAGAGATGTGAATGGATAAGTCAAAGAATAAATACCTGATAACAAAATGGTGACTGAGGATTTCAAAAAGATATGCTTAGATAGCATTATAGGACATACATTTTTTATGCCAAACAAGGTATTAATTTTTAGATATCTAACATGACTTGCTCTAATTATATATTTTTAGTGAGGGAATTTCTTATGGTTAAACTTTCTTGTGTTTAGAATAATCTATGTTTCAAGGAGCAACCATGGTGGTGATGTGGGGTTGTGAAGAGGCATTGAAAAATAAAACAGTGAGTGACGAGAATGTTCAAATGATATTTTTGTGAAGGAGGGATTGAGGGACTAAGAGAGGGATGGAGAAAGTGAGGAAGGGAGAGAGAGGGGGGTGTTAGTTAGGGAGGGAGGGAGGGAGAGAAGGAGGGAGATAGGAAGATAAAGACAGAGTTGTAGGGGGAGGGGAGAGAGAGAGAGAAGGAGAGAGGAAGGGAGATGAGATAAATTTGTATGGGAGAGAGAGAGGGGGGGCGGGGGAGGGGGGAGAATTAATGTCACAAAAGTGTGCACACACCCTAGAATGTGTGTGTGGTCTTACCAAAGTTCACCAAAGGTCAAAGAGAGAGGGGGGTAAGGTGGGTAAGGAATGAATGATCGTGGATGTTAGTCTTAGGAATGTATGCACATTCCTGAGAACACATATGAACGTTTTTCAAAAATACATGTGCATTTTTGCCAATCAATTTGAACCAACACTCATGCTTTCCACTCATTCGAAACCCAAACAAAAGTCTAGCCATGGGGGCTTCACTGGGGAAGCAATACCATGCCACGTGGGTTCATATTGGGGGATTTATATTGAGAAAAAAATGGCATAATATATTAGGGAATATATAGTGGGTAAAGGGTTATTATATTGGTAGGTATTAAAAATGGAGCTAAAAGTTAATGAAAAAATATAAAGTGGTATAAAAAATGTTAATGAAAAAATGGATGCATACAATACCTAGTGGAATTAGAGGTTTTTTAAATTGGGAAGGTGTATTAGGTTTGTATTGGTAAGGGGTTAAAATAATTTTATTTTTAGCAGTATTTTCCAATATGTAGTCAAATTAAGGGTATTTTTTAATATGCCGCGAATGCACGTGATAGGTCATAGGTTCATTGGGTGAAGCCCCTGTGAGTCTAGCAAACAAGCATAAAAGAGCAGCGACAAAAATAGTTTGTAGATTTTTTTTGTAATTGGAAAGAAGATTTTTGTCTTAACTTATATTATTGGGTATCAAGTTTCTGTCTTATTGTGTAATTAGAAGACAATTTTTGGTACTTGGAAAGAAATTTGAGTACTCTGAATATAATTATTATTTTTTTGAGTAATTGGAAGACAATTTTTGTAAGAATGGGAGACATTTTTTGCCTTCTTGTCAATTGGAGGAAGCTTTTTATGATTAAAAGACAATTTATATCTTTAATTATGATTCGAAGACATTTGTTGTCTCACAATTTCAATTCATTTAAAGATAGGGAACTATCGAAGTTAGAAAAGAAAGTCATCAAAGAAAAAAAAGCCCATAGAAAAGATCATTGAAGCAAAAAAAAAGAAGCTAGGGTAGGTATGTCAAAGCAAAGACCTTTAATGACCATGTAGTGCAAAAGATCATGTGGTGCAAAATGGCCATGGGCATATAAAAAATATGTCACACCAGGAACATGTGCACATTCCTAATACACTAGAGTGTGTGCATGTTCCTAAGAATGCATGTGTGTTACTAAGAATGCATGTACATTCTTGAACCATGCCTACTTGGCATCTTGGTTGGCGGTTCAAGGCTTTCCAAGGCTTGACACATAGGAACATGCACATGTTCTTGTGGGTGCTTGTTCCTAATATCCACATTGGCATTTTTGGGGCTTTACTAGCGATTATAGTGATCATGGAAGTTATAAGATTTGCATAAAAGTAAAAGCTTACCAATCCATACTTTCCAACAACAATTTCATTTATCTTATTCCCCTTGAAATAAGAGAATTGGGAAAGTTGGAAAAGCTCAATAAATAAACAATTTAACTCATTTATAATTTTTTTAAATATATCTGTCCACATATCCATTGGTCAATATGAAATTTGTTTTTATGATTATGGATATTAAATTTTGGAGAAAATGTGCCATGTTGTACCTCTGATATAGTAGTAGGTTAGCTACCAATGCCAGAGCATCTAAAATAAATGATTTGGGGTTTTTGGTTTTTATTTTTTGGAAGAACAATGAATGAAGACAGATGTAGAATTAAAATACTTAATCATTTGTGTTATATTAATATTTCAAAAAAGGGTTGCTATAAAGCTCTACACAATGATATAGATCAAAATAGTGGTGAGAAGAAGACATAAAATAATATGATTATGACAGTTTCTAGACTGTAATAAAGAACAATCATAACTGTGAAAACCTTCTAAACTATGTTCCAAAGGTTCAAGGAAATATACTTAAGCTTACATAAGATGCTGATGATTTATTGATTAGAGGGGATTAGCTAAACAGACAGTTCATTAATCCATTCTCTTAATAGATGATCACTTCAGGAGCTTATATGAATTAATTGAGACACAATTATTCCTACCTAGATATCTCTACAAGTCATAAGCATATGAAGAAAGACATAATGATTGATAACTGGAAAAACTTATAGGACAACACAAACTTTGTAAAACCAAATTCAGTATGCTCTGCTTTGTATTAAGGTTCCAGAAAGACTGAGTACATCAAATGTATACAAAAGATTCCTTCATAGGTACAAATAGGTTCAAAGTAGAATGAACAGTCACTACTTAACAAGCAATGAATAATAAACCTTGAACTTCGAACCTATAACAACTCGAGAAGAGAGTTATTTATACAATAATGAAATTAAGGAAATATCCTAAAACTGATTAAGATTTATTCTAGGAAAGGAAAGATCTTCATACAAAAAGATAGGGGCAGCTGTTGAACTACTTCTCACTGTCCCTTTTATTCAGGTTGTGTTGGCTTTATTGTTTGATATTTTTCTTGAGTGTTTGAATCCTTTATGCTTGGTTGATTTCTTCATTTGATCTTTCATATGATACTCTTTAAACTCTGTGAAAATCATTTGATTGTTGGAAATAATACTGAGAGGGGGGGGTGAATCAGTATTATCAGATCATTAAAACTTTTTCAATGCTCAAAAACATATACGCTACTTCAGTTCAGTGAACCCGCGTGTACACGCTTCTGTGTCTAAAGCAACTAGCGTATATCCAGAAATCTTATGATTCAGTTAGCTTATCTTCAGTAAATATATCAGAACATTATTAACCATATTAACAGTAAACAGGTGCAGTATAACAGAATAGATCATCACACAAAAGCCACACACATGAACACAAAGATATAAGGTGGAAACCCAATGTGGGTGAAAACCACCTGCTGCAAGTCATCTCAATCTTCTTCTTAATAAGAAAATCCTTTTACAATATTTGTACTGGTGCAGTCTTATACCAGTACGGGAGCTACAACCCCCTTTGCTCTTGTACTAGCCGATCCATTTACTAGTACACAGGCTGCTACCTGCTACAATGCTCCAAAGATCTCCCTTAGCTTTTGTACTAGCTTAGATACTAGTACGTAGGTGCTTGCCTACAATCTTCTCTCCTCCAGGTACCACGTTTCATCAATTTTCAGACTGGATACACTGAAGCACAACACATAATCTGAAAGGCCACTTTTCATCCAATTTTCATACTGGACCCAACAACAACATTGAAGCTCATAATCAAACAAAACTCTGAATCACTGAAACCCTGTTAACAACACCGTCACCAGAACACAGAGCAGACACAGAACTCTGTAATAACCATCAGACCCATCTGCAACTTCAAATATCAAGCTTTACAATGTATACGCTACTTCGATGAATCAAACCCGCGTGTATACGCGCTTTTGCCAAAGACAACCCGCGTACAGATCTAAAAATAATTTCTCATAACTTGCAGCTGTACCAGACATCAGTCATACTCATAACACTTATAGAACAATACACGCGTCAATATGTAGATCTAGAATAAGCATCATAAAGATAGTTCATTTCAAACCATTTGATCCCGATCTCTCCTTAGATCTTGTTCTCAATCAGCCGGTGAGATCCCTCCTTAGCTCAAATCAAGCAATGCATCATCAACCCATAACCTGCATACTGGATATCATACTTCTTCAGATATTCAAGACATTTCAGGTACACTTGCCTAATGATTTCCTTCTCCTTATATAGTCTTAGGCCTTGTTCAATACCAAGAGCCAAAACCATAGAAATCCAATACCATCAACTTCAAAACTAGGGATCAACACGTCCGTCGAGACACCAAGGTCCAAAACCATAGGCACAACTTCCAAGGAATAACCGTCGTGGACCAAAGATAAGTTTTCCACATACACGCGCTTTTACTGAAGCCAACCTGCGTGTACACGCGACTTGGGCTTAATGAACCTGCGTGTATGAACTTTCTCTTCTTCTTATAGTCTGATCATCAATTCCTTGCTGCTGACCTTCTGTACTATGATTTTTCATCAGTGAGGTTTGCCATCAAGGACAACACTTATCTCATAATGCCAACAATCTCCCCCTTTGGACTTGATGGCAAAGCTAACTTGTCACACTTAGAACTATCATCTGATTCCTTTGAGCTGTCCTCCATCAGTCACATCTGATATCTCTTCTGAAGATTCATCATCTGATTCCTTTGAGCTGTCCTCCATCAGTCACATCTGATATCTCTTCTGAAGATTCACCCAGTTATACATAAGTGAGATATTCTTCTATGAGAGGGTTGCCATCAAGTACAACACATGCATCATAATGCCAACAATCTCCCCCTTTGGACTTGATGGCAACAACACCAAATCACTCTCCCCCTTTGACATCAAGGGCAAAGGGTGGACCAAGATATTCTCTTCCTTTGCTGAATCATTCCACTGTCCATACTCCCCCTGAGTACCTGCTGAAATCTCTGAATAGTCTCCCCCTTTGTATATGCCAAGGTGTACCAATCTGTCCATGCTCCCCCTGAGTACATGCTGAATCTCTGTACCCCTGAAGTGTGTTGTACATGCTCTTCCTGACTGTAGGCAAGATCTGCAAAAGATGTTCTTCAAGAAGAACATGACTCTATACATCATAAAAGACCTTCCTATCACCAAAGACTTATACATACATCCATCTCTCAACTAAGTGAGGATATACAAAAATTGACTCATCCACCCAACCAAGTGGGGATACATCAAAAGTTTACATATGACAACCAATCATATTGCATCAATCATCCCAGGCATAGTGGGGAAACCAAAATAGGCCGTTACATGACCTCGACACCATGAAAGAGATACCACAAAAGAGATATATGACATAGAGACGAAAGACCAAGATTTATGAAAGTTACTATCAGCATCTGATAATCACCATTCAGATCAGCAACCAATTTCGCCTTTGTTCCACTTGAAACCAACAACAAATGTGAACTAGAACCAAAAGCTTTAAGATAATGCCAACAATGCATCATTGGAAGATTATCTGCTCCCCCTGAATCTGTGCCAGATGCTCTCTGTCGGACCCATATCAGACTTTCTGCAACCAACATCTGTCCCTGCTGATTTCCTTCAAAACTCCATATACGCGTATTCATCCACATAAACAAGCGTATATACGCGGATAGGCCTTATGAAACTCGCGTACAACCATTTTCATATCAGCAACCTGTAAATGTCCTGCAGCAAGGTATGTCTGAACATAGATGTCAACTCCTCCTTTTAAACATCATCATGAAATCATTCACATTACATGTGAAACCACCATAGCCATTACATCAACTTCAAGATCTACATGATCCAAGTATCATTACTTGGGAACATCTGCATCAATCAACATATGTAAGTATCAACCTATCATCATATAGATAAGAACTCATCACCATGTCTCCAATAAAGCAACTTTGAGTAGTCATCCATGTATCAGCATTATGTATCTTGAGCTCAAGCTCATTTGACAAAACTTCTTGATATCATCAACAGCAACAATCCTTATCCACAAGAGTGCCTGCATCATAACTGTATGATTTTTATGCATATGACAACAGCAGTATATGAGTGACCCATCATCAAGTGAGGAAGATGTATATTCAAGCTTTGTACTTCTCCTTGTCCTTATGAAGATCACCATGTAAGCACCATATATGCATCATCCATAAATCTGATCTGAACATCTACTATGTAGCTTCAAGAATCATATGAGAGTTTATCATAGACAACTCACAACATCATATCATAGCAAGATATATCATTTAGCCATATAAGAATCATCACCAAGGATTATTAACCATAATGCCAACAATGAATTACTAAAGGCATATGCTCCCCCTCAACCAGTGCCATCTGTTAGATCTGATCATGCATATATCAGCAATAAGCATCAAAACATCATCATCCTCAAGTTAGGATCAAAACACTTCTAGACATCATACAAGTAACAAAACATTTCCACACATCCTCAACAGACTGTAACCAATAGAGCAAAGACTGAATCATATCAGATCCTTTTTCTGATCCTGTCCCCACTTCTTTTCCTCAGACTGACATATACGCGACTTTGCAGTGTCTAACTCGCGTATATACGCGACTTTCCTTTAAGAAACTTGCGAATGAGATTCAGGACACTGAAGTTTTACACTTTCAGCTCCCCCTGAGTCTGATATGTCTGTGATGTGCTGTGTCTCAGTACATTGTGCTGACTGTACTCCCTTCTTCCTCCATATCTTCAAGTGTGATGAGGTTTTCTCCTTTTGGTGTGATGTCCATCCTTTGTTCCTGCATTCCTTTGCTATATGTCCAAGCGTGTTACATGCATAACATCTTACATATTTCATATTCCTCCTGTAGCAATCAGCAGTTTTGTGACCAAACATATTGCAAGCAAAGCAATATCCATTAAAGTACCTTGAATGTGATGATCTTTCTACATGATGGTCTTGAACCCTTCTTCTTCCACATCTAGCTGCAACATGTCCAAGATTATGACATACATAACATTCAACATTATTCATAGGAGGAGTAAACGATTTTCTTTGAGGAGTCTCTTTCCTTGATTGTTGATGGGGTTGACCTGTCATCTCCCTTTTGATCATTTTAGTTTTCTCTTTAGAGTTCCTTGCCTCACCTTGTGAGCTAGATTCACCTTCAACAGATTCATGAAAACCAAGACCAGTCTTGATTGCAGGAGACCTTTGACTACTAAGAATATCATCCAAGGCTTTAGTACTATCTTGAAATCTCAAAAGTTTATCCTTTTCTTCTAATTTACCTTTCAAGATATTTACCTCAACTTGAAGTTGTTCCTCCTTTTCTAGACATTGCTTCTTCATGTCTTCTCCATCTTTTCTTCCTTCTTCCATTTGTTGCCTTAGATTGAGTATCTCCTTTTCTTGCTTTTCATACAGATCCTGCTGAATTTGACGAACTCTGAAGGCACATTCCAACTGTGATTTTAAGCTGATGACTTCGTTGTCTTGTTTTTCAATTGCTTGGTGTAGATCTTCATTCTGCTTCTTGGATTCTTCAAGATCTTCCTTTAGTGAGAGGATCGTAGCTTCAAGATTTTCATAGTAGCTGGATCTATCTTTGAGTTTCTTGATGGTTGTGCTTCTTTCGTTGACTTCTTTTCTTAATGATGTCACTTCATGCTGCAATTTTTGACATTGGTCTTCCTTGTCCTTGAGTAGCTTTCTTACCTTGTTTCCTTCTTCTAGTTGGGCCTTTAGTTTGGTAACTTCTTCTTTGAAAGCACATTCCCTTTTGTTCAATAGATCTTGTTGATCTTTAACTTTGTCTGTAAGCCTTCTAAATACTGCCTCTATTTGATACTTTTCTTGCTCACCCATAAAAGCATGTTCAGTAGTTTCACTATCACTTCCATCACTTTCACAAGGAAATATAGCAGGAACATCAGAGGATAACACATTCATACCTGATAATGATTCTGAATCTGATTCTGAATCTGAAGAGCCTCTTATACCTAATCCCCAATCGATTCTCCCACTGTCATAGTCCTTCTGAGATGTCTTCTTCTTCTTATGAGCTTTCTTCTTAAGCTTCTTTCCCATTGTTCCACGGATCTCCTTCAAGCGATCAAGCTTCTATCAAAGGACCTGCTCTGATACCAATTGTTGGAAATAATACTGAGAGGGGGGGGTGAATCAGTATTATCAGATCATTAAAACTTTTTCAATGCTCAAAAACATATACGCTACTTCAGTTAAGTGAACCCGCGTGTACACGCTTCTGTGTCTAAAGCAACTAGCGTATATCCAGAAATCTTATGATTCAGTTAGCTTATCTTCAGTAAATATATCAGAACATTATTAACCATATTAACAGTAAACAGGTGCAGTATAACAGAACAGATCATCACACAAAAGCCACACACATGAACACAAAGATATAAGGTGGAAACCCAATGTGGGTGAAAACCACCTGCTGCAAGTCATCTCAATCTTCTTCTTAATAAGAAAATCCTTTTACAATATTTGTACTGGTGCAGTCTTATACCAGTACGGGAGCTACAACCCCCTTTGCTCTTGTACTAGCCGATCCATTTACTAGTACACAGGCTGCTACCTGCTACAATGCTCCAAAGATCTCCCTTAGCTTTTGTACTAGCTTAGATACTAGTACGTAGGTGCTTGCCTACAATCTTCTCTCCTCCAGGTACCACGTTTCATCAATTTTCAGACTGGATACACTGAAGCACAACACATAATCTGAAAGGCCACTTTTCATCCAATTTTCATACTGGACCCAACAACAACATTGAAGCTCATAATCAAACAAAACTCTGAATCACTGAAACCCTGTTAACAACACCGTCACCAGAACACAGAGCAGACACAGAACTCTGTAATAACCATCAGACCCATCTGCAACTTCAAATATCAAGCTTTACAATGTATACGCTACTTCGATGAATCAAACCCGCGTGTATACGCGCTTTTGCCAAAGACAACCCGCGTACAGATCTAAAAATAATTTCTCATAACTTGCAGCTGTACCAGACATCAGTCATACTCATAACACTTATAGAACAATACACGCGTCAGTATGTAGATCTAGAATAAGCATCATAAAGATAGTTCATTTCAAACCATTTGATCCCGATCTCTCCTTAGATCTTGTTCTCAATCAGCCGGTGAGATCCCTCCTTAGCTCAAATCAAGCAATGCATCATCAACCCATAACCTGCATACTGGATCTCATACTTCTTCAGATATTCAAGACATTTCAGGTACACTTGCCTAATGATTTCCTTCTCCTTATATAGTCTTAGGCCTTGTTCAATACCAAGAGCCAAAACCATAGAAATCCAATACCATCAACTTCAAAACTAGGGATCAACACGTCCGTCGAGACACCAAGGTCCAAAACCATAGGCACAACTTCCAAGGAATAACCGTCGTGGACCAAAGATAAGTTTTCCGCATACACGCGCTTTTACTGAAGCCAACCTGCGTGTACACGCGACTTGGGCTTAATGAACCTGCGTGTATGAACTTTCTCTTCTTCTTATAGTCTGATCATCAATTCCTTGCTGCTGACCTTCTGTACTATGATTTGTCATCAGTGAGGTTTGCCATCAAGGACAACACTTATCTCATAATGCCAACATTGATCCTGCTGATTAACTTTTACTGTGTTCCTTTTTACCTTTACTATGCATTTTAGGCTTCTCTGTGTTTTTCAACAGTAAATCCTTTTAGATTTGTCTTCAAACTGTACGCATGCTTTTTCTTTGTAAGCTTGGAACATGAGTATTTACCTGCAAAACACAAAAACTGTTAAGAAAGACATAGGTGACAGAGAAGGTCTTCAATGGTTTTATAGAGGTTGAAGGGATATTGGAAGGAGTCCAGAGCATATTGGAAGGCAAAATGATGGTTTTATTGGTCGAAAATGATTTATGGGGTTTTCACTGTGAAAACAGGAAAAACAGAGCAAAATGGAGATTTCCGCATTTAAACAGAAGAACAGTCTTCTATTTGAATTATGGCACAAAATGAACAGTGGCTATTTTGTCATTATGCAGGAGGTGATTTTGGTTTTCATCACACCGCTTATAAGGCATGGGCAGTTTTGGGAGGGGGTCACCTGAAATGATCTGAGCTTGACATGTAGCAAGGGAGGTCAATGGAATACCGCTTTTTGGGTGGGTAATGCCCGTACAGAGAGCCAACCTGAAATTACTAAGGGCCATTGGATTTGAATGCATTAGGTCAAATAGTGGTGGAGCAAAAGAGCAGCGCGGATGGTCCCAACGATTAATTATGGCAGTTATGGGGTTTATTATGGTTAAAAGCCTAGATTAGCGGTGTTTTATAGTTAAACAAAGGTTTAGGTTGGTTTTTCGTTAAAATCGTAAAAAACATTTTAACAAAGAAAACCTTCACAAAAACCATATGGTGGACTTGAAATTTTATTCGGGCGGATAATTGATATTGGGTCCGGGTTCATATCGCATATCGCAATCGAGGTTTAGCGGAGGAAGGCCCATCGCAAAGGAATGCGATAAGGGCCGGACGCGATGCGGAAATATATCATGGTTAATATTGCGTCAGGTCCAGGTTCCCGTCGCACATCAGAGATCATAATGGAAAAGGGTTATTACTTTAGTCGGGACTTGCGATGAGGGGAGGATGCAAAATGGCAATGAATTATAATATATATTGCATTGGGTCCGAATTCCCATCGCAATCGGAGATTGCAACGATGGAGGTTTATTGCTTTAACAGGACTTGCGATGAGGGCAGATGCGATATGGCAATGTATTGAGATATATATTTGCGTCGGGTCCGGGTTCCCATTGCAATCAAAGATTGCAAATGGCGGAGGATATATGCTTTAGCGGGACTTGTGATGAGGGCGGATGCGATATGGCAATGTATTGTGATATATATTTGCGTCGAGTCCGGGCCCATCGCAATCACATATTGTAATGTGGGGAGAGTGTATTCATGTGAAAGGCTTGCGATGTGATATTTTATGAAAATACATAGTTTTATAATAAAAATAACGGTTTCGGGTTATTTAATAAATGGAGTTAATATATATGGGAAAAGGGATTTTTATGGGTTTAATACTATAGGTTAGTGCTAATATGAAAATATGAACGGAAAGGGAAAATATACGCGAAAAGGGGGAAATATACTAAGTATTATGCTTTTCATGGGTTATTTGCTTTTCGTACATATACATCAATAGTTAGGGTAAACATAATTTTGTGGGTTTTTCGGGTAAAAGGGGATTTAACATGGGATTTTCACTTTTCCTAGGCAAAAAAGGTTTTGACCTTAGGAAAAGGGGGTTTTATGGAAAATGAATGAATATGAATGTATGAAGGTGGGAAAGGGAAATTAGTGAATATAAGGATGAATGGAGATGAATGGGAAATTAATTAATTGATCTTGTAGGCCTTCATTTGCTTCATGTAATTGCCTCATGGACATAGAAACATATGGTAAAACATGATAAATGTACATTTTGCCCAATTAGTCATCATACTTCTGCAACCATATCTCTACTTACCCTTTGTTTATCCTATCATTTTTTCTTCACTTAATGGGTGCATTTAAGCTAGCAAACCCTTTTCCTTTCTTCTTATTTTACAAAAGCAAACTATCTAATTCTAACCTTATAACATCCAAGGGCTTGGATTAAACTAATGAGCACCTTATTATTCTCTACCTAACTACTAATCTGCCAAGGTTAAACAGTTTGGCCAGATCTTTATTCTCTAACTATAACATCAAATTTAAAGCATGAAACAGTCAATCTTAAACTATTTGACTGTCGTGGGTTACGACATTTAAAACAAGCTACACACAACCATTATTTTGCAGAAACAATAGTAGTGGAATTTAGACTTGCTCACTTTCAGAGTTTATTTGTTTTCTTTTCTTTCTAACCTAATATTTTCTTTGATATGGACATCATCATCAAGATATTTTTTCAAAAACATTTTATTCACTATTATTATGTCATATCCTAACTTAACATTTTTTTAAAATTTCTATCTTATCAAAACCAAAAAATGTTACAACATTGGCTCCAACTGGGGACTCCTTTATCCTGTAGAATGCAGAGAACCTGCAGATCCATGTGCCTTCTCCTTGGGCTATGGAGTCCTTGTTGTAAGAAAAATCACACTGACATCTTGAAAGGTAAAAGAAAACCTGAGTATTTACAATGAAAATTATTTCAACTTCTTAGTATTGAATGTAATGTTTGAGAAACCTTCCATTTACTAGATAAGTGGAATATTTCCCCTCAAGATTTTGTAGCACAAAAGTGTTGTTACCCTTCACTTCATCAATTTCTAAAGGTCCAAACCATAGATTGTCAAATTTGCCATGCTTTCCTTTCTCTTCTCTCCTGGCATCCCATATTAGAACTAGATCACCTTCCTTAAAGTCCCTCTCCCGGGCTCTTCTATCAAATAGGACCTTCATCTTATTCTGATACTTATTCAATTTGTATTGAACTTCATCTTTGTTTTCATTAAGTTCAATAATTTGATTTATTCTTCTTGAAAAATCATCAGGTTCATCTATTGAATCCTGCGGGAATTTTAAAACAAGGAAGGCCAAATTGGTAGGGAAAATTGCATCTTTCCCATAGACTAACTGAAATGGAGATTTCCCAGTTGATCTCTTTGGAGTGATTCTATTTGCCCATACTGCATAAATCAGATGTGAATCCGAGCTCTTCTTATGATCAACTAGAGTCTTTTTGATTACCTTTACCAGAATTTTGTTTGATGACTCTACAAGGCCATTACCTTGAGGGTAGTATGGAGTTGAATGATGTAATAGAATCTGATATTTATGGAAAAATTCAATCATTTTAACACTAGCAAAAGTTGCTGCATTATCAATGAAAATTTGAGTTGGGCAACCAAATCTAGATAAGATATTATCCTCAATAAACTTAATTACTATTGAATCAATAACATTTCTGACTAGAATTGCTTCTACCCATTTAGTAAAGTAGTCTATTGTAGTGAGGATCCATCTATGCTGATTGCTTGAAGTGGGATGAATCTCTCCAACAAAATCTAATCCCCATTGAGAAAAAACGTGCTGAAACTATTGATGGAACAAGTGGAAGAGCTGCTAATCTTTGTTTACCAGCAAACATTTGACAAGGAACACAACCTCTGACCTTTGCCCCTACTTGTAAGAACAATGTGGGCCAATAAAATCCTCCCCTCAGAATCTTGTATGCTGTTTCTCTCCAAGCATAATGTCCCCCACAAAATCCTATATGAAACTGATCAATGATTCCTTCAGTTTCTGATTCTGTTAAACATAATAACAAAATATTCAGTGGATCTTTCCAGTATAAATTTTCATTTATAATGCAGTACTTGACTGATTTTAACTTAAGAGTTTTACACTGGGTTTTGGAGAACAATGCTGGACACTCAAAATGGATCAAGAAATTTACAATATCTTGATACCAGTTTGACAACAAGAATTTTTCATCAATCTGTATAGGACTGATATGCTCTGAAGGTAGAGGTTCTTATGGATTCTCCCCTTTTGGATGAAGGGAAGGTTCTTGTGGATTCTCCTCTTCTGCAAGGACAAAAGGTTCTTGTGCATTCTTTCCTTTTATTTCTAAAACAGAATTGATTCCAAGTACTTTGCAGTTGGATTCATCTAGAAGCTTGGCTAATCCTTGACCTTTTACTAGCTTGGTAGTCTTGATACTTAGATCAAACTCTAGAATTTGAGTGATCCATCTACCTCTTTTCCCATCAGTGTCTGGTTGGGTTAGGACAATTTTCACAGCACTATTAAGGACATACGCAGTAATAGGTGAATGTAAGACATACATCCTGAATGATTTCAGGGCTTGAATGAGGGCATAGTCTTGTTTCTCAATGATTTCATACTTTAGCTCAACATCTCTCATAACCTTACTGAAAAAGGCTATGGGTTGGTCACGGGAATCTTCATTTTTCTATAATAGAACAACAATAAGGGTTATTTCAGAGGCAAAAGAGAAAATACTAAATGGCTTAGTATAATCAGGGTTGGCTAAGGTGGGAGCTTCAGAGATAGCCTTTTTTATTTGTTCAAATGCATGCCTAGAAGTGGGAGTCCATTTGACTTCATGGTCCTTTCGGAGCATGTCAGTTATATCTTTTACAATCTCTGCATAATTTGGAATAAACCTCCTTAGAAAATTAATCTTGCCTAGAAAAGCTTGAATCTCCTTCTTGTTTCTAGGTAAGGTCAATGTTTCAATGGTAGATACTCGTTTGGGATCAATTACTACTCCCTCCTTTGAAATTATATGGCCCAACAGTTTTCCTTCTTTGACAGCAAACAAGGACTTCTTAGGGTTCAATGATATTCCAAATTTTCTACACCTGTCAAAAACCTTCATCAAGTGCTTTAGATGTTTCTGATCAGATTTAGAAAAAATAGTTATGTCATCAAGATAAATAACCAAAAATTTATTTACCTGACCCATAAAGGCTATGTCCATAGTTCTCTAAAATGTTGCTCCGGTATTGGTCAAGCTAAATGGCATCCTAACGTACATGAATGTACCATAGGGTGTAGTAAAGGTTGTCTTCTCTCTATCTGTTGTATCAACATTCACCTGATTGTAACCTAAAAAACCATAAAGCATAGAAAGTCTTTGTGCTCTTGAAACCATTTGAAGTAACTAATCCATTTTGGGCAAAGGATAATTATCTTCTAATGATGCTTTATTCAAATTTCTAAAATCCACACAGAGTCTTATTTCTCCATTTTTCTTTCTAATAGGAACTAGATTTGGAACCCAATTAGAGTATCTAAGAGGGAGGATGATCTGAGCATCTAACATTTTCTTAATCTCCCTTCCTACAGTTGGTAGAAGGGCTGGATTTATCCTTCTAAGTTTCTGTTGATAAGGTTTTGCTTCTGGCTTCAAAGGAATCTTACACTGTATTAATGAAGTATCATAGGTCTTTAGATTAGAATAAGTCCAAGCAAAAACATCCTTATAATTTTGCAGTAACTTAAGATATTGAGCTTTGATCTCAGGGTCTAGAGATGCACATATTTTAATTTTTTTCATATCTTCATCAGTTCCAATGTTAATCTCTTCTATGTCATCTTCTGAAGAAATGGACTGAGGGTTTCAGAGGACATCATTATGATCAAACAATCTTTCTAAAGGAATGAGTCCCTTTGGAATAAAATTATTAAATAATTGAATAATGTCATGATTAGAAACTTGGGTTTTAAAATCTGAAGTATCATTTCCATCTGCATTTTTATTTATTTCAGTTTTATCTTCATCAATTTGTCAATGAAAAATCATATATTACTTGCAGAAATGATTTCAAATGTTCATCATCTTCGAATACTTGCCAATGTTTTAGATTATCTGGGATAGATGGCCTATATTTGACTTGTATATGATAGAGTACATCAATATGATCATGAATTTTAAAAGAGCTAGCAAAGACAGCTAAGGCATTTGCATGAATATTCTGACCTCTGGGAATATGAGTCAAATTAAAAGCATCAAAGAAGTTTTCAACTAAATCCCATACTTCATTTTGGTAGGAACTAAGTCTAGGGTGCTTGGTCTGGCAAGAATTTCTTACTTTCTTAACAATAAGTTCTGAATCAGTAAAAACACTTAAGTTTTGAACTTTTAAGCTTTTGTCTAATTGCAATCCTAAAAGGAAAGCTTCATATTCAGCCACATTATTTGTAACTTCGAAGTCTAATTTACATGATTGTGTTATATTTTCTTTTTCAGGTGAAATTAAAACTACTCCAACTCCTGCCCCATCTTTTGTGCAAGAGCCATCAAAGAACAGTTTCCAAATATCAGTTTGGTTTGGTTCAGGACTTTCAACTACCTCTTCAATTTTGGCTTGAGTTTTATGTTGGTTTGAAGTGAGTTGAAAACAACCAAAGTCTTGATCTATTGCATAAATTGGATGGTTCCTTGGCTGGTCGATCTAACAAATAGTATGTATAAATCTTACCTCTCTATATAATCTTAATTGCTCTCCTCCATAAACAGGAATAGTACCATATGACATACCCATTTGTAGAGTTCCCCCTAATTTGGCATAGCAAGACCTATAAAGGAGCATTCCAAACTTCGGAGGGATATTTGTGACAACAATGTCAAGTACTACACTTTTCACTGGAATTTGGGCAAGGGTAACCACTAGATCCTTGATCAATCCTAAATAGGGCACCCTTTTAGAATCAAAGGTGTAGAGGTCATGGTAGGATTTAGTTATGTCGAGTTTCAAATGGTCCATGATAGATTTCGGCATAAGGTTGTGTGATGCTCCTGAATCAAGCATACAATTATACAACTTGGAATCATTTGTTTTAAGAGTTACATAGAAAGGAGGCACTATCTCATCTATCATGTCTGAACTAGGGCCAAAAACTACTGCTCATTTTTCATCTTATAGACTTATGACATCACCTTTAGCATCAACCAAGGTATTTTGTATCCATTTTGAGACTTGGCTTTTATAACCCGGGTTTTTAGAAAGTTCTGACAGTGGAATTGGGATCTTAACCCTCTCTAATTCTTTTTCAACACTAAATGTAGTCAAAATGTTTTTACCAGTTTGGGTAGTATCAATTGACTGATCTAAGGGCTGAATAAGAGTTGTTTGAGCTTCAGAAGCTTTGGTACGTGGTTCAATGATTTGAGTTTCCTTTGAAGGTCTCGCAGGACCAGGCCTAGGCCTAAGATCATACCTCTTGTTTAACTCTGCAATTAAAAATTCAGAGAAAGCATGATATTTAGAGACTTGTGAAGTTTCCTGATCTTCTTGAACCTGATTCTGTTGAGAGAGAGGAATGATGGTTGTTTGATTGGAAGAAGAATCCATACTATTAATATCCTCAGTAATTGTCATAGTATTATCATCGGGTTGTTGGTCATATATCAATAGAGGAGTAGGTACCTGTTGATCATTGCTAGGTCTCTGAAGAATTTGTAGTGGTGGATTTCCTTTATATTGACCTTGATTTTGGTTTTGTGGTCTAGTAACTGTTTGTTGTATTGTCCTAGGTTGGGTCTCAGTCTTTGAAATCCTATTTGATAGGTTTCTAAGAAGAGATGTTATTTCATTTATTTTTGAGTCTTCTGATTTAGTCTTAGAGGAACTAGAGGCTTCTTGAACAGATTTGAGTTTTCTTTGGGCCTTTTCTTCCATAAGTTTTAAAGAAGTTGAGGCTTCCCTATTTACTTCTACTTCTATAGTGTTTGTTTGCATATCTTCAAGAGTTCTTGAAGCTCTCTCTCGTAGCATAACAGCAAAGTCATCATCAAAAGCTTTAGAAAATATATACTTAACTGCTGCTACAGGAGGCTTACAATCAGTAGGCATTTTGTGATAGAGTTTGTTGAATCTTTTGATAAAATATGATAATGGTTCACCGAAGTTCCTTTTAAGCTCTTCAAATTTTGTGAGGAAGTAAAGAGGATCCTTTTTCACACCATTGATTTTTAAATATGGTTGTAAGCTCTTCCCAATTTCTAATGGAAGTTGCTGGTAACTGCATAAACCAAATCCTCACATTTCCTTCTAGTGACTGTACAAACAATATCATATAATCGTTTTCTTGTTCAATATTCATGTTGCCTGCAAAGTCTAGGAAAGCTTGAAGATGGTCCTTAGCTGAGGGGCCAGTTTCTCCATTGTACTTGGGAAGGCATTTTAAGTATCTAGTTGGGAATGCATCAAGGTTATTAGGTAAGACTAAGGCAGCATATCTAGCCTGTATGAAAGGTCAGAAAGCCATGACAGCAGGTGGTGTATGAGGTGCTTGAGGTGTATGAGGTGCTTGAGGTGTATGAGGTTGTCCAGGTGGAGTATGAGGTGTTTGTGTGGATGTAGAGGATGAAGAAGAAGTAGAGGAAGAAGATGGTGATTCAGGGGTTGATGGACTAGTTGGAGGTGAAGGAGGAGATGAAGGAGGAGATCTCCTGAAAGACTTCAAAGGAGTCCTAAGAACTAACTTTGGGACCTGTAAAGGAATACCTTCTTTTGTTTCAAAGAGAGGATTGGAATATATAGAAAAGGTCTCCTTAGATTGTTTAGAAGAAGAAGCTTTAGGTCGGTCAAAAATGGAAGGAAAATGATAGGTGGTAGGGGATATGAAATATGTGGGTTTATATTCTGGTAGATTGACACCCAAATCAGATTCAGTTTTAGGTGATCCTGGTGGTAGTGTGGGTATTGGATGAGATTCTAATCAATGAATAAGGTAGGCTGACTTAAAATCAACTCCTTTATCTAGAAGTTCAACAACCCTAGGTGATAAATGGGAGTAATTAGGATCAGTAGGGCTATTACTATAGGGGTCAAATGATTCTAATTCTTTAGACTATAGGACTGAAGAGGAAGAAGATGAAGGTTGGTGTCCCCTTTTAGAACTGGCTTTTCTCAGAAGCCTTTCAGGATCTGACAGAGGTTTAACTATGTCAGCTTCTGAACGAGATCTGGTATGTTTATAAGGTGCCAGCTTGGGAGTGTGGAGTTGCCTAGGTGAATGATTTTGACCTTTCTAATCCCTTTAATCACCTTTAAAGGAAAATAATGAATGAATATCGTTGTCCCAAGGGAAACTTAAATGAAATTCGAATCCCCAGCAATGGCGCCAGTCTGATGTTGTATCTTTGAGATAGGTCAGCTACCAATGTCAGAGCATCTAAAATAAATGTTTTGGGGTTTTTGGTTTTAGTTTTTTGGAAGAATAATGAATGAAGACAAATGTAGAATTAAAATACTTAATCCTTTGGGTTATATTAATATTTTAGCAAAGGGCTACTATAAAGCTCTACACAGTGATATAGATCAAAATAGTGGTGAGAAGGAGATAGAAAATAATATGATTATGATAGTTTCCAGACTGTAAAACAGAACAATCATAAGTGTGAAAACCTTCTAAACTGCGTTCCAAAGGTTCAAGGCAATATACTTAAGCTTACATAAGATGCTGATGATTTATTGATTAGAGGGGATTAGCTAAATAGACAGTTCATTAATCCATTCTCTTAATAGATGATCACTTCAGGAGCTTATAGGAATTAATGGAGACACAATTATCCCTACCTAGATATCTCTATAATTCATAAGTATATGAAGAAAGACAATGATTGATAACTGGAAAAACTTACAGGATAACACAAACTGTGTAAAATCAAATTCAAAATCCTTTGCTTTGTATTAAGGTTCCAGAGAGACTCAGTACATCAAGTGTCTACAAAAGCTTCCTTCACAGGTACAACCAGGTTCAAAGTAGAATGAATAGTCACTACTTAACAAGCAATGAATAATAAATCTTGAACTTCGAACCTATAACAACTCGAGAAGAGAGTTATTTATACAATAATGAAACTAAGGAAATATCCTAAAACTGATTAAGATTTATTCTAGGAAAGGAAATATATTCATACAATAAGATAGGGGCAGCTATTGAACTGCTTCTTTCTGTCCCTTTTATTTTGGTTGTGCTGCCTTTATTGTTTGATATTTTGCCCCTTTAAGCTGCTTGACTGTTTGAATCCTTTACGCTTGGTTGATTTCTTCATTTGATCTTTCATCTGATACTCTTTAAACTCTGTGAAAATCATTTGATCCTGCTGATTAACCTTTACTATGTTCCTTTTTACCTTTACTGTGCATTTCAGGCTTTTACTGTGTTTTTCAATAGTAAATCGTTTTAGGTTTGTCTTCAAACTGTACGCAGGCTTTTTCTTTGTAAGCCTGGAACAAGAGTCTTTACCTGCAAAACACAGAAACTGTTAAGAAAGACATAGGTGACAGAGAAGGTCTTCAATAGTTTTATAGAGGTTGAAGGGATATTGGAAGGAGTCCAGAGCGTATCAAAAGGTAAAATGATGGTTTTATTGGTCGCAGAGGCTTTATGGGGGTTTCATTGTGAAAACAGGAAAAACAGAGCAAATGGTGATTTTCGCGTTTAAACAAAAGAACATTCTTCTATTTGAATTATGGCGCAAAATGAATAGTGGGTATTTTGTTGTTATGTGGGAGGCGGTTTTGGTTTTCATTACACCACTTATAAGGCGTGGGTAGTTTTGGGAGGGGGTCACCTGAAATTATCTGAGCTTGAAACGTAGCAAGGGAGTTCTATGGAATACCGCTTTTTGGGTGGCTAATTCCCGTACAGAGAGCCAACCCGAAATTGCCGAGGGTCATTGGATTTGAATGCATTAGATCAGACGGTGGTGGAGCAAAAGAGCAGCGCGGATGGTCCCAACGATTAATTATGGCGGTTATGGGGTTTATTATGGTTAAAAGCCTATATTAGCAGTTTGTTTAGGTTGGTTTTTCGTTAAAATCATAAAAAACATTTTAACAAAGAAAACCTACACAAAACCCATATGGTGAATGAATTCAGGCGGATAATTGATATCGGGTCCGGGTTCATATCGCATATCGCAATCGAGGTTTAGCGAAGGAAGGTCCATCACAAAGGAATGCGATAAGGGCCAGACGCGATGCAGAAATATATCATGGTTAATACTGTGTCGGGTCTAGGTTCCTGTCGCATATCGGAGATCGCAATGGCAGAGGGTTATTGCTTTAGTCGGGACTTGCGATGAGGGGAGGATGCGATATGGCAATGAATTATAATATATATTGTGTCGAGTCTGGATTCCCATCGCAATCGGAGATCGCAACGATGGAGGTTTATTGCTTTAGCAGGACTTGCGATGAGGGCGGATGTGATATGGCAATGTATAGTGATATATATTTGCGTCGGGTTTGGGTTCCCATCACAATCGAAGATCAAAAATGGCGGAGGATATATGCTTTAGCAGTACTTGCGATGAGGGCGGATGCGATATGGCAATGTATTGTGATATATATTTGCGTTGAGTCTGGGCCCATCGCAATTGCATATCGCAATGCGGGGAGAGTGTATTCATGTGAAAGGCTTGCGATGCGATATTTATGAAAATACATAGTTTTATAATAAAACTAAAGGTTTCAGGTTGTTTAATAAAGGGAGTTAATGTATACGGGAAAAGAGATTTTTAGGGGTTTAATACTATATGTTAGTGTTAATATGAAAATATCAGCGGAAAGGGAAAATATACGTGAAAAGGGGAAATATACTAAGTATTATGCTTTTCATGGGTTATTTGCTTTTCGCATATATACATCAATACTTAGGGTAAACATAATTTTGTGGGTTTTTCGGGTAAAAGGGGATTTAACATGGGATTTTCACTTTTCCTAGGCAAAAAGGATTTTGACCTTAGGAAAAGGGGTTTTTATGGAAAATGAATGAATATGAATGTATGAAGGTGGGAAAGGGAAATTAGTGAATACAGGGATGAATGGAGATGAATGGGAAGTTAATTAATTGATCTTGTAAGCCTTCATTTGATTTGTGTAATTGCCTCATGGACATAGAAACATATAGTAAAACATGATAAATGTACATTTTTCCCAGTTAGTCATCATACTTCTACAACCATATCTCTACTTACCCTTTGCTTATCCTATCATTTTTTCTTCACTTAATGGGTGCATTTATAATCTGGAATTGATCCAAGACAATTAATTAAGGTATTACAGACTCATGTGCATGGATGTGCCTATGTTATTTTATACAATGGATCGATAATATTGCGAAATACACAGGCACTGAAGCAATTAGAGAAAGCATAACAGACAAACATGTAAACACAACAAGTTTAATAAGGAGTTCACCCAATACTCCTGGGCTACGTCTCCTGGTCCAGCCTTCAGTGGTGGCCTCTCTATTATGTTTTCAAAGCAAAGTTTTTACAACAGTGAGCTCAATTTGAGTCTCACACAGCAGACATAAATTAGCAAGACTGTACTTGGATTCCCAAGTCTCTAGAGTACACAGACTCTCCTTACCAAAACTCAACCCCTATTGATCTGAAAATCACTCATGAGTGATCTCAGTTAATTAATTAATGAATGAATGAAGGTATTACAGACTCATGTGCTGGTGTGTGTCTATGTTATCTTAGGCAACAGATCAATCAGATTGCAAAATACACAGACACTGGAAAATGGAAAACAGTAAGAGAAACATAGTAAGCAAATACAAGAACACAACAAATTAATAAGGAGTTCACCCAATCCTCCTGGGCTACATCTTCGGTCCAGCTTTTAGTGGTGGCCTTCTTTTATTGTGTCTTTAAAGCAGAGTTTTTACAATGAGCAGCTCAACTTGAGTCTCCTAAAACAGATGGTGCTTGGTAGGGTGGTTCTTGGATTCCCCAAGCCACTAGAGTGCACAGACTCTTCCTTACCAAGTATCGACCTCAACTGGTCTTGATGGGGTGAGTCCAATCTTGTACTCAGTTCCCGACAGATATCCTTACAGGGAATTGCTTGAACCTCTCAAGCCTTCTATCTGCTCGATGCTGCCTTAGGTCAGCTTGGCTCTTTGTTCTCTGCTTTTGTCGCTTCTGTCTCGCTTTCTTCTTCACTGTTCTCTTTCTCCTTTTTCGCTCTCCTCTATTCTCTGTTTTTTCATGGCTTAAAGCCAATTTGTCTCATGACTGCTCGCTTCCTCTTTCGCCCCTTCGGATCACCTGCTATTGTTTGCTTGGAGTTCCTTGCCTCTGCGTCATCGCCACTGTGTAACATCTCACAGGGAAGTGGCCACTTGTCCTCTCACGAACTGTGCCAGCTCTTCCTCAAACGGTTCGATATTTCGATTACGTTGTGTAATGATTCACCTGCCAATTCAGCTATCAAATTAGACTTCAGACTTTTATATGCCACAGCTTAATTCTTCCTCCAGATCCAGTTTCTCATCGGGCGCAATCTTTGTCATTAGATCTGGAGCCCCCAAATCCTATGGTGTTCGCTCTTATCACGCGATTGACTTGCTCGGACATTAGCCCACGATGAGAGTAGTTTTATCTCTCATCCGCTGGACACGCGTCGTTCGATGTATGGCATCGCTTGGTCTCCTGACAATTCCGCTTACTACCCAACATGCCTCCGATATTCCGCTGGTTTTGGAGCGTGGGACTCGCCTTTTGCTTTTAGCGCTTTTCCCATGGTTTTTGGCTTCCCTTGTGACCGAGTGCTTGGGGCCTTTCCATTTCGAGTGGTTTTTCCCAGCGATGTAGCACTAATTGCACATCAGAAACGGCCTCCGTTTTCTGATCCGGACTTCTTAACTACTAGTTTGCATCCTGCGCGATCTCCAAGGGCCTCGGTCAGTGTGCTTTGATGAGGTCCTCATCGTTCCTTACTGGCTACAAACTACCACTATCCATAGGTCCTTCCTGATAGCTCTTTGTTGACAAGTTTTTGAAGTTTGTCCTAATTTGATATAGTCATAGAACTTTGATAATTTTCATGGATCCAATTCGGATCACTGCCTTCCCACTGAAAAAGATTTTGGACCACCAAAAGTTGGTTTTCAAGCATCGACTAAGTGAGGGTACAATTGTCTCACTTGTCCAATCTCTATCCACTTTGCACTGCTCGACTTTGAACCCTTGAGCCCAACTCTGAGGTACTCAACATCTCCCCTGCGCGTCGTCCTTACCTTTCTGTCCAGAATTGTGTCTTCCTGCAATTCATTAAGATATTCAGGTAACAGGTCATCAATAGAAGGTAATTGACTCTGCTCTTCTGGATCCTCAATTAGCGAAGGTTCAAATAATATCAAGCGATTTGCATTCACGACCAAGTAGATGTGCATGTAAGTTGGTAGATCAAAGCGAAAAGCATTCTCACCAATTTTCTCAAGTATCTTGAAAGGTCCATAGTTGATAGGCTTTAGCTTTTTACCTTCACCTTGCATCCTATCCTTGCTGATATACAGCCAGACTTGGTCACCAACTTGGAAACTATGCTCCATCTGATGCTTGTCATGCCTTGCCTTGTATTTGGCTTGGCTCTTTTCCAGCTGTTCCTGTACTACCTGGTGGATCTCTTGGATTTGTTCAATGAACCTAGTTGCCCTGTCCACATCACTGTGTCCCTCAACTGTGGTGTCTTTACCAAAGACAAAATCCAAAGGAGACCTTGGTGTGAAACCAAAATAGGTCTCAAAAGGAGATCTCTGTGTAGAGGAATGTTTTGCTCTGTTGTAAGCATGTTGCACATAACATAAATGTTCATCCCAAAGCTTAGGATGCTTGCTGCAATATCCCCTGAGCAACTGGATCACTGTCCTGTTGACTACTTCTATCTGGCCATCAATTTGTGGATGAAAAGTTGTGCTTTTCTTCAGTTTGGTGTCCATTAGTTCCCATAGACTTGACCAAAACTTCCACACAAATCGGGTGTCTCGATTAGATACAATGGAAGTGGGTAATCCAAAATGAACCCATACATGTTGAAAGAACAGTTTTACAGTTTGTTTAGTTGTAATCTATTTATTACAAGGTATCAAAATACACATTTTGCTTAACCTATCCACAACAACATACAGATAATCACGACCCTTCCTAGATTTAGGTAGGTCCTCCAACAAAATCCATGGAAACACTTTCCCAAGGGTGAGAAGGAACTGGTAATGGAGTGTACAAGCCTAGTTTTCTATTGCTGGGCTTGCTTTTAGCACACATAGTACACCATCTTACATATCTAGAAACTATCTCGTTCATTTTTGGCCAATAACAAAATCTTTACAGCTGTGCAACCATTTTACTTACCCCAAAGTGAACTGATATTAGAGAAGTGTGTGCTTCTCGAATTATCTTTACTCTTTCAGTTTGTGGAATGCATAACTTCCCATAATGATATAAGAGTCGGTCCTTTACATGATAATCCAATTCTTCTACTCGTTTGCCTTGGCTTAAAGTTGCATATACATCTTTGAAATCTATATCTTGAGCATATTGTTCAATGTAGCTCTCATGTAACACAGAATTATGCTTAAGTATACTAGATGCATTTATAATGGGTCTAGATAACATATCTGCAACTTTATTGTGTATGCCCTTTTATATTTGATGACTAAATGAAATTGTTGTAGAAACCCCATCCATCTATAGTGTCTTGATTGCTGCAACTTAGTTTGGGAGTGTAAATATTGAAGTGGTTGATGATCAATATGTATTACTATCTCTTTGCCCATTAAGTAATGTTTCCACTTTTTCACACTCTGTACTAATGCATACAATTCTTTATCATATGTAGGATAGTTAACTACTACATAATTAAATGTCTCGGAATGATAACATATGGGTTTACCGTGCTATGTCAACACTTCTCCCATGGCATAGTCACTGGCATCTGTTTGGATCTCAAATGGTCTTTGAAGATCAGACAGTGCTAGTACAGGTGTTGTACTAATCTTTTTTTTCAAGGTGTCGGAGGCTTTCTGTTGTTTGCCTCCCCACTGAAACACCTTGTTCAATCCTGTTAAAGCATGTAAGGAAGCTGCAATTGAGGAAAATTTAGAAATGAACTTTCTCCAATATTGTGCTGCTCCTAAGAAGCTTCTAACTTCTATAGTAGATTTGGGTTTGGGTCAGTTTACAATGACTACCACCTTAGAGGTATCTATATTCAATTCACCACCCCCTACTATATGTCCCAAATAATTCAAATATGTTTTGCCAAATTCACATTTTGAGAGTTTAACATGAAGTTTTTCTCTTTTCGAAACATCTAGTGTCTGCTTAACATGCTTTAAATGTTCTTCCCATGTTTTGCTAAATATCAGAATGTCATCTAGATACATAATAACAAAATCATCAAGAAAAGGTCTGAGTACATCATTCATTAATCTCATGAAATTAGCAGGAGCATTAGTTAAGCCAAAAGACATAACCAGCCACTCATACAATCCCTGCTTTGTTTTGAAAGCAGTCTTCCATGCATCTTGTTTTGCAACTCCGACCTGATGGTATGCACTATGCAAGTCTAACTTGGAAAAATAAACAGCTTATTTCAATTGATCTAAAAGATCATCTAAGCGAGGAAGGGGATAACGATTTTTGTTTGTTATCTTATTCAGGGCTTGGTAATCAATGCACATTCTCCATGAGCCATCTTTCTTTCTCACCAAAACGATTAGTGACCCACATGGTGATGTGCTAGGTCTAATGAACCCTTTCTCGAGCAACTCCTGCACCTACTTCTTGATTTCTGTGTTCTCTAAAGCAGACAACCTATACATTCCAATGTTAGGCAATGGAGCATCTTGCTGCAAAATAATATCATGCACTATTTCCTTTTTGGGTGGCAGACCTTTAGGTTCTTGAAACAAGATATCATACTCTGAAACAACCTTTTCTAAATCAGCTTGGTGTTTAGCATTACATCCCTCAAATAAACTGGTTTTATCAGGTTTCTTTTCCTTTACAACCATCAGTAAGACTTGTTTGCATGAATTTATAATTCGTTTCATCTACCCTGAGTTTATGAGAGTATAATTATTCTTGAGCTTATGATCTCTTACAAAATATTCGATTCCATCTTTAGCAAGTATATACTTGTTCTCAGCTCTATAGAAAATAGTTTTTCTGTCATACAAGTAAGGACTTCATAAAACAATTCCACATATATCCAAAGGAATTATGTCTAACTCAACCTCATCTACAAATACTGACCCAAAAGAAAACTTGAGTTTGCATTGTCTAGTCACTTGTAGTTTTTCTTTATCATTTAACCATCCTAATGGGTATGGTTTCTTGTGAGGTGTGGTCACTAATCCCAACTTCTTCACAATTTCTTCAGAAATTAAATTTACTTGTGAGCCACTATCAAACAAAGTATCAATCTTTTGATGTTTGGAAATAACTCGAAAATGGAAAATCTCATGTCTTTTTCTCTCGTTTTCTTCATCAATAGTAGATTGTGCAAAATTACTAGTAGATGCTTCAGAATTCTTACCTTTTATACCTATGGCTGCAATAGTTGTTTCATCTCCTGAGTCTGACCCCAAATATTTTTAATAGCTACAGCAGTCTTCTTCTTCTTGCCCTCAAACTTCTTAGGTCTCAGCTTCGGATGCAGAATCCAACAGTGCTCATCATCATGCCCGTCCTTTTTACAGTGAGTGCATGAAGCCTTGCTTTTCTGTGCAGTGTTAGACTTCCTTGCTTTCCATTTCTACTTTCTTTTCTCCTTATTCTTGCTTGCAGTGGGTTGGGATGATCCCCCAACTTTTGGACTTCCATTCTTTCCTCTAGCTTCTAGATATGTAGCTTGAACAGATACCTCATCTATACTAGTGGGGTTAAACATGAGGATAGTGTGCCTCATGTAGCTGTGTAGACCACCAATGTACTTCAACAGAGTCTCAGGTGAGTCTAATGAGATTCCTAGAATCAATGCTCTCTTTCTAAATTCCTGGATGTATCCTTGTACACTTTTCCCTTTCAACTGTCGAAGAGTTTTCCAGCTCATCATGGCTTGTTGCATGTAGGCCAATGGATAGAACTACTTTTTGATTGCAAAAACAAATTCACTCCAGATAGAGATAGTCTTACCATGTCTCTTCAGGTCAGCTTGGGTCCTGCCTTCCCACCAAACCAAGGTAGTGCCTCAAAGGCATAGGCTTGCCAGCTGAATCTTGCTCTTGTCTAAGTCGATATTCTGCACTCTGCAATAAACATCAATTTTTCTAATCCAATTGTCCAAATTTTATGCATTCAACTCTCCATCATATATAGGTAAATCAAATTTGACATCTTGTTTAATCAAAGATGCCTTCTTTTTATATTCATGGCTATTAGGAGGTGTGAGAAAGCTTTCTTCTTTCCCTTGGCCTTTTGAGTAGTCATGGAAGTGAGACTCATCTTCTCCTTTGTCTTGTTTGGAGCCTGATGAATCTTCATCCTTGTGTTTTATAAAGTCCTTATACATTTCCTCTACCATGAACTTTATGGCTAGGAAACTATCTATGAATTGAGGGTCTGGCCCCATAGAACCTTCCTCTGACACTGTCTTCCGAGGATAGACTCTCCCAATTTTAGGATTAGTTTCGACCAACTCTCCTTCTCCTAATTTGAGCTTTGATCTAGTTAGCATTCAACAACTAAATCCAACACAAGCTTGTCTAACCTTAACAGCCTAAGGCTCTGATACCACTTGATCTGAAAATCACTCGTGAGTAATCTCGGTTAATTAATTAATTAATGAATGAAGGTATTACAGACCCATGTGCTGGTGTGTGTCTATGTTATCTTAGGCAACGGATTGATCAGATTGCAAAACACACGGACACTGGAAAATGGAAAACCAATAAGAGAAACACAGTAAGCAAATAAAAGAACACAACAAATTAATAAGGAGTTCACCCAATCCTTCTGGGCTACGTCTCCGGTCCAGCTTTCATCGGTGGCCTTCTTTTATTGTGTCTTTAAAGCAGAGTTTTTACAATGAAGAGCTCAACTTGAGTCTCCTGAAACAGATGGTGCTTGGTAGGGTGGTTCTTGGATTCCCTAAGCCACTAGAGTGCATAGATTCTTCCTTACCAAGTCTCGACCTCAACTGGTCTTGATGGGGTGAGTCCAATTTGGTACTCAGTTCCCGACAGATATCCTTACAGGGAATTGCTTGAACCTCTCAAGCCTTCTATCTGCTCGATGCTGCCTTAGGTCAGCTTGGCTCTCTGTTCTTTGCTTCTGTCTCTTCTGTCTTGCTTTCTTCTTCACTGTTCTCTTTCTCCTTTTTCGCTCTCCTCTATTCTCTATCTTTTCATGGCTGAAAGCCAATTTATCTCATGATTGTTCGCTTCCTCTTCCACCCCTTCGGATCGCCTGCTGCTATTCGCTTGGAGTTCCCTGCCTCTGCGTCATCGCCACTGTGTAACGTCTCACAAGGAAGTGGCCACTTGTCCTCTCACGATATGTGCCAGCTCTTCCTCAAACGGTTCGGTATTTTGGTTATGCTGTGTAATGATTCACCCGCCAATTCAGCAGTCAAATCGAACTTCAAACTTTTATATGACGTAGCTTAATTATCCCTCCAGATCCGGTTTCTCATTGGGTGCAATCTTTGCCATCAGATCTGGAGCCCCCAGATCCTATGGTGTTCGCTCTTATCGCACGGTTGACTTGCTCAGACATTAGCCCATGATGAGAGCAGTTTTCTCTCTCATCCGCTGGACACGTGTCGTTCGTTGTTTGGCATTGTTGGGTCTCCTGACAATTCCGCTTACTGCCCAACATACCTCCGATATTCCACCGGTTTTGGGGCGTGGGACCCGACTTTCACTTTTAGCGCTTTTCCCACGGTTTTCGGCTTCCCCTGTGACCAAGCACTCGGGGCCTTTCCATTTCGAGGGGTTTTTCCCAACGCATCAGAAATGGCCTCCGTTTTCTGCTCCGGACTTCGTAACTGCTAGTTTGCGTCCTGCACGGTCTCCATGGGCCTCGGTCAGTGCACTTTGACCGAGGTCCTCGTCGTTCCTTGCTAGCTACAAATTGCCACTATCCAGAGGTCCTTCCTGATAGCTCTTTGTTCACAAGTTTTTGAAGTCTGTCCTGATTTGATACAGTCATAGAACTTTGATAATTTTCATGGATCCAATTCGGATCACCTATTGGTCACAGTAGTATGAGCCCAATCTGAGACTCATACATGACAGGCATATACAGAGGAGTTCATTTGAACCTCTCAAGCCTTCTCTAGAGTACACAGACTCTCTGACTCTCTCTGGCTTTGTCTGGCTTGATGCTACCTTTGCTTCTGCAGGTCAGCTTGGCTTTTTCTCTCTACTCTTAGCTTTCCGCTTCTAACTTACTTGCTTCTCCTATGTCAACTTCATGGCTTTAAATCGAATCTGTTCTCTGACTGTTCGTTTCCGCTTCCCAGCTTTCCCATTTCCCTGCCTCTGTCCATTTGAATCCCTTTGTTCTGCGTAATCATCACTGTATAACAACTCACAGGGAGGTGGCTACCTATTTCGTAACGAACTGAGTGTCAGTTCTCTTGGACATCTTTGAAACGACCGTTTTTACCGTTAACTCCAAGAATGCCCGTGAAACATGAGCTTTTGCCAACGCATTGTCCACGTCGGACTTCAAACCCTATACAACTCTGCCTGTTTACCTCGTCAAATCCGGTCATCCATTAGGACGCATCTCCACCGTCGATCTGGAGCCTCCAGATCCTACGGTCTCCGTCCATATCGGGCGAGTAAGTAACATGATGTTTACCCGTCCGATGTGAGCGGTTTTCTCTCTCTTCCGCTGGACACGTGGCACCCATTGTGTGGCATCGGGCGAGACTTGGTTAAAACTGCTTACCGCTCGAAACCGTTCCGATATTGTGCCGGTTTTTGTGGGACCCTGCTTCTGACGGAATTGGTGCAATATCCGTTGCATTTTATAACTTTTCGGGTCCGGGCGCTCGGGACTTTTCCTTCTTTGAGGGGTTTGCCCAGTGATATGTGATTAGCGACTTGTCGCATATCAGAAACTACCCCCGTTTCTTGAATTGACCTCTGGTTTTGACAATTTGCGCCAGCGCGCATTACCATGGGCCTACAGTCTGCGCGCTTAACCGAGGGTCCTCACCTCTCTGCGCTGATCACAAATTGCAACTGTTACGAGGATATTTATGATAAGCTTGATCTTTATAAGACTTTGAAACTTTGGCATGATTTTTAAAAAGTTCATGAAAACTTAGAGAGTGTTCTAGGATCCAATTCAGATCACGGCCTTCCCACTGAAAAAAGCTTTTGGACCACCAAAAGTTGGTTTTTAAGTATCAATCAAGTGAGAGTATAGATTCCTCGCTTTCCCAATTTCTATCCATTTTGCCCTGCTTGGTTTTGAACCTTTGAGCCTAATCCTAAGGTACTCAACATCCCTTTTGTGCGTAGTTCCCACCTTCTTGTCCAGAACTATATCTTCCTGTAACTCATTGACATATTCATGCAACAGATCATCAATAGAAGGCAATTAACTCTGCTCTTCGGGATCTTCAATCAATGAAGGTTCAAATAGTCTCAAGCTATCTGCATTAACAACTGAGTAGATGTGCATGTAAGCTGGTAAATCAAGGCGAAAAGCATTCTCACCAATTTTCTCAAGTATCTTGAAAGGTCCATACCTTATTGGCTTCAGCTTCTTACCTTCACCTTGCATTCTGTCTTTGCTGATATATAGCCAGACTTGATCACCAACTTGGAAACTATGCTCAATCTGATTCTTATCATGCCTTGCCTTGTACTTGGCTTGGCTCTTTTCCAGTTGTTCCTGTACTGCCTGGTGAATCTCTTGGATTTGTTCAATGAGCTTGGTTGCCTTGTCCACATCACTGTGTCCATCAACAACTATGTCTTTACCAAAGTCAAAATCCAAGGGAGACCTTGGTGTGAAACCAAAACAGGTCTCAAAAGGAGATCTCTGTGTAGAAGAATGTTTAGCTCGGTTGTAAGCATGCTGCACATAACATAGGTGTTCATCCCAAAGCTTGGGATGCTTGCTGCAATAGCCTCTGAGAAATTGGATCACTGTCCTGTTGACCACTTTTGTTTGGCCATCTGTTTGCAGATGAAAAGTTGTGCTCTTCTTCAGTCTGGTGTCCATCAATTCCCACAGACTCGACCAAAATTTCCCAACAAATCAGGAGTCTCGATCAAATATAATGGAAGTGGGTAATCCAAAATGAACCCATACACGCTGAAAAAACAATTTCGCTGTTTGTTCAGCTGTAATCTGTTTGTTACATGGTATTAAGATACACATTTTGCTGAACCTATCCACAACAACATATAAATAGTCATGTCCTTTCTATATTGAGGCAGCCCCCCAACAAAGTCCATGAAAACACTTTCCCAAGGATGAGAAGGAACTAGTAGTGGAGTGTACAAGCCTAGTTTTCTATTGCTGGGCTTGCTTTTAGCACACATGGTGCACCCTCTTACATATCTAGAAACGGTTTCATTCATTTTTGGCCAATAACAAAATCTTTGCAGCTGTGCAACTATTTTACTTACACCAAAGTGACCTGATATTAGAGAAGTGTGTGCTTCCCGAATTATCTTTACTCTTTTAGTTTATGGAATGCATAAATTTCCAAAATGATACAAGAGTTGGTCCTTAACATGATAATCCAATTCTTCTACTTTTTTTTCCATGACTTAAAGTTGCATATACATCTTTAAAATCTATATCTTGAGCATACTGTTCAATGTAGCATTCATGCAATACTGAATTATGCTCAAGTATAGTAGATGCATTTATGATTAGTCTGGAAAACATATCTGCAACTTTATTGTGTATGCCCTTTTTATATCTAATGACAAGATGAAACTGTTGTAGAAAACCCATCCATCTATAGTGTCTTGATTACTGCAACTTAGTTTGTGAGTGCAAATATTGAAGTGGTTGATGACCAATATGTATAACTGTCTTTTTGCCAATTAAATAATGTTTCCACTTTTTCACACTCTGTACTAATGCATACAATTCTTGATCATATGTGGGATAATTAACTACTACAGAATTAAATGTCTCAAAATGATAACATATGGGTTTACCGTGCTGCATCAACACTGCTCCCATGGCATAGTCACTGGCATCTGTTTCAATCTCAAATGGTCTTTGAAGATCGGGCAGTGCTAGTACTGGTGCTGTACTAATCTTTTCTTTTAAGGTGTCGAAGGCTTTCTGCTGTTTGCCTCCCCACTGAAACACCTTTTTCAATCTTGTTAAAGCATGTAAGGGAACTGCAATCAAAGAAAAGTTAGAAATAAATTTTCTCCAATATTGTGCTGCTCCTAGGAAGCTTTTAACTTCTGTAATAGATTTGGGTTTAGGCCAGTTTACAGTGACTGCAACCTTAGAGGGATCTATCTTCAATTCACCACCCCCCTATAATACGACCCAAATAATTCAAAGATGTTTTTCCAAATTCACATTTTGAGAGCTTAACATAAAGATTTTCTCTTTTCAAAACATCTAGAGTCTGCTTTACATGCTTCAAATGTTCTTCCCATGTTTTACTAAATATAAGAATGTCATTTGAATATACAATAACAAAATCATCAATAAAAGGCCTGAGTACATCATTCATTACTCTCATGAAAGTAGCAGGAGCATTAGTTAAGCCAAAAGGCATAACCAACCACTCATACAGTCCCTGCTTTGTTTTGAAAACAGTCTTCCATGCATCTTGCTTTGCAACTTTGACCTGATGATGACCACTATGCAAGTCCAATTTGGAAAAGTAGACAACTTCTTTCAACTGATCTAATAGATCATCTATGCGAGGAAGGGGATAACGATTTTTTATCGTTATCTTATTCAGTGCTCAGTAATCAATGCACATTCTCCATGAGCCATCTTTCTTTCTCACCAAGACAATTGGAGACCCACATGGTGATGTGCTAGGTCTTATGAACCCTTTCTCGAGTAGCTCCTGTACCTGCTTCTTGATTTTTGCATTCCCTGAAGCGGACAACCTGTACATTCCGATGTTAGGCAATGGAACATCTTGCTACAAATTAATATCATGTACTATTTCCTTTTGGGGTGGCAGACTTTTAGGTTCTTGAAATAGTATATCATATTCTGAAACAAATTTTTCTAAATCATATTGCTGTTTAGCATTACAGCCCTCAAATATATTGGTTTTATCAGGTTTATTTTCCTTTATAACCATCAATAAAAATTGTTTGCATGAATTTACAATTCTTTTCATTTTCCCTGAGTTTATGAGAATATAATTATTCTTGAGTTTATGATCTCTTACAATATATTCGATTCCATCTTTAACGAGTTGATACTTGTTTTCAGCTCTATAGAAAGTAGCTTTCCTATCATACAAATAAGGACTTCCTAAAACGATTCCACATATATCCAAAGGAACTATATCTAACTCAACATCATCTATAAATGCTGACCCAAAAGAAAACATAAGTTTACATCGTCTAGTCACTTGTAGCTTTGCTTTATCACATAACCAACCTAATGGATATGGTTTCTTGTGAGGTGTGGTTAGTAATCCCAGCGTCTTTACAATTACTTCAGAAATTAAATTTACTTGTGAGCCACTATCAAACAAAGTATCAATCTTTTGATGCTTGGAAATAACTCTAATATGAAAAAGCTCATGTCTTTTCCTCTCATTTTCTTCATTATCAGTAGATTGTGCAAAATTACCAGTAGATGCTTCAGAAATTTTACCTTTTATACCTATGGCTGTGATTGTTGTTTCATCCCCTGAGTCTGACCCCAAATATTTTTGAATAGATGCATCAGTCTTATTCTTTTTTCCATCGTACTTCTTGGGTCTCAACGCCAGATGTAGAATCCAACAGTGTTCATCATCATGCCCATCCTTCTTACAGTGAGTGCATGGAGATTTGGTATTTTGTACAGTATTTGTCTTCCTCTCTTTCCATTTCTGTTTTCTCTTTTCCTTATTCTTGCTTGCAGTGGGTTTTGATGATCCCCCAACTTCTGGGTTCACATTCTTGCCTCTAGCCTCTAGATGCGTAGCCTGAACAGATACCTCATCTATGCTAGTGGGATTAAACATGAGAATGGTGTGCTTTAAATAGTTATGTAGACCACCTATATACTTCAGCAAGGTTTTAGGTGAGTCTAAAGAAGTTCCTAGAATCAAAGATCTTTTTCTAAATTCTTGGGTGTAGCCTTGTACACTTTTCCCTTTTAATTGTCGAAGAGTTTGCCAACTCATCATGGCTTGTTGCATATAAGCTAGTGGATAGAAGTGTTTTTTAATTACAGAAACAAATTCACTCTAGACAGAAATAATTTTACCATGCTTCTTCATGTCAGCTTGTGTCCTGCCTTCCCACCAAACCAAGGCAGTGCCTCCGAGGCGTAGGGTGGCCAGCAGAATCTTACTTTTGTCTGAATCGATGTTCTGCACTCTGCAATACACATCAATATGTCTAATCCAATTATCCAACTTCTTTGCATTCAACTCTCCATCATATATCAGCAAATCAAATTTAACATTTAATTTAATCAAAGATGTTTTCTTTTTATTTTCAGGGCTATTAGGAGGTGTGGGAAGCTTTTCTTCTTTCCCTTTGCCTTTAGAATGGTCATGGAGGAGAGATCCTTCTGCTCCTTTATCTTGTTTGGAGTTTGATGAATCTTCATCTCTACCTTTCTTAAATTCTCTATACATTTCCTCTACCATGGCTCTCATGGTCATGAAACTATCCATGAACTGGGAGTCTGATTCCAAAGGACTTTCTTCTGCCATTTTCCTCTTAGGATAGACTCTTCGAATTTCTGGGTTACCTTCAACTAATTCTCCTTCTCCTAATTTAAGCTTTGTCCTAGTTAGCATTCAACAACAAAATCCAGCACAAGCTTGTCTAACCTTAGTAACCTAGAGCTCTGATACCACTTGATCTGGAATTGATCCAAGACAATTAATTAAGGTATTACAGACTCATATGCATGGATGTGCCTATGTTATTTTATGCAACATATCGATAAGATTGCGAAATACACAGGCACTGAAGTAGTTAGAGAAAACATAACATACAAACATGTAAACACAACAAGTTTAATAAGGAGTTCACCCAATACTCCTGGGCTACGTCTCCTGGTCCAGCCTTCAGTGGTGGCCTCTCTATTATGTTTTCAAAGCAGAGTTTTTACAACAATGAGCTCAATTTGAGTCTCACACAGCAGACATAAATCAGCAAGACTGTACTTGGATTCCCCAAGTCTCTGGAGTACACAGACTCTCCTTACTAAAATTCGACCTCTATTGGTCACAGTAGTATGAGCCCAATCTGAGACTCATACATGACAGGCATATACAGAGGAGTTCACTTGAACCTCTCAAGCCTTCTTTGGAGTACACAGACTCTTTGACTCTCTCTGGCTCTATCTGGCTCGATGCTGCCTTTGCTTCTGCAGGTCAGCTCGGCTTCTTCTCTCTGCTCTTAGCTTTTCGCTTCTAACTTACTTACTTCTCCTTTGTCAGCTTCGTGGCTTTAAAGCCAATCTGTTTTCTGACTGTTCGTTTCTGCTTCCCGGCTTTCCAGTTTCCCTACCTCTGTCTGTCTGAATCCCTCTGTTTTGCGTAATCATCACTGTATAATGCCTCACAGGGAGGTGGCCACATATTTCGTAATGAACTGAGTGTCAGTTCTCTTGGACGTCTTTGAAACGACCATTTTTACCATTAACTCCAAGAATGCCCGCGAAACATGATCTTCTGCCAACGTATCGTCCACGTCGAACTTCAAACCCTATACAACTCTGCATGTTTACCTCGTCAAATCTGGTCATCCATCGGAATGCATCTCTATCTTCGATCTGGAGCCTCCAGATCCTACGGTCTCCGTCCATATCAAGCGGGGAAGTAACATGATGTTTTTCTGCCTGATGTGAGCAGTTCTCTCTCTTCCACCGGATGTGTGGCACCCATTGTGTGGCATCGGGCGGGACTCAGTTAAAACCGCTTACCGCTCGAAACCATTCCGATATTCTGCTGGTTTTTGTGGGACCCCGCTTTTAACAGAATCGACGCGATATTCGTTGCATTTTATAACTTTTCGGGTCCGAGCGCTTGAGGCTTTTCTTTCTTTGAGGGGTTTTCCCGGCATATCAGAAACTGCCCCTGTTTCTTGAATTGATCTCTGGTTTTGCCAATTTGCGCCAGCGCGTGTTACCATGGGCCGACGGTCTACGCGCTTGACCGAGGGTCCTCACTGCTCCGTGCTGATCACAAATTGCAACTGTTACGAGGATATTTCTGATAAGCTTGATCTTATAAGACTTTGAAACTTTGGCATGATTTTTAAAAAGTTCATGAAAACTTAGAGAGTGTTCTAGGATCTAATTCGGATCAATTTAAGCTAGCAAAACATTTTTCTTTCATCTTATTTTACAAAAGCAAACTATCTAATTCTAACCTTATAACATCCACGGGCTTAGATTAAACTAATGAGCACCTTATTATTCTCTACCTAACTACTGATCTGCGAGGAATAAACAGTTCGGCCAGATCTTTATTCTCTAACTATAACATCAAATTTAAAGCATGAAACAGTCAAGATTAAACTATTTGATTGTCATGGGTTATGGCATTTAAAACAAGCTGCACACAACCTTATTTTGCAGAAACAATAGTAGTGGCATTTAGACTTGCTCATTTTCAGAGTTTATTTGTTTTCTTTTCTTTCTAACCTAGCATTTTCTTTTTGTCTTGATTTTTTAAGACATCTAACCTAACATTTTCTTTGATATGGACATCATCATCAAAATATTTTTTCAAAAACGTTTTATTCACTAATATTATGTCCATATTCTAACTTAACATTTTTTTAAAATTACTATCTTATCAAAACCAAAAAATGTTACAACATGCCACATTAACATTACCCACATATGTAACAACATTTATATCATATTGGTTATAGTTTAAGATAATTATTATTATTAAATTTATTCAATTATAAAACTATAACTCTTTTAACATGGATGTATTTACATTAACATTTAAATTAGAAATGTTTAAATATATATTTTTAATATAATTTAAATTATATATATATATATATATATATATATATATATATATTTTAATTAGAATTATTAAGAGGAATGATTGCTTCATTCCCTTTCTAGGCTCAAATCCCCACAATGATGTGATAAACTATAATAACTTCATAAGTATAGATATTGTTAAATAATTCAGTGTGTTTGTGGGTCTTTATAGCTAAGAGGGTTAACCTGGTTATGGCCGCCGCTTTGCGAGGGTTAAGTTGGTTATGGCAGCGGCTTTGCTTGTTATTGATGAAGTTATCAAGATTGATCCCAACAAAATGATAAACCTCTTACTTTCTTTCGAATTCATTAGCATACTTGAATGTCGAATGTGGGTAGTTGTTTGTTCCCTGCATTCGGCGATTTGTTTGGGGAAAACGAGAAATAAAAAAAAATTCTCACGCAATCGAATTTAAATTTACAAATTCGTCGTATTCAATTGCCACACAAAATTTTCAAATCTAACTGCCACGTATCTAATTCATAACGCAATCGAATTTAAATTTGCAAATTCGTCATATTCAATTGACACCCAAATTTTCAAATCTAACTGCCACACATCTAATTCATAACGCGAAGTTCTAGGCTAAGAAAAACACTGCATTTCCACTATTCACATGTCGGGAAAATTGCTTTTCATCTTTTCATATTAAATAATTGCATGCAAATGAATCAATGCAAATCGTTTTTAGTGGAATATGTCAAATATGTAATCTATCATGGTTTGGTTAATAATTTATTTGGGCTCTAATTATTTGGGGTGGGTGACAGGTTATATTTCATGGATTATATTTTCTACTAATTATAGAGGGGAGGGGATGTGTGTAATTTTGTTTATTTGTTTGCATTTTTTAGAATAAAAATAAAAAATAAAAATTATGTTTTAAATAGAAAAATAATATTTGTTATAATTAAAAAAATATGGTGTAAAATAATTAGAAATAAAAACAAGGCATAGTTTAATGATACTGTTTTTTTGCAAGTTATGGGAATTCTGGTTATATTTTGAAAAAATCTAGCAGAGATATTTGTGAATTCAAGTAAACGCTGTTAAATTTCATAATTTTAGGTGCCATAATAGTTTTTGATGGTGCTGAATCTATTTCCACCATCAAAAAAATTATTTAAACACTACATTACAAAAAAATTTGAAATTTTTTTGCCTGGATTCTAGCCACTTTTCGCAGTTCGGGCAATTCCTCCGCGTCATTAGACGACTCCTAAAAACAATGTGTGAATCAAATGTTTAAATCTTATACTTAAAAAAACAGAAAAATTCAAATAAACTTTATATATATAGAAAAATAAATTTTATCTATCTAAAAAAAATTAAGTTTTTATGGTTAAATTTTTTATTTAGTCTTATATATACCTTATTTAGCATTCAAAAATACAATTATTGTATTTTTCATTGAATGTTAACACAAAGAAATTTGGTCCTTCTTTACTCATTTTAAATCTAGACTTAAAATAAATCTATACTAATTTATGAATAATAATGTATAATATAAGAATAGCAACCATGTTTCCAAAAATTCTCATTACTATTTAAACTAGCCATTGTCCCAAAAGGTACAAAGAGAGGCCGATAGATTTCTGAAGTTGGAATTGTTGAATTTTTATAAAAGGTGGGGCCACCTTCTGGGCTACTATTGATATTGTACAACTTATTAAATCTGAAATAGAGTAAAAGATATAGGAGACAGAACAGACTGGGAATGTAAGTCTTTTATACTGGAAGCGAAAAAGAGAACAGAGCAGCATGTAAACCCAGAAGAACATAAAGCTTATTAAATCTGAAATAGAGTAAAAGATATAGGAGACAGAACAGACTGGGAATGTAAGTCTTTTATACTGGAAGCGAAAAAGAGAACAGAGCAGCATGTAAACCCAGAAGAACATAAAGAAAACGACAAGACTTTCTGATTCAACATGTGTTTATTGGGGTTCAGATTCATTCACATGTATTTAAAAATGCTGACATGCTTGAAACAAAAAAGAAGAGAATTTGAGAATTTCATGTAAATGTATTTTAATTTAAAAACAATCAAATAACCACTCTATAAATGTCATTGCAGAAGCCCATGTAAGGTATACATATTCCTATATAACATTTTTGAAAACAAAAACAAAGATAGCTTAACGTGAGTAGCATAATAATTGGCATTCCATGAACAATAGAAACCACACTCAAAAGGCCAAATCTATGTAAACTGAGTCTTTATTAAAATTGCAGGTACAGGAACATCTATGACACTCCACAAATATGCATCATGTCTGGTGGAACATACTAGACTTATTATGCTTGAATACTTCTAAATATTTCACTTGGTTTTTTGTGTTTTTCACAAGCAATTCTACAAAAGACAGTTACATGCTTTGCAATGTATTTCTTGAAATTTTACATATGGTCTACACATAGAGACATGTTTGGTAGGTAATAACTAAACATATATACAATGAAAGTATTCTTTGGCTTCTAAACATATGTACAATAAGAGCATTCTATTACATATAGATGTAATTGACAATGAGCAGCTAATCATATATGCATGATGGGGCATGGCATCGGCAACACCAATTAATTTTTATTGTGGTGCCAAACTATGCGAGTTGTTCCTGCAATTGACGCCGCATTTTCCTGTGTGCGTCCCTTTTATGGATGTGAATTGTTATCTTGAGTATTTTTTTTATCTTCTTTAACAATTCAATGGTTGGACGCAAACGATAAAGAGGCAATGATTGTTGGGGCAGGATCCTTGTTTGCATATCTTGTAATGTAAGTTCTTGTTGCTGTATTTCTTGGCAGTACTCATACAACAATCGTAGGTAGCCTGTATCCATACCTGTATGATTGTTCTGTTCATTCGTTGGAAATTTCAGACGGATTATATGCTTATAATGCTCACGGCACCATGATTCGAGTTTGACAGGCGGTCACTCTGTAAGCACTTGTTGTGTAAAGCATGATTTGAGTTTGACAGGCGGTCAGTTGTGCCCTACCATGCGCCTTCAAAATCTCCAAGGTGGATAGCATTTTGGAGTGATTTTGCATAAGAGAGGTCCAATTCTTCTCTCAGGAACCAATTTAGCAAGAGAGTGCATGCAAATCAACTACGAGAATATCAGGTGCCACTAACCCCGGATGTGGGGAAAGAAGAAGTTATGAATGTTGTTGACGGGTTCAACCTCCAAACCAGTGAAGTCTCAGGAACCATACATGTGAAGTACCTGATAAGCCCCTTACGATGTTAATAATATGTGCGCTTTATGTCACCACCGGCATAGACCTGATATTTTGATAATGTTTTACTTAGAAAATGATTTGTTCGTCTCGTCATGTGTTGTTTGGTATATGGACCGTCAGTAAGTAAAGGTGTACCTGGAACTCTTAGACGCATTTGGTATATAGAAAAGTTTTTTTTCTAATATATACATACATATACATAGATAGACACACACGCACCTATGTTCTCACGTTTCTTAATACATTTAGCTCTGTATAAGACGCAGTGTATTGGTTGGAAGTTAAAGTCACAGTGGCCCCATACACTTTTCTAAGCAGGGTAGGGCCCCAGTATTGTGTGTCCCTCATCCTCTCGTATATGCAATGTTCTAGTCTGTTTTCAAAAATGCGGACCTGTTGTTTAAAATTCTGTCAGAAAGTTCCCTCTCATAATAAGATTCTCAGTAATCAGCTGACAGATCCTGTCACAGTTGGCATAGCAAGACTCGATGCATTTATTTGTCATAAGTATGAACATTAGCATATTCTCTTCATCTCCAGTCTAATTCAGACTGCATGCTCTGCATGTGGGTTTTACATGGTGGGTGTGGTGTGTATTCTGAGGAAACAATGCGGGCTCTTCTCTATTATTCGTTTTAGTGAAGAGGTCGCCCTTATGAGCACTGTTACATCAAGGGCAGCCAGGCCACCAAATTAAAATATGGCTACCCCGCTACAACGTGAGCCAGCAAAGGGCACACGAGAGTGGACTAAGCCTGCAGGGAATCGAGAGAGTGTGTGTCCAAAAGGTTAGCTCGATTAGTAGTAGATGCTCTTGTGCTAAGTCCGGAGTTCTCGGGATCAAATCGCACTGTTACATCGAGGGCAGCCAGGCCACCAAATTAAAATATGGCTACCCCGCTACAACGTGAGCCAGCAAAGGGCACACAGGAGTGGACTAAGCCTGCAGGGAATCGAGAGAGTGTGTGTCCAAAAGGTTACCTCGATTAGTGGTAGATGCTCTTGTGCTAAGTCCACAGAATTCTCGGGATCAAATCGCACTGTTACATCCAGGGCAGCCAGGCCACCAAATTGAAATATGGCTACCCCGCTACAACGCGAGCCAGCAAAGGGCACACGGGAGTGGACTAAGGCTGCAGGGAATCGAGAGAGCGTGTGTCCAAAAGGTTAGCCCGATTAGTAGTAGATGCTCTTGTGCTAAGTCCACAGAGTTCTCGGGATCAAATCTCGTAGGGTTCTATGGGGATATCAGTCACTGATGCGGCAGCTCGTACGCCTTCTATCTGGAAATTCCGGGAAAAGGTGAGAGAGCTCCATAAGGTGTAGCGTGGTACCAGCATCCCCATTCTGTGGTTAAGTGTGTGAGGGTGGAGTACGATTACTTCCTCGATTACACATAATGTAAAAACAAAAAAGCAGCTCAAAAAATAAAAATACCTTAAAAGACCCTGCAATTTTCGAGTCTCTGGTCCATTCCACGCCAAGGGTATTTTTCGATGGCTCGTACGAAGTCTTAAGAGTATCTTCTCCGTAGGCCTTCTGCATTGAGAAGTTCCATGAGTTGCTCGCAAAATCATAGCCAGGCTCAAATGTTCTGCCTCCTCCGGCATGGACATACGAATACTTGAGCTGACCGCTCGCCGATAAAAAGTTATACTTAGCCGAGACTTTGTTCGACGGATCAAAGGCCAAATTGCCATCCAACACAGTCATATTGGCCTTTTGGGCATGAATGTATGTCACTTTCAGCTGCTTGCCCGCAAGTTTTGCGGAGCTCATGAACTGGAATCTCGCAGCCTGGATCACCAAAAATTATAAGAACAAAATAAATAGCTCCGAATGTTATCGCAGCACTATATGGGCGGGGATCAGAGTTTTTGCATAACAGGCCCAGGTTCAATGCACACTAGAACTCTGAGGTGAAAAGAAGGCAACTCAATTGATTTTTGGAAAAGCAATTAACGTGTAATGCTAGAGGAGACTTCAAATCAATGGTTAAAAGTGTCTCACTTGAATGGAGCAGGGTAAAAATATTGACAATTGTTGATGCATAGGAAAACTTATCGCCCTAAAAATTCAAAATAATAGCAACAGTGTTTCCAAAAATTCTCATTACTATTTAAAAAATTAAAAATTCATTCCAGCAGAACATGTTATCCAAATTAAAAAAGAAAAGATTCTGCAGACGCTTCATGGTCTAGATCGTCCATTATCTTCTGCCCATGCTCCACCATCTTCTTGGATGGCATATACAGAAATCCAAGTCCATAACCACATATTGCAACTTGAAATTGAAGACTAAGAGTTGCCTATGTCGGCCAAAGAATCACTAATTAATTCGAGAATCCCTTTGAGCGAAAGCATTAATCAGACTCTGTGAAGTCTGAGCTGGGCCGCTCTGGCTGTGGCTTCAACACAGAGGAGGCGGACACAGAGGAGGCGGCCCTGCTGTTGTTTTCGAAGGGGAAACCCATCATCGGCTGAGCCATCGCTTGAAAATCAGCGGGATCTGCTCTCATAATCGTGATTGGAGCCTTGTTTGCCCTTCGCGACGGCCTTTTTCCGATGAAATCATTCAGGCCCGGAATGGATCTCTGATTATTACACGCTATTGACAACGTCTCTGTTCGAGTCCCCGGAGCCTCAGATTGAGCCTCCATCGAATCCGAAACTTCCAGGCTTGCATTTGCTTTTGCTTCGACGGCAGTCTGGGAAGGGCTGCCCGGGTCGCAACTGGACGTGGATGATGAAGGTCCCGCATCTGGTGTGGAGTTCAATTCTGTCACCAGCGCCCTCGTTACGATCTCCATGTCTCGCCGGGAGTCCTCGAAGATCCACGCCGGGAGGCCTGGAAGATCCTCGTTACGATTTCCATTTCTCGCTGGGAGGTCTTTGGCCGTATAGGAGGGCTGGAAGCGCCAAGCAGCCAGGGCTTGTTCCCTCAATACGCTTCTGCTTCTGTAGGGCACTGGCAGCTTCGGGTTCGATCTCGTGACCTCCTTCATCGTTGCCCTGCTTCCTGCTTGCTTGACTGAGTATAGATCCACTGACGAACAAAACAAGAGAATAAATAAGAAACAACGAGATAGGCACAGTCTCCCCTTGAGTATGAAAATCCAAGTGGGAACGCATGCAATAACGTGATCTAGTAGTCAAAAGTCATTAAAGTCGGAACAATCTGGCTTAACGTGTCATAATAACCGTACGTTAAGGGATATTATTATTATTATTATTATTATAAAAGTCGGTGAGATTTACAATGTTTTAGAATAATGTGTTTGCCGTATTTATTTTAAATTCATTTTTATTATTATTTTTAAATTTTGAATTACTAAGATTTTTCCCAAAATATCTGGAAACTTGTTTCAAAATAGGTGTTTATTTATATAACTTATACAATACTCATTACGTTTTTAAATCATGTTTTAAAATAAATGTCTTTTTAAAGATATTTCAATACCCATTAGTTTGAATATCTATATAATATTTGCAATTTTAGTTCGTAAATATTATTTTTATTTAAGCTTATTTTTAATTTTAAAATGTAATTTTAATAATAATTAATTTAAACTAGTGTAAAATTATATAAATATAAATTCATTTTATTAAAAAAATTTAAAAAAATATAAATTTAATTATTTTAATAGTTATTATAATTTTTTTCGGTGAATTAAAGTTTTTTATTTATGTCGAAATTTTACATAGTTGTTTGTAGCTTACCAAAATTATATTGTCCTCACTCTTACCAGATTTATTTGATAGTAGATTATTACCAAAAAATATTACAAACTACCATAAGAACTTGGCTGACCATAAATAGAAAGGAACATACAAAAGACTTGTAAGATCAGAATACAACCCAAAACCATTATGGATAAGAGGCAAGATTCTTCGTTCCAGAACCTGGAGATGGTGGAGGTCTAAATTCACAATGCATATGTTTCCCCATGTGAGCCATTCCATCTTCAAAGCGATCCATTTAATCATGAATGCGCCATTGACCCCTGTTGTTCCATAAGCTTAGTGAGATGAACAAGTTATCTGCCAAATCTTTCCTAATTGATATCAACCTCATGAATGCCTGAAGGATTGGTTGGATCAAGGTCTACAGCCTCTCCTTGGCCAAAATCCCCCATGTTGATTTTTCCATACCGAGTAAAAAACCCAAGGGGAAACTAGACTACACAAAAAATGCTTGATTAGCCAGTGCACAAGACCACATCTACGGAGCAACAAACACCCACTAGTCCCATCCGAATAATATATGGGTAAATGATTGTGTTCACCCCCCTAGAGATGGATTATATAAGCCCCCAAACAGAAGCCGTAGAGCCAAAGACAACCCAATGAGAAGAAGGTCTGCCACTTTCTGCCTATGAAGCCTATCCAGGGCCACAAATTGAACTATGGGACAACTAAAACCATGGTAAGGCCAAAAACAAGAACATACCCAAAAACACCAACAAAGAGCCCTGAGACTGAATTAAACTAAGTGTGGTTGATTCCTCCCAAATTCTGAAAAATAACAACAATTGGATTATTAATAAGACTACAAGAGTGTACTGGAGAGAAAGAGGGTTGGCTCTGTTCTCTCATCACACACCCCCAATACCAGAACATATAGACCCTAGTTTCCCAGATAGAACTGGAAACTACCATACATGCATAATTTACAAATGAGGGCCAAAAAACCCCAATGCCCAAATTAATGATAAGGACATCAACTAAGTAGAATTGAGCAGAAAGAGGGCTCGAAATACCTTGATAATGGTCTCAGAAACCAGAGAGGAATTTAGTCGACCAAGTATTGAACAAGAGTGCACCATAAGCCCTGAATAACCAGATTGTGTTTGAAAATGTAAGCATGGAAGAGCTCTAATAATAGGATCCAAACTAATATACCCTGGATAGAGTTTGGTATCACCTCTCTCACTCTAGAAAACCAAATATGGGTCACGAACACCCACACCCCAATAATTTTGGTTTGCCTTGTCCCCTAGCAACACCCTCCACTCTATGAAAACTAACCAGAAACAAAAATACCACCACTCTACATCAGTTGCATGGGCGCAGAGCTGAGGACCTTTCATACCCACATACCACTCCAGCACCTCCATTAACTTGCAAGAGAACTTAACCATTGTCGTAGATTTTATAAATGCCACACACATCATTGCATGGAAAAGGTATGCCACACCACCCCACCTTAATGACCAAGAGAGTCGGTGGGGTGGATGACAGCTTCCCTGAGGCCCTCCTTACACTGCTCATTCAACCGCATTGGGGAACAATTTAGTTAAATTGTTAAAATTAAAAGAAATATATATTAGCTTATTACTATAGATTTTCTTTTATTATAATTTTATTTCTTTATTTATTAAAAATAACCCTTTTTGTGTTTTATTTTTATAAAATTTGAGATTAATTATATAAGGTATTTAAGATACAAAGAAATCTCTCTTATACCTCTTATGAATATTATTCACCACTAGATATTTTTTATTGGAATATTGGTCTTTTTATGGGACAACGAGATGGTTGTCTCACTGGGATGTTATTCCATCCATCCACTTTCAAATCTCAAAGGGGGACATTATGAATCATCTTAGTAAGAACATAAGGATATGCGTCTTGTTGGAGTCTGAGATCCCGACTCCAGTGGTCTCTAAACGTCTTGGTCCTAGGTTGATGGTACAAGTTTTGATATATATGGAATATTACTGGAATAATAAATTTAGATCTTAAAAAAAAATGGAATATTCCATTAAATATTCATTATATTCGGAAATGTTTTTTTATTTTTATTTTAACTTATTCACAAGAGATTTGAACTTCAAATCTCATGATTTACATATTACTTCATGACACATTAATTGCCAATTAAACTACCTCTTAAACTATTTAGAAATATTAATATAATAAAACATAGATCAAAATATATATTTATTAATTAAAATTACTGAAAAAAATCATATACTTTTATATAATTATGACTTAAATATTTATAATCATTATACTTCATTATAACATTTAATTATTTTAAAATAAAATTTAATTATATTTATATTATTATATATATGAAAAAATTATATTGAAATATTTTTAAAATAATTTATATATATATATATATATATATATATATATATATATATATATTCTTCAGATTTTTTATAAATATTTTAATTATATATATATATATATATATATATATATATATATATATATATTCTTGAGAATTTTTATAAATATTTTAATGATAGTTTTTTTTAAGTTTATGAAATTAGTGTAGAATAGACAATGATGGGTATACTATTAAGGTGCTTCATGATGTGAAGGTTATTTGTTTGAAATTTCATGGGCATAAATCCAACCTTATTAAAAGTTGATATAATCTAGACCAAATATAATACTTAAGTGATTTTAACGACTTAGATACCTTAAGTCATAATCTTTCAAACCAAAAATTAAACTAAAATCGTCCCAAAACTCAAACAACTTAACAAATAAAAATAATAATTATTATAAAAAATCATCCCAGAACTCAAACAACTTAACCAATAAAAATAATAACTATTATATTTTTTTTGGGATATAAAATCTAAATCTTAATGAACCCATTGTAATGAACCAATTGTTGGCTTGTGGTATACATACACTTAAAAAGTGTGTTACACTTCTTGGATTAATCCTAAACAATAAAGGCAGGCTATCTCTTTCATAAATATTTGGTTGCGCACCGCCCTTTTTCATAAATATTTAGTTGCACGCCACCCTTTTCATAAATATTCAGTTTTCTTAATTTAAATATTAAGGGGGATGAGTGTTTCCCGATGGAATCCATCCTTCAAAAAAAGGAAACCAAATTTGATCACCGGTGAATATTATTGAACACCAAATACCATGGACAACATATCAAGTTTCCGAAGGTTTTAGAAATGAGAAGTTATAAAGTTGACGCTGTTCCATGATTTGATGCCATTGTGATAGCATCAACAATATAATGGGAAGCCGCCTCACTAAGACGCTTTCAAAATATAACGGGAAGCCCCACCAACACGCTTTCAATAATTTATTGCAACGCATGCCTAGTGAAAATTAGAGAGAAATGATAATTTTTTCAATGCAATTAAAATAAAAATGAATATTAAAATGTCATAAAAGGATCTTTTCTTAATGAAATTAAAATAAAAATAATATTAAAATGGTTAAAAAAAAAATTATAAGGTTGATATATGTCGAAGGTTTTGTTTGTATTTATAATTAATATTAATAAATATATATTAATATAAATAATATCAAAAGAAAAATAGTCCCAATAAAATTATTATTAATTTAATTTAGACTTTTGTGATTTATATTATGAAAAGTAAGAAAACTTTCGGTAAAAATCACATCATCAGAGTTTTGTCAACGTGTTCTAAAACATTCAGTATGGTTCATCGTCACGAGAAATGAAGAACAATATTTTGACATCAAGTTAAATGGATGAAGATATTTTTTTTAGTCATTATAATATAACAATTAGATTTGACTAAATAAATAATATTATTAATAAATAATAATTTCCTATAAAGAAAACAATTAGATTTGACTAAATAAATAATATTTTAATATAAAAAATAATAGTTAGAATATAAAAGTTAATATTGAATTAAAGAAAATAATTATTCAAAAAGAATTTTTTAATGAAATGAATATATATATAATGAAATGCATATTTAAAAATAAAAATAAAAATAATATTTAGTTCAAACCTAAATAATCAAAACAATAAAACAATTAATAAATTCAATATAATAATATAATATAATAAAAATAATATTTGGGTCAAATTTAAATAATCAAAACAATTAATTCTAAAACCTTAAAAATAAATAAAAATAATAAATTGTCAAACTTAAATAATCGAAACAATTAATTCTAAAATCTTAAAAATAAATAAAAATAATAAATAGTCAAATTAATAATAATAAATGATCTGATAATCACCCTATGAGTGACATCAGTTGAAGATTTATTAAACAAAGGTATTACAGACTCATGTGCTGGTGTGTGTTCTGTGTTATTTAAGCAACAGATCGATCAGATTGCCAACACACAGACATTTAAATGGAAAGACAACAGAGAAATACAGTAAGCAAACACAAAGACACAAGAATTTTAATAAGGAGTTCACCCTATTCTCTAGGGCTACGTCTCCGGTCCAGCTTTCAATGGTGGCCTTGTTTTATTGTGTCTTTAAGCAGAGAATTACAATGCAGGGACTCAATGTGAGTTCTCCTGAAGCAGGTTTGCTTGGCAGGGTGGTTCTTGGATTCCCCAAGCCACTTGAGTACACAGACTTCTTCTTCCTACCAGCTCTGTGACCTTCTGGTCTACAGTGGAGAGCCCAATGTGGTGCTCAGCCTGGACAAATCCTCTATGGGATGGCTCGGATCTCTCAAGCCTTTGGTGCTCGATGCTGCCTCTGGTCAGCTCGGCCCTCTATCCCTTTCTGCTTTTGCTTCACTGTCTTCTTTCTCTATGTATTCGTCCTCCTCTCGGGATTCTGGTCTCTCTGTCTTCTTTCTTCATCTCTCGGACTATTCTCCGACTTGACTGTGCATTTTTTTTTGTTGTTCATGGCTTTGAAGCCATTCGAACCTATGCCTATTCATTTCCTCTTCCGCCTTTGTCGATTCACCTTTTGTAGCTACGCTTGGAGTTCCTTGTTCAGCATCATCATCAGCACTCAGGGAGTGGCCATGTGTCCTCCTCTAAACAGTGCCAGCCTGCTTCATCGGTTCGTTTTTTCAGTTACGTCGTGGATGCGTTCTTCCTCCAACGTGGCGGTCAAACAGATTCCAAATCCTTCTAAAACGCGGCATATTCCCTTTTCGATTCCTCTTCCTCCCTCAGGCGCGATCTTAGCCGTCTGATCTGGGTCCCCTAGATCCAACGCCATACGCACGTTTCACGTGGTTGACTTGCCCGACCTTTAGCACGTGATCAACGACGGTTTTCTCTCACCTCCGCTTGCCACATGTCGATCGATGAATGGAATCGCTCTACTCTTGTTCGAAACCTCTTACCATTTGAGGGCACCCCGATCAAAACCGCTGGTTTCCAAAGCATGGGTGCCGCCTTTGTACTTTCAGCACTTTTTCCTTTCCGCCCACAATTCTCCGGCTTCCCATGCGTCCATGTGCTCGGGCTTCCTCCTTCACGGCCCTGTTGTGCTAATCGCGCATCAAAATCCACCTATGTTTCCCGATCTGGGGCTCCCAGGGACTAATTTGACCTCCTGCGTGGTCTCCATGGGCCTCGGTCAGCATGCTTTGACCGAGGTCCTCGTCGTTCCACGCTGGCTGCCATTGCCACTGGTTCAGGGTGTTTTTTATCGCTGTTTTGGATTCTTTAGAGATTTGTTTCGACCCGATACAGTCATGGTTCTTTGACAGTCTTCTATGGATCCAATTCGGATCACGGCCTTCCCACTGAAAAAGCTTTTGGACCACCAAAAGTTGGTTTTCTTTCAAGCATCGACTAAGTGAGGGTATTGCTTTCTCACTTGTCCAATCTCAATCCACTTCGCACTACTCGGTTTTGAACCTCTGAGCCCAATCCTGAGGTATTCAACATCTCCTATGCGCATTGTCCTCACCTTCTTATCCAAGACTATGTCTCCCTGCAATTCATTAAGATATTCAGGTAGCAGGTCATCAACAGAAGGCAATTGACTCTGCTCTTCAGGGTCCTCAATCATTGAAGGCTCAAACAACCTCAAGTAATCTGCATTTACGACTGAGTAGATGTGCATGTAAGTTGGTAGATCAAGGCGAAAAACATTTTCACCAATCATCTCAAGTATCTTGAAGGGTCCATACCTGATAGGTTTTAGCTTTTTACCTTCACCTTACATCCTGTCCTTGCTGATATACAACCAGAGTTGGTCTCTAGCTTGAAAACTATGTCCATCTGATGCTTGTCATACCTAGCCTTATACTTGGCCTGGCTCTTTTCCAGTTGTTCCTGTACTGCCTGGTGGATCTCCTGGATCTGTTCAATGAACCTAGTTTCCTTGTCCACATCACTGTGTCCATCAACAATGGTATCTTTACCAAAGACAAAATCCAAAGGAGACCTTGGTGTGAAACCGAAACAAGTCTCAAAAGGAGATCTCTGTGTAGAAGAGTGTTTGGCTTTGTTGTAAGCATGCTGCACATAACACAAGTGTTCATCCCAAAGCTTAGGATGTTTGCTGCAATATCCTCTAAGTAACTGGATCACTGTCCTGTTAACTACTTCTGTCTGGCCATCGATTTGTGGATGAAAATTTGTGCTTTTCTTCACTTGGGTGTCCATCAACTCCCACAGAATTGACCAAAACTTCCCCACAAATCGGGTGTCTCGATCAGATACAATAGAAGTGGGTAATCCAAAATGAACCCATACATGTTCAAAGAACAATTTTGCAGTCTGTTCAGCTGTAATTTGCTTATTACAAGGTATCAAAATACACATTTTGTTGAGCCTGTCCACAACCACATATAGATAATCATGACCTTTCCTAGATTTAGGCAGTCCACCAACAAAATCCATGGAAACACTTTCCCAAGGGTGAGAAGGAACTGGTAATGGAGTGTACAAGCCTAGTTTTCTATTGCTGGGCTTGCTTTTAGCACACATAGTACACCCTTTTACATATCTATAAATTGTCTCATTCATTTTCGGCCAATAACAAAACCTTTGCAACTGTGCAACTGTTTTACTTACCCCAAAGTGACCTGATATCAGAGAAGTGTGTGCCTCTCTAATTATCTTTACCCTCTCTGTTTGTGGAATGCAGAGTTTCCCACAATGATACAAGAGTCAGTCCTTCACATGATAGTCCAATTCTTCTACTCTTTTGCCTTGACTCAAAGTTGCATATACATCTTTAAAATCTATATCTTGAGCATATTGTTCAATGTAGCTTTCATGCAGCACAGAATTATGCTTAAGTAGAGTAGATGCATTTATAATGGGTCTAGATAACATGTCTGCAACCTTGTTGTGTATGCCCTTTTTATATCTAATGACTAAGTGAAATTGTTGTAGAAAACCCATCCACTTGTAATGTCTTGATTGCTGCAACTTAGTTTGGGAGTGTAGATATTGAAGTGGTTGATGATCAATATGTATTACTGTCTCTTTTCCCATTAAATAATGCTTCCACTTTTTCACACTCTGAACTAATGCATACAACTCTTTATCATATGTATGATAGTTAACCACTGTAGGATTAAAAGTCTCATAATGATAACATATGGGTTTACCGCGCTGTGTTAACACTGCTCCCATGGCATAGTCACTGGCTTGAGTTTGGATTTCAAATGGTCTTTTTAGATTAGGCAGTGCTAGTATAGGTGTTGTACTAATATTTTCTTTCAAGGTGTCGAAGGCTTTCTGATGTTTACCTGCCCACTGAAACACCTTGTTCAATCCTGTCAAAGCATGTAAGGAAGCTGCAATTGAGGAAAAGTTAGAAATGAACTTCCTCCAATATTGTGCTTCTCCTAAGAAGCTTCTCACTTCTGTAGTAGACTTGGGATTAGGCCAATTTACAATGACTGCCACTTTAGAGGGATCTATTTTCAATTCACCACACCCTACTATATGACCCAAATAATTTAGAGATGTTTTGCCAAATTCACATTTTGAGAGTTTAACATAAAGTTTTTCTCTTTTCAAAACATCTAATGTCTGCTTAACATGCTTTAAGTGTTCTTCCCACGTTTTACTAAAAATCAGAATGTCATTGAGATATACAATAATGAAATCATTAAGAAAGGGTCTGAGTACATCATTCATTAATCTCATGAAAATAGCAGGGGCATTGGTCAAGCCAAAAGGCATCACCAACCACTCATACAATCCCTGCTTCATTTTGAAAGCAGTCTTCCATGCATCTTGCTCTGCAACTCTGATCTGATGGTATCCACTGTGCAAATCCAGCTTGGTGAAATAAACACCTTCCTTTAATTGATCTAAAAGATCATATATGCGAGGAAGGGGATAACGATTTTTGATTGTTATCTTATTCAGTGCTCGGTAGTCAATGCACATTCTCCACGAGCCATCTTTCTTCCTCACCAAAACAATTGGTGACCCACATGGTGACGTGCTAGGCTTGATGAACCCTTTCTCGAGCAACTCCTGCACCTGCTTCTTGATTTCAACATTCTCTAAATCAGACAACCTGTACATCCCAACATTAGGCAATGGAACATCTTGCTGCAAAATAATATCATGTGCTATTCCCTTTTTGGGTGGCAGACCTTTAGGTTCTTGAAACAAGACATCATACTCTGAAACAACCTTTTCTATATCAGCTTGCTGATCAGCATTACAACCCTCAAATACATTGGTTTTATTAGATTTCTTTTCCTTTACAACCATCAGTAAGAATTGTTCGCATGAATTTATCATTCTTTTCATCTGCCCCGAGTTTATGAGAGTATAATTATTCTTGAGCTTATGAGCTCTTACAAAGTATTCAATTCCATATTTAACAAGTAGATACTTGTTCTCAGCTCTATAGAAAATAGCCTTTCTATCACACAAGTAAGGGCTTCCTAAAACAATTCCACATATATCCAAAGGAATTATGTCTAACTCAACCTCATCTACAAATGCTGACCCAAAATAAAACTTGAGTTTGCACTGTCTAGTCACTCGTAGTTGTGCTTTATCATTCAAGCATCCTAATGGGTATGGTTTCTTGTGAGGTGTAGTTGCTAATCCCAATTTCTTTACAATTGCTTCAGAAATTAGATTTACTTGTGAGCCACTATCAAACAAAGTATCAATCTTTTGATTTTTGGAAATAAATCGAATATGGAAAATCTCATGTCTTTTTCTCGCATGTTCTTCATCAATAACAGATTGAGCAGAATCACTAATAGATGCTTCAGAATTCTTACCTTTTATACCTGTGGCCGCAATGATTGTTTCATCTCCTGAGTCTGACCCCAAATCTTTCTGAATAGCTACAGCAGTCCTCTTCTTCTTGCCCTCGGACTTCTTAGGTCTCAGCTCTGGATGCATAATCCAACAATGCTCGTCATCATGCCCATCCTTTTTACAATGAGTGCATGAAGCTTTTCCTTTCTGTGCAGTGTTAGCCTTCCTTGCTTTCCACTTCTTCTTTCTTTTCTCCTTGGCCTTGCTTATAGTGGGTTGGGATGGTCCCCCAATGTCTGGATTTCCATTCTTTCCTCTAGCTTCTAGATGAGTAGCTTGTACAGATACCTCATCTATACCAGTGGGATTAAACATGAGGATGGTATGCCTAATGTAGCTATGTAGACCACCAATATACTTCAAAAGAGTATCTGGTGAGTCTAATGAGATCCCTAGAATCAGTGCTCTCTTTCTGAACTCTTGAGTATGCACTTGCACACTTTTCCCTTTTAGCTGTCGAAGAGTTTGCCAACTCATCATGGCTTGTTGCATGTAGGCCAATGGATAGAACTGCTTTTTAATTGCAGCAACAAATTCACTCCAGACAGAGATGGTCTTACCATGTTTTTTCATATCAGCTTGGGTTCTGCCTTCCCACCAAACCAAGGCAGTGCCTCCTAGGCGTAGGCTTTCCAGCTGAATTTTTCTCTTGTCTGAGTCAATATTCTATACTCTGCAATACACATCAATTTGTCTAATCCAATTGTCCGACTTTTCAGCATTTAGCTCTCCATCATATATAGGCAAGTCAAATTTAACATCTAGCTTGATCAAAGATTCTTTTTTATTATGCACAGGGCTATTAGGAGGTGTGAGGAAGCTTTCCCCTTTCCCTTTTCCTTTTGAGTGGTCATGCGAATGAGACTCATCTTCTTCTTTATCTTGTTTAGAACCCGATGAATCTTCAACCTTATGCTTTCTAAAGTCCCTATACATTTCTTCTACCGTAGACTTTATAGCTAGGAAACTTTCTATGAATTGAGGGTCTGGCCCCACAAAACCTTCCTCTGACATTGTCTTCCGAGGATATACTCTCCCAATTTCAGGATTAGTTTCCACTAACTCTCCTCCTCCTAATTTGAGCTTTGACATAGTGAGCATTCACAGCTTAAACCAAACAAGCTTGTATAACCTTACAGTCTAGAGCTCTGATACCACTTGATCTGATAATTACCCTATGAGTGACATCAGTTGAAGATTTATTAAACAAAGGTATTACATACTCATGTGCTGGTGTGTGTTCTATGTTATTTATGCAACAGATCGATCAAATTTCCAACACATAGACATTTAAATGGAAAGACAATAGAGAAATACAGTAAGCAAACACAAAGACACAAGAATTTTAATAAGGAGTTTACCCTATTCTCCAGGCTATGTCTCCGGTCCAACTTTCAGTGGTGGCCTTGTTTTATTGTGTCTTTATGCAGAGAATTACAATGCAGGGACTCAATGTGAGTTCTCCTGAAGCAGGTTTGCTTGGCAGGGTGGTTCTTGGATTCCCCAAGCCACTTGGTAGACAAACTTCTTCTTCCTACCAGCTCTGTGACCTTCTGGTCTACAATGGAGAGCCCAATGTGGTGCTCAGCCTGGACAATCCTCTATGGGATGGCTCGGATCTCTCAAGCCTCTAGTGCTCGACGCTACGTTTGGTCAGCTCGGCCCTCTGTCCCTTTCTGCTTTTACTTCACTGTCTTCTTTCTCTGTGTATTACGTCCTCCTCTTGGGCTTCTGGTCTCTTTATCTTCTTTCTTCGTCTCTCAGACTGTTCTCTGAATTGACTGTGTATTTCTTTTTGTTGTTCATGGCTTTGAAGCCATTTGAACCTATGCCTGTTCGGTTCCTCTTCCGCCTCTGTCGATTCACCTTCTGCAGCTATGCTTGGAGTTCCCTATTTGGCATCATCGTCAGCGCTCAGGGAGTGGCCATGTGTCCTCCTCTAAATAGCACCAGCCTGCTTCGTCGGTTCATTTCTTCAGTTACATGGTGGATGTGTTCTTCCTCCATCGTGGTGGTCAAATGGATTCCAAATCCTTATAAAACGCGTCGTATTCCCTTGTCGATTCCTCTTCCTCCCTCGGGTGCGATCTTAGCCATCCGATTTGGGTCCCCCAGATCGAACACCATACACATGTGTCGCACAGTTGACTTGCTCGACCTTTAGTGCGCCATCAACAACGGTTTTCTCTCACCTCCGTTTGCCACTCGTTGATCGATGAATGGAATCACTCTGCTCTTGTCCGAAACCTTTTACCGTTTGAGGGCACGCCGATCAAAATCGTTGGTTTCTTGAGCGCAGGTCCCACCTTTGTACTTTCAACACTTTTTCCTTTCTGCCCGTGATTCTTTGACTTCCCATGCGTCCATGTGCTTGAGCTTCCTCCTTCACAGCCCTGTTCGCCCAGTGATGCGCGCTAATAGCGCATCAAAATCCACCTCTGTTTCTTGATCCAGGGCTCCCAAGGGCTAATTTGACCTCTTGCGCGGTCTCCATGGGTCTCGGTCAGTGCGCTTTGATCGAGGTCTTCGTCGTTCCACGATGGCTGCCATTGCCACTGGTTCAGAATGTTTTTTATCGTTGTTTTGGATTCTTTAGAAATTTGTTTCGACCCAATACAGTCATGTTTCTTTGACAGTCTTCTATGGATCCAATTCCGATCAATAAATTAATTAATATTATTATAATCATAATATTATTAATATCATTATAATTAATAATATTTATTAATTTATATTAATAATTATTTAATATTAAATTAAATTTAAAATTATAATATTATTAATATCATTATAATTAATAATATTTATTAATTTATATTAATAATTATTTAATATTAAATTAAATTTTAAATTAATTATTTGATGAAAATATTTATTTTATAATAATAGTAATATTAATAAATAATAATAATCTTACTAACCATCACTATTTATTTAGTGATAACAATTATAGTTTTAAAATGATTAAAATAACTTTTAATTGTTAATTATTAATTCATATTATTATTGTAATTTTTTATTAATTATTAATTAATTATTAATTCATAATTAAATATTTAGTATTTAATCATATTATTATTATAAATTAATTAATTAATATTAAATAATTAATTATTAATTATTATTAATCAATAATTAATAATAATAATAATAATTATTATTATTATTATTGTTGAACATGGTTGACTAGGGTTGACCATGATTGGCCATGGTTGACCATGATTATCATATTGAAACAATCTTTGTCATAATGGGATGTTGGACCATGATTGAGATAATGATTGATTTTCATATAGAGAGAATCTTTGTCACAATGCAACATAGGAGCATAGCCGACTGTGATTAAACATGTTTGACCACGATTGATTTTATAAAATATGGTTGACATGGTTGACCATGAATGAATTTAAAAAATGGTTGACCATGGTTGATGATGATTGATATTATAAACCCCAGGGATCAATACTAAAAACTCAAGGGATTATAAAACTAAGGGAATAATATTAAACCCTAGGAATATTAACCCATGATTGACCATGATTGATCACGATTATCATATTGAAATAATCTTTATCATAATGTGATGTTGGACCATGGTTGAAACAATGATTGATTTTCATATTGAGACAATCTTTGTCAGAATGCAACGTAGGAGCATGGCTGACCATGATTAACCATGGTTGACCACAATTGATTTTATAAAATATGGTTGAAAATGGTTGACCATAATTGAATTAATAAAACATGGTTAACCATGATTAATATTATAAACCAAAAGGAATAATAAACCCTAAGGGTCGATATTATAAACCCAAGGGATTAATAAACCCTAAGGATTAATGCTAAAAACCTAAGGGATTGATATTATAAACTAAGGGAATAATAAACCCAAGGGATAAAAATTATAGACCTAAGGTATATAAATCCTAAGATAAATATTATAAACCCTAAAATAAACATGGCTGACCATGGTTAACCATAGTTTAATCCCATTTTGAGACAATCCTTGTCACAATGCAAAGTTGGACCATGCTTGAACATGCTTGGCCATGATTGATTTTCATATCGAAACAATCTTTGTCACAATACGAGGTTGGACAATGGTTGACCATGCTTGATTTTCATATGGATACAATCAATGCCATAATAGGACATCCGATCATGGTTGATATTGTAAACCCAATGGAATAATAAAGCTAAGGGATTGATATTAGAAACCCAAGGGAATAATAATTCCAAGGGATTAATACTAAAACCCCAAGGGATTATGAACCCAATGGAATAATATTAAACCAAGAGACTAATATTATAAACCCAAAAATAAATACTAATATAAACATGGTTGATTTTCATATTGAGACAATATTTGTCACAATGCGACATTGGACCATGGTTGACCATGATTGACCATGGATGACCATGTTTGGTTTTATAAAACATGGTTGAACATAGTTTACCAAGGTTGGCGATGATTGACCATGGTTGACCATGATTATCATAATAAAACAATCTTTGTCATAATTCGACGTCGGACCTCAGTTGAGACAATGATTGATTTTCACATTGAGAAAATATTTGTCACAATGCGACGTAGGAGCATAACTGACCATGATTAAATATGGTTGACCACAATTAATTTTATAAAATATGGTTGACAATGGTTGACCATGATTGAATTCAAAAACATTGTTGACCATGATCAATATTACAAACGTAAGAGAAGAATAAACCCTAGGGATTAATACTAAAAACCCAAGGGATTATAAACCTAAGGGAATAATATTAAAACCTAGGAATATGAACCCTTAGATTAATAAATCCAAGGATTGATATTATAAATCGAAGGGATAAAGATTATAAACACATGAATAATAAACACTAGGGATCAATATTATAAACCCAAGGGATTAATAAACCCTAGGGATTAACACTAAGAAAACCAAGGCATTATAAACCTAAGGGAATAATATTAAACCCTAGGAATATGAACCCTTAGATTAATAAATCCAAGGGATTGATATTATAAACCAAGGAATAATAAACCCAAGAGATAAAAATTATAGACCCAATGTATATAAACCCTAAGATAAATATTATAAACCATAAAATAAACATGGTTGACCATGGTTTTTTTCAAGGATAATTTTAGGGGCGAATGTTCGCCCTTTGGCGAAATTAAGGGGTTTTAAATTTTTAGTGGGCGAATATTTTGTATCATAGTACATTTTTACAAATCACCTCAAATAGCCCACCTTATTTTAAGGGAGAGGGTAAAAAAGGTAAATTTAGCCCTTGAAATTAGGACTTACAACCTTCCATTCGCCCATTTTCAAGAATAGGTTTTATTTAAGTGAATCCATTCGCCTATTTTCAAGAATAGGTTTTATTTAAGTGAATCCTATGGGCCAAATACCATATTTATAAAAGAGGTATGGTAAATTAATAAAAATATAAATAAATGAGAGGTATGGTAAATAAATAAAACATTTTTTATATTCACTCCATAAGTCACCTTATATACATGTAACGGTGTAAACAAATAAAAATATAAGTAAAGTGGAGGTATGATAAATAAATAAAACGTTTTTTTATACTTACTCAAACGGTATGGTAAATAAATAAAAATATAAATAAACTAGACGTATCGTAAATAAATAAAACCTCTTTTTATATTTAGTCCATAACCCTCGTTCTATTTATGAAGGCTCAAGAAAGAGGTTTTATTTAAGTGAATCCTATGGGCCAAATACTATATTTGTAAAAGAGGTATGGTAAATTAATAAAAATATAAATAAACGAGAGGTATGGTAAAAAAATAAAACATTTTTTTATATTTACTCCATAAGTCACCTTATATTTACGAACACTCAAAAAATGGGTTATATTTAGGTGAAACCTATGGCCAAAATACTATGGGACAAATACCATGGACTAGATTGTTATTAATACCATGCAAAAAACCATTATTAACCCTAATATTAGAATTAATAAAAATAAAAATGGCACATGGTATTGACCCATGGTATTCACCAAAATGGCACATGGTATTGACACATGGTATTCACCTGGAATGTAGCCTATTTAAATGGGGGAATTAAACCAGCATGTAGCCTATGCTAAGATTCACTAGGACTTTACAAAGTTTTATTATTTAGTGAAAGACTTGCCAAGATCTTACAAGATTTTATAATTGAGTAAAATATTTTCCATGCCTGGTGAGAGATTCGCCAAAAAATTATATATACATATTATATTATTGATAAAATCGCCTTCCATTTTTCCTATATACCATGGAGATTCGCCCATTTATTATATTTATAAATTTAGGGGGGGTTCTTAAAATTTTCCCTGGTTTTTTTCCATATTGAGACAATCCTTGTCACAATGCAACGTTGGACCATGCTTGACCATTATTGATTTTCATATCGTGACAATCTTTGTCACAATGTAATGTTGGACCATGGTTGACAATGGTTGATTTTCATATTGATACAATCAATGTCACAATGTGACATTCTACCATGGTTGATGATGGTTGATATTATAAACTCAAGGGATTAGTATTATAAACCCAAGGGGATAATAAACCCAAGGGATTAATACTAAAATCCCAAGGGATAATAAACACAAGGGAATAATATTAACCAAGGGTCTAATGTTATAAACCCAAAAATAAACGCTAAAATAAACATGGTTGACCGTGGTTGATTTTCATATTGAGTCAATCTTTGTCATATTGTGATGTTGGACCATGGTTGACCATGCTTAACCATGGATGATTTTCATATCAAGACAATCTTTGTCACAATGCGACGTTCGACCGTGGTTGACTGTGATTAACCATGGATGACACTGTTTGGTTTTAGAAAACATGGTTGAACATGGTTTACCAAGGTTGACCATGATTGACCATGGTTGATCATGGTTGAACATGATTATCATATTGAAACAAACTTTGTTATAATGTGACTTTGGACCAAAGTTGAGACAATGATTCATTTTTATATTGAGACAATCTTTTCCACAATGCAATGTAGGAGCATGAATGAAAATGAGTAAACATCGTTGACCACGATTAATTTTATAAAATATAGTTGACAATGGTTGACCATGATTGAATTCAAAAAACATGGTTGACCATGATCAATATTATAAACCCAAGGGAATAATAAACCCTAGCGACTAATACTAAAAACCCAAGGGATTATAAACCTAAGGGGATAATAATAAACCCTAGGAATATGAACCCTTAGATTAATAAACCCAAGGATTGATGTTATAAACCCAAGGGAATAATAAACATAAGGGACAAAAATTATAAACACAAGGTATATAAACGTTAAGATAAGTATTATAAACCCTAAAATAAACATGGTGGATTTCCATATTGAGATAATCCTTGTCACAATGAAACGTTAGACCATGGTTGACCATGCTTTACCATGGTTGACTTTCATATCGACACAGTATTTGTCACCATCTGACGTTGGACCATGGTTGACCATAGTTGAATTTCATATTGAGACATTCATTGTCACAATGCGACATTTGACCATGGTTGACCATGGTTGGCTATGATTGACCATGGAGGGATTAATACTAAAAACCCAAGGCATTATAAACCTAAGAGAATAATATTAAACCCTAGGAATATGAACCCTTAGATTAATAAACCCAAGGGATTGATATTATAAACCAAGGGAGTAATACACCTAAGGGATAAAAATTATAGACCCAAGGTATATAAACCCTAAGATAAATATTATAAACCTTAAAATAAACATTGTTGACCATGGTTTATTTCCATATTGAAACAATCCTTGTCACAATGCAACATTGGACCATGCTTGACCATGATTGATTTTCATATCGAGACAATCTTTGTTACAATGCAATGTTGGACCATGGTTGATTTTCATATTCATACAATCATTGTCATAAGGTGATATTCAACCATGTTTGACAATGGTTGATATTATAAACCCAAGGGATTAATACTAAAACCTTAAGGGATTATGAACCCAATGTAACAATATTAAACCAAGGGACTAATATTATAAACCCAAAAATAAACACTAACACAAACATGGTTGACCATGGTTGATTTTCATATTGAGACAATTATTGTCACAATGCGACATTGGACCATGGTTGACCATGCTTAACCGTGGCTGATTTTCATATGAAGACAATCTTTGTCACAATGTGATTTTCGACCATGGTTGACCATGATTGAACATGGATGACCATGTTTGGTTTTATAAAACATGGTTTAACATGGTTTACAAAGGTTGACAATGATTGACCATGGTTGATCATGGTTGACCATGATTATCATATTGAAATAATATTTTTCATAATGCAACATTGGACCATGGTTGAGACAATGATTGATTTTCATATTGAGACAATCTTTGTCACAATGCAACATAGGAGCATGGATGACCATGATTAAACATGGTTGACCACGATTGATTTTATAAAATATGGTTGACAATGGTTGACCATGATTGATATTATAAACCCAAGGGAATAATAAACCCTACAGATTAATACTAAAAACCCAAGGGATTATAAACCTAAGGGAATAATATTAAACCCTAGGAATATGAACCCTTAGATTAATAAACCCAAGGATTGATATTATAAACCGAAGGGATAAAAATTATAAACCAAGGTATATAAATGCTAAGATAAATATTAAAAACACTAAAGAAACATGGCTGAGCATGGTGGATTTCTATATTGAGACAACCCTTGTCACCATACAACGTTAGACCATGGTTGACCATGATTTACCATGATTTATTTTCATATCAAGACAATCTTTGTCACCATGTAACATTGGACCATGGTTGACCATAGTTGATTTTCATATTGAGATAATCATTGTCACAATGCGACATTCGACCATGGTTGGTTATGATTGACGATGATTTACCATGATTGATATTATAAACCCAAAGGATTAATAATAAAATCCCAAAGGAATAATAAACCCAAGGGATTAATAATAAAATCCCAAGGGACTAATATTATAAATCCAAGGTATATAAATGCTAAGATACATATTGTAAACACTAAAATAAACATGGTTGACCATGGTGAACCATGGTTGACTTTCACATTGAGACAATCCTTGATACAATGTGATGGTGGACCATGGTTGACCATGCTTAAGTATGGTTGATTTTCATATACTAAAAACTAAATGGATTATAAACCTAACGGAATAATATTAAACCCTAAGATATGAACCCTTAGATTAATAAACCCAACGGATTGATATTATAAACCTAAGGGAATAATAAACCCAATGGATAGAAATTATAAACCCAAGGTACATAAACTCTAAGATAAATATTATAAACCCTAAAATAAACAAGGTTGACCATGATGTATTTCCATATTGATATAATCATTGTCACAATGCAACGTTAGACCATGGTTGACAATGCTTTACCATGATTGATTTTCATATCGAGATAATATTTGTCACCATGCGACATTGGACCATGGTTGATTTTCATATTGATACAATCATTGACACAATGCACCATTCGACCATGGTTGAAAATGGTTGGCTATGATTCACCATGGTTGACCATGACTGATATTATAAACCTTGGGGAATAATAAACCCAAAGGTTTGATATTATAAACCTAAGGTAAAAACCTTAAGATAAATATAATAAACACTAAAATAAACATGTTTGACCATGGTTGATTTTCATATTGAGACAATCCTTGTGACAATGCGACGTTGGACCACGGTTGACCATGCTTAACCATGATTGATTTTCATATCAAGACATTTTTCGTCAAAATGTGATGTTTGACCACAGTTGACCATGATTGACCATGGATGACCATGTTTGATTGTATAAAACATGGTTGAACATGGTTGACCAAGGTTTACCATGATTGACCATGGTTAACCATGATTATCTTATTATGACAATCTTTGCCATAATGTGACATTGGACCATGGTTGAGACAATGATTGAATTTCATATTCAGACAATATTTGTCACAATGTGACGTTGGATAATGATTGACAATCATTAACCATGGTTGACCATGATTGATTTTATAAAATATGGTTGACCATGATTGAACATAATCAACCATGGTTGACCATGGTTGATTTTCATATACGAACAATCTTTATCATAATGTGACAATAAAAAATGGTTGACCATGATTGACCATGATTGACTATGGTTGACCATGGGTGACCATGTTTGGCTAAGGATGACTTTGAGTGAACATTGTTGTCTATTATTGAGTATGATTGCCATGATTGACCATGATTGGCCATGGTTGACCATGATTCACCATGGTTAACCATGGGTGACCATGTTTGACTAAGGATTATTATGAGTGAATAATATTGACTACCATTGAGTATGGTAAACATATAGTTGATTAACGTTGACCATGGTTGACTATTTATACACCGACTGCAAAGGTTAAATATCTTTTTCTATGCCATCATGATGACTCTAGATATGTGTCTATGCTTAATTGTAAGCATGTTAAACATAATGCCTATCAATTATAATGGTTCAACATGATCTTCATGTTCACTATCTTTGACCAAATTGATCATGATTATGATGTGTTAGTGTTTAAATTAATATATTATTAATGTGTAAATTTATAATTAATGCAATAATCTATAGTTATTATTATATTATTATAAATTTATTAAAGTTTAAATAATATTATTAAATTTAAAATGATATTAATAAAATAATAATAATAATGTACTATTAATATTAGTAATTATATTAATGTATTAATAACTTATTATTATTATTATTAAAAACTCTAATAAGTAAAACTCTAAAAATCTTAATATTCAAGTATATATATTCCAGTTATGAAATACTAATTTTTTTTTTTGGGTGGTGTAGTTCTTTTTAATGTCTAAATTATTAAACAATTTTATTATTTATTATTTTATATGACTATTTTTATTTTTTATTAATTTTAGTTATTTTTAAATTTATAATTAAGTTAAGTAGTTATAATTTATGTGGTTATTTTAATATTTTTTATTAATTTATATAATTATTTTAATTAGTTATCGCAAAAAGATGTCTTATTTAAATTTTTATTTTTTAATTATGCTTAGCTTTTAAAGCTCTATCAAATTTGGTAGTTATTTTATTAATGTGGTTGTGCTAGTTTATATTGATGCACATAAGACAATTATTTACATCAAAGAGAATGAAAAAATCTTTTCTTTTCCCCTTTATCCTTGTGTTTAAATAATTGAATTCTAAAATTTTCTATGGTATAGTTAAATTTCACGAGTATATATGATATCATTACTGCATATGTACATTTACTAATTATTTAATTTATATGACTAGCTAGTAATATGTACTTTTTATTTGAAATCTTTGTTTTGATTGCTAATTATTTTTATGTTTTAGTCATTCATATAATAGTATTAGTTATTATTTTTGTATTTTTTAATTAATTCTCTTTTACTTCAAAATTTAACTATATAATTTTAAAATTATTTCCTCTATAATCTTGTTAACATTTCTTAATAAAAACTTTCAACCCGCTCAAGCTTCATGTTCATGTTCTTCCCTTTCAATGTTTGTTTCTGAGAACTTTATTTTTACTTTTAAAATCTTTTAACATGGTTGTTAATATCATGCAATAATTATCATTTATGTGTTTTTGTAACCAATCCTTTTTTACTTTACAATTTAACCATGTTCTCTAAAATTACTTTCCTCCTCTACAATTTTAATAGCATTCCTAATAAATATTTTACTCATGCTCTTTCATTTTAACGTGTTTTTTGGAAACTGTTTTCAGTTTTTAAATGTTATAACATTGAGATTACCCTCCTCCATTAGCTTCATTCTAGTTACATATAACATTCACCTTTAAACATTTTGTACATAAATACTTATCATAATCTTATAACCTAGAAACATTTAGGACACTTTTTCAAATTGAACATCATTTTTGTACTTTCCTAAATTACATTTATAGACCATATTAATATACTACACTATATAATGATATTTTAGTTAAATGATAATTGCATAATTGACTTATCACTACTTGATAGGCGAGTAACTAACCAAACTTTGTTGCCCTTCTTCGAGAATTATAGATATTAATGATATCTTTAATTACACAATAGATATATACTCTTTGTGAGTGCCATTTTCGTTCTATTTTTTCTGTTGAATTTAAGTTGGCTCTCTTTGATTTTTAAATAAGTAGAGGGTATCTATGATAAAAATCACAAATTCCATATTAATCAAAGAATTATATTAACCCTCCTTATGCCGAGTCCTAGCATATTTGCATATCTATTAATTACTCACGTGTATGGTGGTACAGAGATTTGTTTAAAACATCTCTACTGGGACACCCCGCCATTATTTCCACTGATCCGCAGGTAAACAATTTTATTCTGCAGGATTTTCGTTCCTCAATACCTGACCTCCACCATGGAGTTAGCCGGAAAGTCTAATATAATGACAGCTCGTGGAGAATGTCACAAGATAAAACAAGGAGCTTTCATGCGTGTCATCGGTATTCCAATTCTCAAACGTTGCCTTCTCTCGGAAATAAAAAACGTCATAACCTTCTCTATACTGTGTCTTACCATTGGTCCAATAGCTAGAGAAAATGTACCAAACATCTATGTACAAGGAACAACTTCACCTCTTAACAACAAAACAACTAAAATTTACTTGTAATGAATCATTCCTCTAGGACGTAATCGCAAAAGATCAAATATTTTTGTTAGAGACCTTATCTAAGTTGTGATAGAATTTATGCAGCGTGTGTTGAAAACATAATTAAACAGAAGTTCTTTCAACCATCTCTGACCTGGTCCAATGGGTCATTATCTGTAATGGAGGGTTTAATTTCTACCATAGTTTTCATGCATATATACTCTTCAAGCTAGTAGTGCCTCCCCACATCCACAATGTTGTTGCTTGTGATGAGAATTGTTTAATAGTAACCTGTATTATGAATTGCTTCATTAATAAGATGTATTTAGGATAATACCGAATTTTCATATCAACCGTCAAAAGAAAAACCACCTTGAGAAGTTGTTCCTCTGTCGAAATCCATCACGATGCAACTGACATAATATGGTGACGGAATTGTCCGACGACAAAATGATATTGGATTAGTAGTAGTCTTGTCTGCAAAAAAACCACATTGAGAAGTTGTTCCTATTTCGAAATCCATTACGATGCAATTGACATAATATGGTAACTGAACTGTCCGATGACAAAACGATATTGGAGTAGTAGTAGTCTTGTCTACAAAAAAACCACCTTGAGAAGTTGTTCCTCTGTCAAAATCCATCACGATGCAACCGACATAATATGATGACAGAATTGTCCGACGACAAAATGATATTGGATTAGTAGTAGTCTTGTCTGCAAAAATCCCATGAGAAAGAGATTCAGAAGAAATAATAGTGATCTATTTGAATTCTATAAGAAGAAGAATTGTTGAATTAAGGCTTCTGCGATCCATAACAGGTTTATGAGAAGAGTGTTTAGCGAAAATCACATCATAATTCATATTGTCGTTGCGTTTCGAACCAACGAGTGTGGTTCAGGACGAGTTGAAGAACCAAATTAAGGCTGCATGTTAAATAGGGAGCGCATGTCATCCAATGTATATTTGACTGAGAAATGACTAAATTTCACTGGGCAACTAGACTAGACCAATGACTATTAAGTAATGGCTATGACTCACTGGGCAACAAGACCAAGGGATAGGGAAACGAAAAATTAATTAGTTATATTTATTACCATATGCTAGTAATTAACTGTTAAGAGAATGAATCAATAATCTATTAAAAAGCCTTGTTAAAAACTTAATACACAAAATGTTAGTTAAATAGTTTAAAGGTTATTTTCTTATATTTATTAAATTGTCTAGAACCATAACCTATTAATAGGTTCATTAAATATTATTAAAACCATCTAAATGAATAAAACCTATATCAATGATTTATGAAATAAAAAGAAAAATTAAAATAGATAATCTTTAAATTAGTTAAATAATGACATCATACTAACTGAAAGGAATTGGATAATTAACAATTTTAACCACTTATATATATATAAAGGTCCATTAATTACTAAGTGGGGTCGAAAGAAAATAAATAATTTGTAAGCTAATTTTTTATAATTATTACCCTAAAGATGAGCAATAATATATTAATGGGTCTTTTTACTAAACCTAAATAGACAAATAGTTAGTTAATTAATTTAAAGGTTGGTTGTTATATTTATTACCCTAAAAATTAAATGTATGTATTTAATTACCAAGAACCATAACCATGCACTTAATATTTTTAAAACTATTTAAATGAATAAAACCTATATGAAATAAAAGAAATTAAAATAGATATCTTATTAAATTAGTTAAATAATTACCTAAAACAAACTATAAGGAATCCAACCTAAATGGAAAATAATTAAATTAGAAAGAATAAAGCTTTTTCACTAGGTTAGTTGATTCAATATTAATTTTATTCACTAATATCTAAAAGGTTCGTAAGAAAAATTCATACCTTTGGAATCCTTTCAACAATGTTTAAGAACGGAAAATAATAGTGAATTATTTTAATTAAAAGGATTTTATAACCTACTAAAACATTTAATTCTGAAATTTGAATCTAAAGGGAGTGAAATAAAACCCTAAAAATGAATAAAATCCCAAGAGACAAGAAGGAAAAAAGGACAACAGATAATTAGGAAGACGAGGGGGAAGAAACAAAGAAGACCTCAAAGCAAAGAACAACCAATGTGCGGGAGAGGGAGAGAGAAAGGGGCAGCTAGGAAGAAAGGGCAGGGATCCAGCAACTGCTAATTTTCTAGCCATCATCTCTATTGCGATTCTTTGTCCTTTTTTCAATTTTAATGGCTTCCATAAATTTCCGGTGATGAAAAGGAGAAATATTGGCAAAGACCTGGGCCTCTTCAATGCATATGTGATACTTGGTCTTTTCCGCGTGTTTTGCCAAGGCGGAAGACCTAGTCTTCCCATGTTTAATGTTACCTAAGTGTTCATGAATTCTTTAATTAATAGATCTTCTCCCAGTCATTCCCGTCCCCCCGGATCTACTCACCCTCCGTTCTTGCTTTACTCAGCCGGTGACCCGTCACAGGGTCTCCCTTCTTCCAGTCCTCCACTCTTGCCTAACCAGTCCGTTGACCAGTGTCGGTCCTCCCATCGTGGCGCGCTCGTTTCAGTTTCTCGCATGCATGCTGGTGGTGTTGACAGAGTTTCTTTTGTCCCGTCGCTAGATTTAATTTCTTCCATTCCTAGACTCCTGCCTAGCCAATCCGATGGCACGCCTCCGTCCTCCCACCGTGGCCCGGTTGTTGCAGGCTTGTGCAAGCGGGTTGGCACAATCAACAACGTATCCACCTTCATTTCTCCATGCCTGCATCCACTCCCCCATTCCTTTCTTTGTTCTCCTTATTTTAATTCTTGTATTATTAATAATCATAAACTGCATTTAAATGAATCTAATAATAATAATAGTAATAATAATAGTTTAAATAAATAATAATAATATTAATAATTATTATTATTATGATAATAGTAATAATAATAATAATTTGGTTAAAATTGTTGGTAATAATGACAATTTAACTAATTTGGATATTAATAAGGAGTCAGCTTGTAATTATAGTATTAATTTGGATAATAATAAGGAGTCCACTTATAATTATAGTATTATTAGTTGCGGGAAATTTTACATTGATAAAAATTCAAAAGAAAATAATAGTAATAATAATAATGATAAAAATTTGGAATATAATAATAATAATAATAATAATAATAATAATAATAAGCTTTCTCATAATAAGAGGGTTGTTAATCTATCAAAATTTTCCTTTCCCCCTTCCATCTTTAGCCTTCTGGAGAAGGGTCTAAATTTTGCCCTCGCCCCCAAGAAGATCCCAGTAGAAGACATTATGTGTGACGTAGAGTTTGGGATCAGAAGCTTGCCCGATAATATTAAGGACACGATTAGGCAAGACTGCGTTGTTGTCCTTAGGAAGGCAAAGCCCCCTAGGAGCAACATTAGCAAGGCTGAATTTGAGGCCCTCAAATCCCTGAACCAAAACAAGGATATTGTGGTCCTCAAAGCCGACAAAGGAGGGGCTGCTGTCATCCTTAATAAGGAGGATTATCGTCAGAAAATGTTGGACCATCTTTGTAATAGTGGCAGCTATAAAAATCTTAGCAAAAATCCCCTGAAGAAGGTCTCCTGAACTGTTGCTCTAGCTATTAAATCTAGCAATACTGTGGGTTCCTTTTGCCACAAGCTTATTGAGAGTAGCCCCATCACTCCTCGGATCTATGGTCTTCCAAAGATTCACAAAGAAGGGGTTCCCCTAAGGCCGATTGTCAATACCATAGGTGGTCCAACCTACCTCCTTGCTAAATACCTTGCCTTGAAGCTTAGACCCCTTGTTGGCCTTACAGAGTCATTCGTCAAAGACTCTTCGTCCTTTGTCAAAGAGCTTAAAGACATAAAATTCGACCCTGAGGACATTCTTGTGAGTTTCGATGTGGTTTCCCTTTATACTTACATTCCTATAAGGGAGGCCATTGAGGTCATCAACCGCCTTACTAATCCTGATACCGCTCATTTAGTTGAAATTTGTCTCACTTCCACTTTTTTTAGCTTTGAAGGGGAATTCTATGAACAGACCTGTGGGGTTTCCATGGGCTCACCCCTATCCCCAGTTGTTGCTAATCTCTTTATGGAAGACTTTGAATCCAAAGCTTTGGCCTCGGCTCGTCTCTTGCCCAAGCTCTGGAAGAGATTTGTTGATGACACTGGTGTCATCTGGTCTCATGGCCAAGAAGAATTGGACCTTTTTTTCCAGCATCTCAACAATCAATCCCCATCCATAAAGTTCACTATGGAACAAGAAGTTGATGGGTGTTTACCTTTCCTTGATGTTCTCATTTCTAAGAATGATGACGGTTCTTTCTCCCACCAAGTGTTTAGGAAGAAAACTCACACTAAGCAGTATCTCATGCCAGCTCCCCTCATTTCTTTGCTTAGAAGTTGGATGTCCTCAACACACTTGCGACTTGTGCGCTAAGAATCTCTGATGAAAAGAACCTCGAAAGGGAGAAAGCCCATCTCCTTAATGTTTTGTTAATAATGGTTATAGTAGGCACTAGGGTATGAAAACTTTCCTAAAAGCCAACAAAGGTCCCAAGGCTAAGGGAGACCCTAAGGATTGAGTCTCAGGGGTTCATCTCCCTTTCATCCAGGGGACCATGGATAAAATTGCAAGGATCCTCAAAAAGCATAATGTTCCCTCTACCTTTAGACCCCTTAGCACCATCCGTAGGTCCCTTAGGTCTATAAAAGACCCCATTGACCCCAAGGACATGAAAGGTGTCTATGTTATTTCTTTCTCCTGTGGGACCCCCTATGTTGGTGAGACAGGGCGTTCTATTAATCAAAGGATTCATGAACACTCAGCTGACATTAAACATGGGAGGACTAGGTCTTCTGCCTTGGCAAAACACACGGAAAAGACCAAGCATCACATATGCATTGAGGAGGCCCAGGTCATTGCCAATATTGCTCCTTTTCATCACCGGAAATTTAGGGAGGCCATTGAAATTGAAAAAAGGCCAAGGAATCTCAATAGAGATGACGACTGGAAAATTAGCAGTTGCTAGATCCTTGCCCTTTCTTCCTAGTTGCCCCCGTCCCGGCCCCTGCCCCTTGGTTGTTCTTTGCTTTGAGGTCTTCTTTGTTTTTCCCCCTCATCTTCCTAATCATCTGTTGTAATTTTTTCCTTCTCATCTCTTTGGCTTTTATTCATTCTCAGGGTTTTATTTCACTCCCTCTAGATTAAAATTTTATAATTAAATGTTTTAGTAGGTTATAAAATCTTTTTAATTAACATAATTCACTATTATTGTCCACTCCTAAACATTGTTGAAAGGATTCCAAAGGTATGAATTTTTCTTACCAACCCTTTAGATATTATTGAATAAAATTAATATTGAATCAACTAACCTAGTGAAGAAGCTATATTCTTTCTAATTTAATTATTTTCCATTTAGGTTGGATTCCTTATAGTTAGTTTGAGGTCATTATTTAACTAATTTAATAAGATATCTATTTTAATTTTTCTTATTTCATATAGGTTTTATTCATTTAAATAGTTTTAATAATATTAAGTGTATCTATTAATAGGTTATGGTTCTTAGTAATTAAATACATACATTTAATTTTTAGGGTAATAAATATAACAACCAACCTTTAAATTAATTAACTAACTATTTGTCTATTTAGGTTTAGTAAAAAGGCCCATTAATAGATTATTGCTCATCTTTAGGGTAATAATTATAAGAAATTAACTTACAAATTATTTATTTTCCTCCGACCCCACTTAGTAATTAATGGACCTATATATATATATATATATATATATATATATATATATATAAGTGGTTAAAATAGTTAATTATTTAATTCCTTTCCATTAGGATGATGTCATTATTTAACTAATTTAAAAGTTATCTATTTTAATTTTCCTTTTTTTTCATAAATTATTGATATAGGTTTTATTCATTTAGATGGTTTTAATAATCTTTAATGAACCTATTAATAAGTTATGGTTCTAGACAGTTTAATAAATATAACAAAATAACCCTTAAACTATTTAACTAACCTTTTGTCTATTAGGTTTTAAAAAAGGCCTTTTAATAGATTATTGATTCATTCTATTAACAGTTAATTACTAGGGTATGGTAATAAATATAACTAAAAATTTAATTAACTAATTAATTTTTCCTTTCCCTATACCTTAGTCTTGTTGCCTAGCCAGCAGTTTGATGACCTGCTCTCTCTATTTAACATACCGCCTTGATCTGGTTCTTCAACTCGTCTGGATGATGAACTACATTCGTTACTTCAATAAGTGTCGGCAATATAAATTATGATGAGATTTTAGTTAAAGACTCTTCTCATAAAGAAAAATAATTGTAAATTTTTTTCACATGCATGAATTTCACGATATGGATGAAAGCATTCCTCTTCATAAGTAAAATTTGTCTGTCAAAACATGCTTTGAAAAATCTGGTTTTTAGTAAGCCGAATTTTTCTTTAGAAAGTGTTGCAGGATGGATTTTTGCTTTATCGTATGGAATCGACAATGGATTTTTGTGCTTCTACAGACTCCTTAGCTGAGACGTATCAGTTTTGTAGAACTTTGGTCATCCATTGTTCCATCAACCAGTCGATACAACATTTCAGCGAGAGTTACAACGTTCCGCTTGATTCAATGAAGCAGATCTCATTGATTTCAATTAAGCTCGATGTCAATCAGAAAGATCTCATCCCCTCCAAAATATGCTTTTCCTGCGAAGCAGTGGTTGGTTCACGGAGCTTCCTCTATCAAAAGAATGTTTGTAACGCTACTTTCCACTGCTTTCTGTAGCTGCTCGCTTGGCCAATGAAAACTCCTAGCAGACATGGAAAGAGCTGAGGGAAATCGAGGAGGGGCCTGAAGATCGGCCTTCTCGTCGGTTCGATTGCCGTCGGAGTGGTGCTGTTATTGTGGTTCTCTCCCTGCGCAAGGACGCCCAAACGACGACGGTGGAGAATGAAACACGCAGACCGTCCTTTTATAACGCACAACAGGCCAGTGAAATCACATTAATCGTAGTCGTGGATTTCTATTCAGACAAATAATATTTCTGAACAATAGATCCTCGTCGTTGGTCTAAAAGTTAACACGGCCTCAACATTCACTCTGGGCGAAATAGCGGATTTTTTTGGCGAAATATTTGGTAGACGTATTTAAAACCATTCAATGTGGTTTATCATGAAGATTAAGATTTACAGAGATATAAAAAATGTGGTTTATCATGAAGATTAAGATTAAAAGTCTGATCTAAGCATTTCAATAATATAGAAATACAAAAATAGAGAAAATAATTACAAAGGCTAAATTTTAACCCAAGAAAAAATAATAATATTTCCATTAATTTTTTTATTATTTAAATGAAACCTCTAACAATCAATAAATTATTAACAATTTTAAATAAAAATAATATTTAAAAATATAAAAAATAAAAAATAATAAAAGAAAAGGAGCAAAATAAACAAACTATTAATATATTATGTATCAATAATAAATATATATTTACTTATATATTAATGAATTAATAATAAAAAATAAAACTTAATAAAAAATAGAAAAAATGAATAATACTAATAATACTAATAATAATAATAACAATAATAATATCTTACTAATAAAAAACAAAATAAATAATCATTAAAAAAATTTATAACCTATGAAAGATATATAAATAAGATTTAAAAAGAAAAAGAAAAAATAAATTAATAATGAGAAAAGGCAAAAAAATATAGAAAATAAGCCTATGAAACTAAATAAAAGATAATAAATAAAAGGTAGGGAATAGATCAATGAAAGAAGTAAGAAGGGAAAAAAAAACAAAAAAGGAAGAGCGCTACGAAGACAGAATTGGGGTCCAACAACTGCTAATTTTCCAACCATGATGTAGTAGACCTTCTCTCAATTTCAATGGCCTCCCTAAATATAAATTTATATTATTATGAATGATGAAATTAATATATGGATTTTTTTATTTAATTTTAATAAAATATTGAAAAATTATTTTATATATGAAAAATTATTAAATTAATATACAAAGTTTTAGTTATATGATTTTTTTAAAACATTATTAAAGTAACATTAAAATAAAATTTTCTTAATTTTGAACGAGGTATCAAATCTTTTAAAGTGTAAACATTTTTTAGAGTATAGAAATGAAATAAAGGTTTACAATTAGAGAGATTTTCTCATTGTGAAAGTTTGATAAATTAGGGATTAAGATGAAGAGCTAATAGGGATAAAATCTCTTAGATGCAAATGTATTTTAGAGTGAAAAACTTCAAGAAATATTTGCACTTCAAGAAATTCCACATTTACAATTCTTTCAAACATTGTAATTTTATTTTGTTTATATTTTATTTTTGAAGCCATCAATAGATTCCACACCTTGGGAATCCCTTTAGTTTCACTTATTATGTAGAATACACAACTCATTTTTTTTTCTTAGAACTTAGAATAGTTAGACTTTGAAAAATGTTGTAACCACAACAGATTTTTTATTTTCAATTGCTTTATATATTATAGACATAGTTAACATTGAAATATTTTACTACAAATTAGCATTGAATGTTTTCCTTAGTAGACATTACCAGTCAAATAGATGTACCAAGGTGGTTTTTTTGTCCCACAAACAACGAGCTCTCATACACCAATTTGGTGTTGACCTTAAAATTGAATTATTATTATTATAATTGTCTCCTAGTGAGAGGACCAAGTGGTTGGCACATGGAATGCTATCCTCTCCACTCACCATATATATATATATATATATATATAGAGAGAGAGAGAGAGAGAGAGAGAGAGATTATTTATGACCCACATTAAAATGTGTTTTGTCATTAATATATTTTTTAATACGTGTCTTACAATATTTTACATATTAAATAATTTATTTATAATTCACATTGATTTTTTTTTCTTATTATTATTTTTTTAATGTCACTTATTAGCTTCAGAATGTATCACACATTTCCTTCTTATAAAAGTAATTGAAATGTTTTGCTCAATTATTTTTAATATAAAATTATTTTATTTAAAGTAGATATTGAAATACTATATATATATTTTGAAATATATTAGTTAGTTTTCTTTAACATGAATGCGTATTTGGATTATATTGAAAATCTCCCACCGGAAGCAACAAATATGTCAGAAAGTACATCGCTTTTGCAATAAAAAATTCTAAAAAAGCTAAAAAGCAACCTCCCTCCAATAAGAGGAAGGAGGAAAAATGTACAAAACTAAATCTTCAGATTTTTATTCCTATAGCTTCATGGGAGCATCAGTAAATTCTAACAAATGTTTTACACAAGAATATGCAAAAACATAAAATTTTATAAATTGTTAGAAGAGTTTAAGTTAGAGCTCAAGTTGAAAGTTTTTCTACTATGATATTTCATGCTTCTTGTTACTATTGGGGAATAACATTGATTTTTAATCACTTCAAAATATGAAGGGGAAGAGGAGGAGGGTGTGAAATTCTTAGTCCCCTTACCAGATTCTTATTTCATTGCTAAAGGAAACTTTGAGAAAATTTTCCTAACATGGAAGTTTTATTTGAAGAGTCCTAATCTGGGCCTTCCTCATCTTATGAATGAGGAGGAATATTCTTTGAAGAAACTCGATATAGCACTGGGGGATCCACTTGGATCTCAAGATTCTCATCTTCTACCTCAAGGACATTCATGACTTTGAAACTATTGTTAGAAAGGGGTTGATTTAGAGATTCAACCGTACATATTTTTTGCTTCTTATTTCCTTGCTTCTTGTGTTTCCTTTTCAATGAGCTGAATCCTTTCTTATTTCCTATGTGCTCCTCTTTAGGAGGAGGTGGTTGGTTTGAGAAATTCTGGAGACTTTAGATTTTGGACAATTTTTCGAAAAATATCCATACTCATGAAAAATATTACACTTGAAAGGAACCTATTCATAATCGTAATCTAGTAGGTGAGACCAATGATCCAAATTTAGCTAAATTGCCTTAGGGAGGCCTTTTGAGAAATCTATTTCTGCATAATCGATGGAAGACATAAGATTGTTCACATGAGCCTTATCATTGGTGATAAATTGACCTAGTTTACCTCATATATCCTTAAAAATGACAGGACCCCAGCAAATAAGAGGGAGTGATGCGGGAGCATTAGACCGAGCTCGTGATGAAGAAATGGAGAATAGATTGACAATGTGGTGGACTAGCCACATGTTGGGATGGTAAATTTGATTTTGTTGTTTTTGTCAAAATTTTGAATATTTACTTTAACTATAGGATTGGAGTAAGTCAAAGAGTTAGAGTTTAGGATTTATTTTCTAGCTCACTAGTGTCTTTTCGACTTCCCTCATTTGGAGGGAAGGAGAAACAAACCATTTTATTAAGTTGTGAATAAAAGAGGCATCAAATGGGAGGTGGATACACTCTTCTCTTGCCTCCGAGTATGTAAGTACGAAGTGAATATTAAGGAAGTTTCTGCAACTGCATATTATTCATAAGTCTATGTGTTTCTTCTCATTGGTTTCCAATCAAGTTGTGTATGCACTTCTTTAAGTTTTAGAATTCATTATGACCATCTATGTAATCTTATATGCTTATCAACATTAGATTATGAGAAATGGTTATTTATGCATGCCCCTTTTACTATGACCTTCCAACTATCTTTAAAATTCCTCTATTTTGCAGGCATAAATTTGTTCCTTCAATTGAAATTTGGGATATTAATTTGAGTGAGGTGAATCCTTGACTAGGAGAGGCAGGAGGAGAACATTCTTTGAGTTGGGATTCAAGCTAGACCATGGAGGAATCAATTGTTCAGGGGACCAAGTCATTTCACCTTCCAAAATTCAAAAAAAAAAGTTTTTTAAAGTGCTACGAGCTCATTTCATAGTTCTTAGAGGTTTTTAAAAGAGTGCTACGAGATCATTTCGTAGCACCTACAACTAATATTTTTTGCACTACATTTTGGCGACCAAATTTCCTTTTGGCATGCCCATTTCCATCAAGGAGATAAGGCAATTTGATCCACACAGGTGTAGAGGATATTTCATCATGGGGTTAAATTCCATGGTCCAATGAGTGAGAAAAAAAACTATGTTACCAGTGAAATAAGGACCCGATTTATATATATAGTCTCTATCTTTTTGGTTTTCAAATAGAAATTTATAATGCCCATTTCCATAATAGAAAATGTTTGAGGGTTCATGATTTTCCCAATTGACAGAAATCCAATATTTAATGACTTCATAACTTGGCCACAGGTTAGTAAACTTTCCCAATAACCCTTTTTTTTTCCAACATTGCCACATTCTTTTAGTAAACTTTCCCAATAACCCTTTTTTTTCCAACGTTGCCACATTCTTTTTATTGGGGAAGAAAACCCCAGATCCAAAGATGAAATTAATTCTACCTTCTTCACAAATATTTTTGGGGCACTCATTGTGCATGTATTAAGTTGCACATCAAATGTCATACCCGCTTGAAATCCCTCAAAGGCTATCCACGAGCGATAATGACTTCTCATCTTACCCCTGCAGTAGCATTCTAATAGAACGTAGATCACACTTCGAAGTGGTGAAAGTCCCCTTAAACCCACACAACGACCACAAGCTAGGCTGACGTAGGCCAATCCATGAGCAATAATATGAGAGGTTCATAGACTCAAAGGTGGCGCCAATGGCTTCAAGTTGCAAATGCATGCACAATTCAGTGTTCATCGGTGCTTGCAAATATAGGGTTCAATGGAAGTTAGGGAAACCCTAACCAACAAGAGATGGATGCGATAATCCTCCAGGTCATCTCTTTGAGATAACTTTAATTCTAGGTCAAAACATTAACACACATGCCTCCACCTATACCCTCCTCTAATATTGAAATATATTAGTTGATATGGATATTTAAATATTTTGCTTAAGATGTACATTGAAATATTTTATTTATCGTTAATAGCGAAATAATTTTTTTGTTATTAATATTTCTTTTTAAATGCCACATGCCAAATCTATGTTAAACATAGAAGGAATTACAATCTCCTTCATACTAGGCTATAATATCAACAATTATTTGACTAAGAAAAGTGAGAACTGTGATAGCTTCAAAGTATAGTTTTCTTTATAGGGAATCTTCCCCGTGCACTTTTATAGAGTTTATTGATTAAGAGAGAGATGGAGCAATTGTATTAATTTGAATTTAAAGTCTTGTTTTTTTCAATTAATATAAATCTAAATTTAAGATAGAACATATTTAAATTATTTTTACTCTAAAATCAACTTGTATTTTTTTTTACTTTTTATATGTAATTATTTTATTAGTCCCTGCCTCACCAGGGACTATAACATTCACCTTGCAGTCAAAATACATTGAATCTATTTTATTTTGCTAAGTTTTTGCAATTTTAACCATTTTTTTCGAAAAATGCTAAATATTTCTATTTTCCTGTAAATTCAAAAATAATTTTATAGTTTCCGGAAATCTTGTTTCTAATTTTCCATTGGTTGCGGGAGCCTTGATGCGACATAATTCCCCTGGTGGAGGGAAATTTATTTTTGTTATTTTTCAGTGCCTGACAAATTATTTTAAAATAAGAAAGGCTAATTTTGTGATATAGATGGATATTGGTGGCCAACCATCTATTCCACCTAGACCTCCAATGAGTTTCATCAGTTTCCTTGATTATAGCACAATATACTATTTTTAGATGTTTTTTGGGTTCTGAACTTCCATAGCTGTTTTGACCCCGTAAACAACGTTTTTTTTAGGACCACAGTAGACTATAGACATAGGAAGGGTCTACAACAAATATTGTAGTACTCGGAGGAAACTTTCTAATGAGGTATCATATGTGCAAAACGAAGATCATATGACTAAGTTATGACCTTGGGAAGTTGGCTGCCCAACTAACCCCAATGAGGCCCACAAACTCTTGTTGTTCCATCTCAAAGGGTTAGGGTTTTGGTTGTTTAGGGTTTCCCTTTTTTTTCAATAATAAAAAATCCCTTGACCCTCATTGTTGGGTTAGGGTCCCTAGGGTTAGTTTTGGGGTTAATTAACCCAATGTTTTAAAAGTTTTTGTAAATGATGTAAAGTCTCCGTGAAATGTGGATGTGGAGTGCGCGGATAGATAGGAGTCAAAGGGGTTTTAGCCCCTTGTTTGGGTTGGTTTTAAGATTCTCCCATGGTTTGCGGACCATGGTATTGTACGAAGGAAAGCTATAAATAGTTGAGTCATAGCGAGTCTTAGAGATAACTTTGGATAGAGAATTGGGTACGCTAAATGGTTTTTGTTGTCTTGGGCAAGTGCTAAGGTAGGAAGGCTCTGCTTCCTGTACTTAGGTGAAGAAGGGAAGGCTCCTGCAGCTGAGTGCGCAGGAGTCCTGGATAGAGTCCTTAGCTGAGTGCATGGACCCATGCAGCTAAGTGCACAAGGTAGAAGAGTCTGTAATCTAAATGTGGAAGATCAATAAAGACTGATTTTGAAGAATTACTGTGCATTTCTGTGAATCTGATTATGTTATATTCTGTCACTTAATGATATAGTTTTACGAAATAATGAATGAATGTTGTGTGAAACCACCGAACCTATCTTAATGATGCATGGTATGAGTAGTTATCTACTTTCGCGGAGTTAAAATCTATTTCTGTTATGTTTTCTAATGAATTAATATATCTGCACAAACTCAGATCTAGGGTTGATTATTAATGTGCGTAAGTAGATAGTCTATTTGTTTAAGGTTTGCAAAGACTGATCGTAGACCTTCACGAAGGTCTAGAAGCCATCTTGCCCTAGTTACAATGACAGGCCCTAGGAAGATATCGATTTGCGCGAAGGAATATCTGAAGCTGTACAGGCTTATAAACTGCTTATCACATATCCCTGGATGTAGACAATTGGTTCTAACATCTCCCAATACTACTTCGAGTGAGACTGCAACCTGCACTACGCAGGTTGTTACCGAAAGGGCCAGCAATTGAGGTTTTCGTTTGTTGGTGCAAACAACTCTAAACCTGGGTCATGCCCCCTTAAACCAACAAATGGTTTCGTTGTTGGGACCAGGATCTGTCTAAGAGATGTGTGGTAAATAGTTTCCGACAAAGAAAGAACTTGATCAGTGGATTGGTAAAAAATCGCACGCATTTGCGGCTTAGGAGAACAGGAGCCCTAAATTGTCCAAGGAGCAGTGATTGCAAAGGTTTTTGTATACAGACGAGACTGACGTGTTCTATTTTTTCCCTGAAGAACTACACCAATGGTTGTCTAAATTAGCCGACAGTCAAGGGACGTGGAGATCGAAGGTCCTATAGTGTGGAATCCTGAATTTGTGCAATGTCTGGAGGCATCAGGAAGCAATATCTCGCGGGCGATGGATCACTGGATTGATCATACATTGGGACGCTTTGTGACTTATTTCGTGATTGACGAGAACATCAAGTATAGTGAAGCCAAACGAAGAATATTTAAAGGACCGCGAGGTAAGTATTTGAACTCATTGAAGACTTGGATTAAAATGTTGTTGTGTGAAAAGAGGGTTATGCAACTACCATGATGTTTTGGGCTACACAAAGTGGGAGGTTCTTTAGAAGCAATAGAGGATCTAGCCTAGAATATAGTCCACTCATTGAACCCCCTTCAAGCGATGACGAAGGGGCGGTGCTGACTACGCCACAAAGTGAAATTCAATTGATAACGCAAGGTATTCCGAGGATCCCTAATCCATCCAATCCACCTCCACCTCCACCTCCACCATTCAATATGGAGAACACGATGAAGATGCTGATTTTTAAAGGAAGAGGGACCAAAGATCCAGAACAGTTTTGGTTTGTCACAGATGATGTTTGGACCACGCATCAGATTACAAATGAAAATATTAAGAAATAACAGTTGGTTACAGCCTTACAGGACCGTGCATTGACATGGTATATCAAGTATTGCATTGATAACCCCAACGCGTCGTTGGAAGATACCCAACTAGCTTTGAATAAGGAGTTCAATAGGCCTAAGTTAGAGGTGCAGTCAGTAATTGAATTTAAGGAAATTTGAATGAAAGTGTATGAGACACCTTGGGACATTGATCAGAGGTTGAAGTGCCAGATCAAGCAGGCTAATATGCAAATCTCAGATACCCAGCATCGCAACTGGTTTATAGCATCACTTTTGCCGCATTTAAGAATACCTCTATCACAACAAAAGATAGCAATGCAAGCAGAAGCCCTGGAGATCGTGATGAGGCTACATGCATCACCTATTCAGGACATGAACCTCAGGGTGCAACATATTCATTCGCAGTTGGAGAGCCTGCACTTGGAATTGAAGAGCTTGGAAAAGGGAAGGGAAGCTCAGTCGGAGGTGTGTGCTGAGATCTGGTGTCTAAAATGTAAGAGTCATGGACATGATAAGGATCATTTCCTGGTCTTTAAGAATTATATTATAGGGAGAGGGCCTGTACCCCTAAAACCACAGACTAATATTCGGACGAGTGCGAGAGCTGCGCTGTGGTGCGATATCTGTCAGGTTACAGGACAACATGTTACCGATAATTGCCATCTATTGTATAATTTTGTACAGACCCCTCAACAGTTATTTTGCAATTTCTATAAGTCAGTAGGGCATGATGAACGCCATTGTAGAAGTTATGAGATAATCATGGATAGGACCCCTACCTACAGGATGTAGGCATAAACCCGGCCTCTAGATCAAGGCGCAAGAGAAACACGTGGAGGATTCCAACCCTGAGGATGAGGAAGAGGCATTGGACCAAGTCGAGAGCGTGGGCAGGTCATCTGCTATAACTATGGTGAAGTAGGGCACTTCGCGCGAGACTATACAAATCCCACACATCCATCTTGTCAGTATATCGACAGTTTGACCATGTCATAGAGGAGTGTCCTGTCCTTTTGAAAAAAATGCAAGATAAGAAGGCACAACCATAGCAGAATATGTAGAACATTCAGATGGTTAGGGTTGAACCCCGCTAAGAGGATCAAAATGTGAATATCATGCTTAGAAGTGGCATAATGACTAGTGAAGATAAAGGAAAGTAGTCGTAGGAAGATGGATGGGTGCGCAAGGCTACTGAGAAGGAGGCAATTTTTGATCTCAATCTAGCTAAGGAGACCTTCATGGAGGCTAAGAAGAAATTTGTTGAGGCATCCACCACAGGTAATCAGGAAAATTCATCCAAGACTAGCACAACGCAAGAAGTAGATCCTTCAGTGCTAGCTATGTTTATGGAGACTTGCATGAAGCTATTATGTGATTAGAAATCAGTAGAAGGGTTGTAAGATTTAATCGACAAATCCACACATAAGGAAAAGACTCCCGCTGAACAATTCATAGTCAGAAAGATTTTTAAGCATAAAGCACGAACAGGGCGTGAGATGAGGCTAACCATGCAGAAAAGTGAATATGAGACGAATCAAGTAGTCTTGGATCTAGGATCAGATGTGAATGTCTTTCCCAAGAAAATGTGGGAAAGATTGGGGCAACCTATGCTGCAGTGGTCTCCTATTCAGTTTCATATGGAAAACCAACAAAAAATTATTCCGATGGGACGCTTATATGGTGTAATGGTGGACATTGGGGGAGCGAGTGAGTTGGCTGACTTTGAGGTCATTGGAATAGTGGATGACAGTAATCCCTACCCTGTTCTACTAGGGATTGACTGGGCTATTAATATGAATGGGGTAATCAACTTAAAGAAATAAACAATGTTATTTGAAAGTAAGTTGCTTAGAGTTATAGTGCCACTAGACCCAGCAAAGGGATCGCGGTATACTGAACCTGTCCGTGATTATGTAGAAAGTGATGATGACCTAAATCCAATATACAAGATAATAACATGAGATGACAACTAGATCAATCCTACAGTTGATGGATGAATTGCATGGGACAGGGACAACTCCTGCACCTCAGATTTCGATGAAGAGCTAGAGAATTGGCAGAATAGGCTGCATGAAGTATCTACGCTGAGGTGTGTCTCAGCTAAGGTAAGGAATCTTCCACATTACAATGGTTTGAATGACGTGGAACTATTTCTGGATGAATTTGAAAAGGAATTACCAAAAGCACATCGATTCCAAGCACTGGAATTGGTGTTGCACGCTACACTTGCCCGTTGGTGGGGTATGCAAAAGGATAGCTTTGCTAGATAGAAAGAATACTGAAGGATGATGAAGTTAAGCTTTGGGTATGTTAATACCAGGATGACTAAAAAATATAGCGGGAAGGATGATCCGCGCGATCATTTAGCACAATGGACTAAGGCCTAGGAAACAGAACCACAACTAGAGTTAGTTCACATATTTTGTCATACGTTAGATACAATCCCAATGAACTGGTATTTGGAGTCGGAGCTTTGCCATGGAACTGCTGAATGGGAAGTTTTAAGGGAGATTTTTCTATTAACGTCCATCTTTGAGGATGGGTTTGAGAGAATTGATGAAGCGCTATAAGAAATTAAAGCAGCTATATTTAGAGCACCGAAGGAACTGGTCGAATGGACTCAACCATATTGGAGTACACAGCTGCGCCATGCTCCGGAATGCTATAATGTGACTATTGAAGAAGAGGATTATTTGCGGAATATTACCATTCCTGAAAATGAAGGACAATGCGAAGTCAAAGGAGCGAAGGTGGCGAACCCAGATATATCAAAACCTTTGAAAATTTGATAGGTTAACATCAGATCTGAGGAAGAACATAAGTTCGTGAAGATATGACATTATTGGGATGAAGATACAGTTGATAAGGTATCCAAGCTTCTGTGCGAGTACCAGGACTTATTTCCAATGAATTTTTCTGATTTGAAAGGGATTGTCGGAGATTTAGGCATTATGAAGATTACATTGAAACCATATACGAAGCCCATTAAGCAATGAACTTATCGATTGAATCCAAAGTATAAGGAGAAGGTGCGCCTAGAACTGGATAAGATGCTAGAAGCTAGCATTATTGAGCTTGTAGAAGAATCCGATTGGATAAGCTCAATGGTAGTCCAAGAAAAGAAATATAAGAGTGAAATCTGCATATGCGTAGATCCGTAGAAGCTGAATGACGCTTGTGTATATGATCCATTTCTTACATCGTTTACTGACGAAGTATTAGAAAATGTTGGTGGACAGGAGGCATATTTGTTCACTGATGGTTTTTCGGGTTATCATCAAATAAAGACCGCGCCAGAGGATTGAAGAAAAACAACCTTCGCGATGGAGTAGGGTTGCTTCCAATATAGAGTTATGCCATTCGGATTGAAGAACGTGCCTGCAATCTTTTCTTGGGTAGTGATCGTGACATTCAAGGAATTTATTCACAAGTTCCTGGAAGTATATTTTGATGATTGGACCGTGTTCAGGTTGGTGAAACGACATGTTGTGAGTCTCCGCCTCATGCTGGATACTTGTCGAAGGTATCATATCGCGCTAAACTTGAAAAAGTGTATATTCTGTTTACCTTTTGGGATTTTTCTCAGCCACGTTTTATGTAAGAAGGGATTGATGGTGGACCCTATGAAGATCGTTGTTATTGTGAATTTGGAACCCCCTAGGAACGTGAAACAACTGCGCGCGACATTGGGACACACTGGGTACTACAAGAAGTTTATCAAGGCATATGCCCAGATCACCGCACCGATGGAAAAATTGTTAAAGAAGGATGCGATGTTTTTTTGGGATGAATATTGTCAGCGCAACTTGGATGTTTTGAAGGAGAAAATGGTGACAACACCTATCTTGGTGTTTCCAGATTGGAAAAAGGAGTTTCATGTGCATGTTGATGCCTCATGTATTGTGCTGGGAGCAGTATTAACAAAATTAGGAGAAGGAGAGATTGATCATCCAATAGCTTCTGTGAGCCGAAAGTTATCCAAAGCTAAGAAAAACTATTCATTACAAAGAATGAAGGGTTGGCGATGGTCTACGCGCTATAGAAATTCAGACATTATTTGTTGGGAGGACACTTCAAGATGTATACGGATCACTCCGCATTGAAATACCTAGTCAATAAGCCTATGTTGGGGGGGAAGATCTGTCGATGGTTACTGTTGTTCCAGGAGTATGACTTTGAAGTGATTTTGAAGCCAGGTAGGTTGAATGTCAGACCAGACCATTTGTCATCGTTTGAAACAAGGGAAGAGCTAAGTAATTTGGAAGAAGGCTTGCTGGATGTGCATCTCTTTGCGGTGCACGTTGTGGATGATAATTTTGCTGACATTATTTAGTTCTTAACGATAGGAACCGCTCCCGAAGGATATTCCATGAAGCAAAAGAAGGAGTTAGTAGTCCGCGCTACAGAATTTTTAGTAATTGTGGGTCATTTTTATAAGATGGGGTCAGATGGGATATTGCGAAGGTATGTTCCGAAGTTTGAATGTGCTAGTATCCTAGCTGAAGCCCATGTGGGAGTGGCAGGAGTTCACTATGCTGGCAAAGCAACCGCATAGAATATTTTGTGCCTTGGGCTATGGTGGCCTACATTACAGAAGGATTCTAAGGAGTACTGCAAGGCGTGCGATGCTTTCCAATGAACGGGGAAACCTTCACGAAGATATGAGATGCCATTACATCCCCAGGTTTCGCTATAGGTATTTGATAAGTGGGCCATTGATTTCATAGGTCCTATCCAACTGCCAAGAAAGAAGATAGGAGTGTGATATATCATCACTGCTACAGAATACTTGACCAAATTGGTGAAAGTGCAGCCAATGAAAGATTGTACAATAGCCACTACCATGAAGTTTTTATTTGAATATGTTTTGACTAGGTTTGGATGTCCTAAGATATTGATGAGTGATAGGGGTACCCATTTCTTGAATGAGACTATCAGCGAGATTCTGGAGGAATTCCAGGTTTATCATTAGAAGAGTACCTATCACCTACAGGCAAATGGAACAGTGGAAGCTTTTAATAAGATTTTGGAGAATTCATTGAAGAAGGTCTGCAATGCGCAGAGGACTGATTGGGACATGCGCGTCCCTGTTACGTTATGGGATTATAGGATGACCTGTAAGAAGCTGACAGACCAAACTTCGTTCAGGTTGGTCTACGGGATTGAAGTAGTCATGTCGATGGAGTATATTGTGCCAAGTTTATGGATTGTAGCCTTGACCAAGATGGCAGACTGTGAGACCTTGGAGGAACGACTCGTGCAGCTGATGGAGTTGGAAGAAGAGCACTTTCTTTTAGGATTTCATCAGCAAGTGAGAAAGGAGCGTGAGAAAGCATGGCACGATAGGCATATTAAGTTGTGCATGTTTAAGGTGGATGACTTAGTGCTATTATATGATAGAAAGTTTACAAAAATTCTAGGAAAGTTTCAAATACATTGGTTGGGGCCGTATGTTATCAAGGAGATCATGGATGGAGGTGCAGTTCATCTCACGAAGCTGAATGGGGAACCATTCCTTGGGCAAGTGAATGGAAGTAGGCTGAAGCTGTACATAGGGGATCTTGCCCCTGTACAATGACTATATGGTAGCAAGATAGTCTTAGTAATCTAGGCAGTTGAAAGGGATTGCGGGACTATAAAATACGCTACCCGGCGAGGTGAAGAACGTGGTCGAAAGGTTGCATGACAAATGACAGGGATGTGCCAGGGGAAGCTACGCTGGAGAAGCTACACCATGGAGGATTGTGCCACGCAAAAGAGTCAAAAAGTAGACGTTGAGGTTACTATTCATGAGTTGATGGCCAAAAATCAGTTAAGAGGAGAAAGTAGGTGCTATTTATGGCGAAATTTTTTGAAGACCTACCACCAAAGAGGCATTTATTATCAGAAATTGGGGGGAATCGTCAGATTTGAATTAAAAAATCCCTATAAATCTCACATGATGGATCGAAGAACACCTTGCATTCTGAGACTTTTCTGCATGATTTGTTGTCTGAAGTTTATGAGTCAACAATTTTGGGAGGATTTCGTGGAAAGCCCAACATTTGTTTCCTTACCTGCGTGGAACCACATGGCCATTCTCTAGCATATGACTGCCACCAATCCCGCCGAAGCCCTAAGTTCCGAAGCTGTTGTGTTTGACACGTTGGGCCCTGAAATTTCAAGCATGGAAGCTACAACTCTTGTGCCTATTGCACCGAGGTCACAGAGGCCGAAGCAATCTGCTGCAAAAGTGAAGTAATTAGCCCCAACAGAAAAGCAACCAGCTCCGAAAGAGAAGCAACTAGCCACTAAGGAGAAGAAAAAGAAGCCGATGTCGGTGAGAATGTCACCAAGGAAGAATCTGGAGGGACGAAAAAAGGAGAAGAAAGACAAACAGTCGAAGCAAGTGGTCAACTTAGAAGAGGAGGAATACCAAGATGTAGAGGAAGTGGATGCCAAAGAGGTTGAGCCTATCTCCCGGCTTCCTAAGTATATCCCTCCGCGAAAGGGAAAGACCCAAGTTACTAAGGATCCGGATTCAGGGAAATTTTTGGTCTCAACACCCCTGTTCCTTGAACAGGTGGAATTTGAAGGTCCTACATTAGCACGCATTCCCGTACTGAAGATGGAGGATTGGGACCTCGCAGACCATGAGAGGTTCCCACATTTGGTGACCAACAAGTACATGACTAAAATATATTATGAGGAGACAGGGGTTACACACTTAGAACCCATGAAGTGGGTTAGAGGCATTGAGTAGGCCGGGTTGTTAAACATGTTGTGCATACCTCATTATCATCGCTCAACTATCAATGTGATATGTGTGTGCTAGCTGCTAGTGTTGGTACATGACGGGTGTCTATGGATTGGGAAGCCCATCTCGATCACTGATATGTTAATTCACCGGATTACGAGGCTACCTTACAAAGGAGCGGACCCTACTAAGGAATTTGTAGGGAAGTCTGGAGAAAACGACTTGGCGGATAAAATGAAGAAAGAGTATGGCCTTGTTAAAATTCGCGCGGATACTCTATCTACTCAATTCAAGACCAGGCAATGCAATTCGCCACCCAAATTCTTGCAAGAAAAATTATGAGGAAGTGTTGCATGGACGAAGCTCCGGCGCCAGTAGTGTCACTTGCAGCATAGTACACGAAAGGTGTCCAATACAATTGGGCAAAGTATCTATGCCAGGAATTCCTTGCGAACTGCCGAGAAGCTCAGGAGGAGAGCAAGCCATTCCATTATGCATGGCTTTTGTTATCTATTGTCTTAGCTACTTGGATATTACTAGAGGACAATCAATTTCCCCTGCATAAGGAATATTTACCTGAGGCAGCACAGTTTGTCTCATTGTGATCATCAAAGGATCTAGGAAGGATCAAGTAATCAATTGTTTTTTTGGATTTTGGTAGACATGGACCTTCATATGGTGATTAGTTATAGGCCAAGGTTGTCCCCAACCTTATTCACACAATTGTCGGCCTATGCGGAGTACAAGGACGATTTCCACAATGTGTCCATTGGAGCGTGAAAGGACCCAAAACAAACATGGCACCTATTGCCCTATTTGGTATCTGAGATGGAAATTCAAGAGGTTGTGTGGTATTGGCTAGCAGAGTGGTGTGAACCCACAAGGGGGTGATGTATGCAGTAGCAAAGGTGCGGAGAGCTCTGCTACGCAGAAATGTAAGGAGGCCACTTAGAAGGCTGCAAAAGCTCTTGCTGAATAGTAGAAAAAAGAAGTTGATGCTAAGGCAGCCACAGAGGAAGAGAAGGCAACGAAGGAGCGCGCTACTAAAGAGAAGGCTGAGAAGGAACAACAAGATACAAAAGAAAGCAACAAATTAGCTTCGCAACACATTGATGAGCAAGAACTGTCAGAGCAGGGAAGAGGCGGTGGTGAGGAGCAGTGAATTCCTTTTATTTTGAAGCAATGTGGGAAATAGAAGACGGGTGGACAATGGAAAAGGCACAAATCTGATAAGAAGATGTATATCGACCCAATGGTCCTAATAGAAGGTGATTTCGATGAGATTGGTGATAAGGTGAGAGAAACAACTAATGAGGTGTTGCAACAGTTTGACAAACAATATATGAAGACATTGGGGAGCGTCGAAAAGGAACTGTGTGAGTTTCAGATCTAGGCTAACAGGATTCAAGCGGGCGTCGGCCAAGCAAGCGAGGTGCAAGCAAGCCTGACACTAGGAGGTGGAATAATGGAGGCACTGGAATGAACTCTGGACCTTCGAGTCATACCATTGCCAGAGGGGTTCGTTTGTGCAGAATCAGATGAGGATCACACTGTGATTAATATATTGAAGGACATGGGGCTAAATTTGGCCGCACTGCCGCTCCAGACCCTCCATGTGTTCCATCAATGGGTGTCAAATGAGTTGAGGATCAGGGAACAACACGACCTCACTGTCGTCAGTGAGTTTAAGGTCAACAATGAACAATTGTTCGCAGAGAAAAATCAGGTGTTGAAGGAAAAGGAGGAGTTGCAGACACGACATCAGATCCTGGAAAAAACGATCGAACAAACTTGCAAGTCAGTAGCTAAATTAAACATACCAGAGGATGTAGAGGTCTTAATAAAAGTAAGGAAATTGGCTACTGCAGTACATGAAACAAAGGAGGAAGTTGGCAGGGTTACTTTTGATTTCCAAATGAAGATAGAAGAGCTGCAGTTGAAGTTGCAGCCCACGACTCCATCGGAGGTACGGGAGCAGCGCACAACAACCATCAAGGAGAATATGAGCACCTTGGATGTCGTAGTCAATGACTGCACCACGATGTTCGATGCAACAATGGAATTATGGACAAATCTACAGGAGGACCCGAACTTGTAGAAGCTGAACACCAATGTATGAGAGACACAATAGAAGTATGATGAGGTCTGAGCAACTGCGTGCACTTTGGCACTAGTGTAATGCCTCATGAAGTTACAAGAGGGAAAGCAGCTGCAAGCATAGGTGGAAGAATTGCAGCGGAAAGAGGCACTGCTAAAGATCAGATTACAGCCATGGCTAGAGGAAGCTTGTCATCTTACTCTATCACTAGAGGAAAAGCTAAAGGTGCTATGATAGACATAAAGGATGATGCGCCTAGTAGTAGAGGGCCCTACGATGGAGAAATTGGTGGAAGAATTCAAGCAAGCAGTGGCACAGAGCACTGTCGAAGTAGAAGTGTTGTAGGTTGAGCTGGGTGGTCTTCGCAGTAAGATCGAGGCACCAACTGAGTGACTCGAGGGCGTGTCACGATCTTTGTGTTGGGGGCCTGTTGGGTTAGGGTCCCTAGGGTTAGTTTTGGGGTTAATTTAACCCAATTTTGTAAAAGTTTTTGTAAAAGATGTAAAGTCTCAGCGAAATGTGGATGCAGAGTGCACAGACAGATAGGAGTCAAAGGGGTTTTAGCCCCTTGTTTGGGTCAGTTTTAATATTCTCCTATGGTCCACGAACCATGGTATTGTACGAAGGAAAGCTATAAATAGTTGAATCATAGCGAGTCTTAGAGATAACTTTGGATAGATAATTGGGTACACTGAATGACTTTTGTTGTCTTGGGAAAGTGCTAAGGCAAGAAGGCTCTACTTCCTATACTTAGGTGAAGAAGGGAAGGCTCCTATAGTTGAGTGTACAGGAGGCCTGGGTAGAGTCCAAAGCTGAGTGCATGGACCCCTGCAACTGAGTGCGCAGGGTAGAAGATTCTGTAATATGAACGTGGAAGATCAATAAAGATTGATTTTGAAGAATTACTATGCATTTCTGTGAATCTGTTTATGTTATATTATGTCACTTAATGATATAGTTTTATGAAATAATGAATGAATGTTGTGAAAAATCACTGAACCTATTTTAATGATGCATGATATGAGTAGTTATCTACTTTCGCGAAGTTAAAAGCTATTTTTGTTATGTTTTCTGATGAATTGATATATCTGCACAAACTCAGATCTAGGGTTGATTATTGATGTGCGTAAGTAGATAATCTATTTGTTTAAGGTCCAAAAATACTGATCGTAGACCTTCGCGAAGGTATAGAAGCCATCTTTCCCTAGTTATAGTGACAAGCCCTAGGAAGATATTGATCTACGCGAAGGTAGATATGAAGCTGCACAAACTTAGAAACCACTTATCACATACCCTTGGATGTAGAAACTTGGTTCTAGCATCCCCCAATACTACTTCGATTGAGACTGCAACCTGTGCTATGTAGGTTGTTTTCGAAAGGGTCAGCAGTTGAGGGTTTTGTTGGTTGGCACGAACAACTCTGAACCTGGGTTAGGACCCCTTAATCCAACATTTTGTAACATAATTCAGAGGCATGTAGCAACCACATCGCTTCTCAAAGATAAGCTACCATTGCCCGAACTAATTTACTTCCATTCTGTATGTAAGCATCTTTAAGTTCTTCGATATTAATGAAATGAAGATTTATCTCTCTTGCATCTTTGTGTTTATGTTTATATCTATATTTTGTTTCGTTCCTTCATAAGTCTGGATCAATGGTATTAGAGAAATCTTCATTTTTCTTTGCATGTCCTCAACGAGGTTGGGTTATAAGGAGTTAGGAATCAAACTGGTTGAACCTTTGCAAGATCAGCCTTGCAAAACCTGATAGCCTCCCATAGTGGAAGAAAAGAAATATGAGGAAGCATGAGATCCTTTCTAAATATTGCTTAAAGAAGCCCTCAAGTGACAAAGGAACATGATGATGGACAACTTTGCTCAGATCCTTCGACGGATTCCCACAGGCGACACATCTTCATCTGGCCAGATAGATGCAAATTCGTATATAGATTGATGCAAATTCGTATATAGATTGTTAAATATGTTGGAATGATATTTTCTAGTTCATGATTTTTCCAATAGGGAAAATGTTACTTTTGCACTCCTCAAAGCTGCCCCCATGTCAAGGATTGATGGGAAACCTACTGTGAATAGAGGGACAAGAGAGAACCCTCACTATTTTCAGTTGCACCCACTTGGAATTTTTTCTGAGACGCCATCAAGGAACAATATTACATCTTGGGAAGCTATGAGGACAAGCACATACAATAGAATACATTATGGAAATAAAGGGATCAACATGTGCATGAGCTGACGAATCTTTTCCATACCCTGTGCACAAAGTTGGGTATCAAAGATTCTAAGAAACATCTAGTGCTCAAGTAACAAATTTGTTTGCGCATATACGTTTAGGAGGAAATGGAGTTCTTGTACATCTCCTCGTTTGGTGCAACATATCGATATGCTGCCAAGATTGAGCAAAAATTCAAGCAGAATAAGCGAGACTTTGGATTTGCGAACTGGAAGTAGAGAAAAGGCACCCCCAATTCACATAGAAAGGGCAGAGTCGGGTCGCGACCCCCAGAACAAATCCTTGATTCTACAAGCCAAGAATAAGGGGAAGATGAAGAAAGACACCAGTAGGTGGTGTGAGTTCCATAAAACTCCCACTGACAACACAAATGAATGTCATGTGAAGCAGGCGCTAGTTGTTGAGCTAAAAGACTCAAAGACGAATGCATGCTTTGATTATGAGCCATAACCCGACAAAGGAACTGACAAGGGAAAGTAGATCATTGACGATGAACCCACTGTGACAGTAGCCACCACGAAGCTCCAAAAAGTGGAACCTTAGGATCCATAGCAGGTGGAGTGCCTCTTCCACTCACAAATGTGGGTAAAGGGTTCGCTGGTGCAGTTTATCATTGACAACAAGACTCAAAAGAACCTGATCTTAGCTGAGGTCGTTAAGAAATTAAAGCTGCCAATGACACTGAACATACAACCATACACCATCAGGTGGCTCCATCAAGGGCAAGATATTTGTGTCAACCAATGTTGGGCATGGAATCCCCCCACAACATGTTTTGGGGTTCAAATCCCAAGTTTTGAGTAATAATATTGTAAAGCCCCACGAATTGCAGGCGCAGAATGTATGTTAGAGTCATAGGGCTATCCGCCCTAAGTTTGAATGTAATGTTGGCCTACCCATGGTCAATGGACCATAGGGATTGTATAAATAGAGCGAGGCTCTAAGTTGTAAAGAAGATAGAAGATGATAGAATCTAATGGATAGAATAAGATAGCGAAGCATAGAGGAAGAATCTAAGTGCGTCTTGGGTCGTAGTAGTAGGAAGAGGCTCTGCAGCTGAGTGTGCAGAGGCCTAGTAGAGTCTGCAGCTGAGTGCGCAGGGTGGAATAGAGTCTGTAAACGAAGGAAGAGAATAATAAAGAGAAGTTTTATCTGAATTCCGTGTATCTGTTCTTGTGTTATTATATGTTTGATCTCATTTGCAATTATACTATTTATTTACTGTGCGCACTTGTATGAATTATGATTATTGTTAAGTATAACTGAAAGCGAACAAATAAGCTAAGTTAATCAACTAATATCGGGCTACTAGTAAGGACTTGGGTAATAACACTGTTTGGCCCCCGAGTAGGGCTGCGCGAAGGCAGCATCTCAGGCTGCGAGGTACGAGTAAGTGTGCGTAGCGACGTGCACGCAGGGTCGAACCACGGACCACTTGAAACCATTAGACATCTCCAAGGTGTGGAAACCTGGTTCTAGCACCCTCCCATACTACTTTGGGTGAGACCTCAGTGCGCGCTCCGCAGACTGTTGCCAAAAGGGCTAGTAGTACCGGGATTTGTTTGGCTAAATAACCTCCAAACCTAGGTCAGGCCCCAACAAGCCAACAAATGGTTCCATTGCCGGGATCGGGATCTGCATAAGGGATGTCTGATGTCATGTCACTGGAATCCAACAAAGAAAGAAATTGAAGGGTGGTTGGACAGAAAGATTCACGAGTTCACAGCGCAGGAAAACAGGAATATGCAAGTATCAAAGGAACAGTGGTTAGAGCGCTACTTATATACGGAAATCCACAAAAATTTATTTGCATCCTTTCCCTCTGAGCTGTATGAGTGGATCGCAAAGCTAGCAGACAGTTAGGGAAGGTGTAGACTCGACAAACCAATTGTGTCGACTCCAGAATTGGTGCGCAGACTAGAAGCATTGGAAGATAATATCATGATTTCTGTGGACCATTAGATTGATTGAATTATAGGAGGGTTTATTACCGAGTTTGTGGTAGATATGACTGTCAGCTACAGTGAGGTGGAAAGACGCTTCCTCAAAGGACCGCGAGGTAAGTACATTAAATCGTTGAACACTTGGATTAAAATGTTATTGTGTGAAAGGTGGGTTATGTGAATAAATTGATGTCTGGGACTACGCGAAGTGGGAGGATCTATAGAAACGAAGGTAGAGCAGAGATAGAAAATAGCCCCTTGATTTCGTCGTGGTAGGAAAGTGAGGAAGAGCTCGTGAAAGTCTCTCTGAGAAGCGTGATCAGTTTGATAAGGAAACGAATTCCGCGCATACCACCTCCACCTACATCACCACTAGTCTCACCATCCTCACCTCCATCTCTGCCCACACCACCTCTGCCACCACCACAGTTCAATATGGCGAGCGCGATAAAATTGCCGGTATTCAGAGGAGTAGGGAATGAAGATTCAGACCAATTTTGGTTCGTGGTAAAAGCTGTATGGGAAGCACAAGGAGTCGTGGATGATAATATAAAGAAGGCAACACTGGTAAGCGCGCTGCAGGATCACGCACTAACATGGTACATTAAGCATTCTAATGACTATCCGAATGTGGGGATTGCAGATATCCAGGCCGCACTGAACAGGGAATTTAGTAGGCCAAAATCAGAGACACAATCGATTATCAGGTTTAAGGAAATCATGATGCTTCCAGGCGAGACCCCATGGGATCTGGACCAGAGATTAAAGAGTATGATTCGCAAAGCCAACATGACCTTGATGGATGGACAACACCACGCATGGTTTGTAGCGTCACTAACACCACATTTAAGGATGACGCTGTCACAACAGAAGCTATCCACCCAGGCCGAAGCTTTGGAGATTGCGATGAGACTGCACGAGACCCCAATACAAGATCCTAGTCTGGGGGTCCAACAAATCCACGTGCAACTACAAAATTTGTGTCTAGAAATGCAGAGTTTGAAACAGGACAGGACAACTCGGCCAGAGGCGCGCGAGGAGGTATGGTGCATAAAATGCAAAGGCCAGGGGCATGACAAGGACCACTGTCCAATCTTCGCGAACTACTTGGTGGGAGGAGGGCCAATGCCATTAAGACCAGAGGCACAAGTAGGACCAAGTGCGACGCCTGCATTATGGTGTGCAATCTGTCAGATAGGAGGAAAACACACTACATATAACTGTCACCTATTACAGAAGTATACGCAGATGTCCCAACAATTGTTCTATAATTTCTGCAGGTCGGTAGGCCATGATGAGCGCACCTGTAGAAGTTATAAGTTGATGATGGATTACACTCCTGCCTATAGAGTAGAGACTGAAACACGAGCCCTCAATCCAAATGTAGGGATGGCGCGCGTTGCATTTCAGGGGCGTGGACGAGGTCAAGGTGGAATGGGACCAGGAAGGGGTCGCGGATAACTAATTTGTTACAATTACGGAGGGCCAGGGCATTATGCCCGTGATTGTACAAATCCGACGAGAGCATCATGTTTATACTGTACCCAATTTGATCATGAGACAGAGGATTTCCCTACATTGATAGCGAGGTTACGCGATAAAGGAGTACTCCAACCTCCCCCGACTCACAACCTACAAATGATGAGGTTTGAGCCGCACAAAGAGGACCCAAATATAAACATAGTGCTTCGAAGTGGTATCACAACAGGAGATGACAAAGGTAAGCAACCAAAAGAAAGTGCATGGGTTCGCAATGCTCCTACAAAGGAACCTGAATTTGATTTGGAGCACGCGAAGGAGACATTCATGGAAGCTAAGAAGAGCTTCATGGGGGCCTCCACTTCAAATAGTAAGGATCAATGAGAATCGGGGATGGATCCTTTGATGCTCACTACCTTTCTGGAGACATGCATGAAACTGTTGCACGACAGCAAGGCTGTAAAAGATCTACAGGAACTTATCACTAGATGCGTTGGGTCAAGAGAACTGCTCATAGTCCGGAAACTTGGAAAGCATGCATTGCGAACAAGAAGGGAAATGAGATTGACTGCGCAAATCAAAGAGTAAGAAATGGATCAAGTAATTTTGTATCTCAGATCGGACGCGAATGTACTACCAAAGCAAACATGGGAACGTATGGGCAGACCCGCGTTACAATGGTCTCTTATTCAATTGTGAATGGCGAACCAGCAAAAGATCCTACCGATGGGAAGGTTGCAGGGGATAACAGTAGACATCGAAGGTGCGAGCATGCTGGTATATTTCGAAGTGATAGAGATTTTCGATGACAACAATCCCTATCCTGTGCTACTGGGAATATATTGGGCCATTGATATGAACGGAGTAATAAATCTAAAGAAGTGCAAAATAATTTTTGAGAAAAATTCACTACGCGTAGTGGTACCTTCAGACCCATGCGGAAGGAGCACGCTACATAGAACCGGTGCACGATGATGGTAGTGATGACGATATCAACTATATCTACAAGATAACCACATCTTTATAATTTCATCCAATGCATTAAAAGATATGGTCGGATTTATTTCTTCTTTCTATAGGGTTTGTTCCTGGTATGTATCCTCTTCTTTTGATGTTTCTTGTTCCCTTTCTTCCTCCTCTTTAAAATCTATGTAAAATAATTTCTTCTCAGCACACTTATGACCTTTAGTGTATTTGCTATCACATTTGTTACAAATACCTTTCTCTCTTTTTCCTTCAATTGTTGTGGTGTCAACCTTGTAGGTTGTGGAAGGCTAGGGGTAACAACACTTCCATGTTTATAGTTGTGAGTGGTAGGCTTCCTTGTTGCCATAATTTTGCTTTCAATTTTTCTTGCCAATTTGAATGCCTTCTCCAATGAATCAGGTTCCCAAAGGTGAACCTCATGTTGGATGTTATCCTTTAAATTCCCTATGAACACATCAATCTGATTCTCCTCTGGAATATTCTTTACCCTTATATTCAATTTTTGGAAGTCCTCAATGTGCTCCACCATTGAACCCTTTTGTTTGAGATTTATTAATTGGCTAAAAAGGGTGTTGCTTTTTGTATCCTCATAATGTGCTATAATTTCTTCCATAAAAATTTCCCAAGTGAAAATTTGTTTATGAGAGAAAAGCAATCGATACCATACAAACTGATTGGGTTCCAAATATAAAGTTGCAATGTGTACCTTTTGTGTGCTTTGCACATTATGGAGATCGAAATATTGCTCCATCTGTAGTATCCATGTTACGGGATCCTTGCCATCAAACTTCTTCATATCGATATTTGGAACATGGTGGGTCTTCAATCCAATGTTATAGTCTATGAAAGCATGACTAACATTTCTTTTCTTCTCATCATGAGTTTCCTTTACTACCCTTTCTCCATTAGTAAGCATTTCTTGTAGCAACTTTGTCAAATCTATTTTCAAGTATTCCATGTTGCCTTTAAGTTTTGCTTCTATACCATCCATTTTAGCTTCCATGCCATCCATATTAGCTTCCATTTCATTCTTTAAACCATCCATCTTAGATTTAGTTACTTTTTGTGATAGCAAAATTTGTTGCACTTGGTCTCGTAATTTTGATATATCATGTTTCATTTCTTCCTCTTTTGCATGTGTCATAGTAGAGATTTGAGGTTGCTTACTAGGTGTTTCCATTTTCTTTCTTTGGGTGATAAATGAATAATAATTATGCTTCACAATGCACTTTGAATCACTTCAAACTACTTTCTCAAACAAGGCTTATGAAAATTTAAACAAAAACTATACTTTTTTTTTGTATGAACTCAATCTTGAAATGGCTATACTCTGTTATTTTAGATCTCGAAGTTCTGAAATTTCGGCCTGTGATATCCCTCTGAGTCTTCTTTCCAAACCTGCAAGTTGGATCACAATTGGATTCCCGAAGAAAGAGTTGTTTCAATGTTCGGTGATGACATAATTATAGACTGGTTTAGTAGAGTGAACTTGTACGACATGCCATGTGTCACTATTTCGACCTTAGGTTCTTAAAACGATACCCGACAAACTAAATTCTATCTTATTTCTGTCACTTTTTACGAAATTTGAATCAGATGCTTAGAGAGAAATTTATGATGATTTTCCCAAGGTGACCTATTTGAGATCCAATTCAGGAGCCTACAAAAACCCTAAGTTCATCAATTCATATCTCCGAAAATATAGCGAGACAAGATCTGAAATTTGGTCACATTGTTTATCACGATTATGTCTCAAATTGTTTTTAATTCCATATTATGAAGCTTCGTAGAAAAAAAGTTAAAGAGAAAATGCCACGATGGCCTGTTTGAAGCAGCGAAACCCTAGAATCCAAACCTCTTATACCAATTGTTATGAAACCAGCTCACAAAATAGAAGAAAGAGATAGATCAATGACTTAAAACGTAGTCTCTTCGAGGGGGAAACGTCCTTTACATTACACAAATGAACAATTCTTGGATGATTCAAATGACAAGACCTCCATTCTATATATAGGAGTCTAAGGGGTCACAATATAATCAGAGCCGACATAACAATAATAATGTAAGGGCACAACAATAACAATAGTGGGCTTCTATGGGGCACAATAATAACAATATGGGGAAAACATGGGCACAAAAATAACTATAAGGGGTACAATGATAATAATAATAATAAGGGAATACACTAGTAATATAAGGACCTAACACTTTCTTCTTCATCATGGATAATCTTACTATCTTGTGTCATTTCAAGATTCAACTCATTAGATAACAAACTTGAAGAACATGAATAATTTCCATCACAACTTGATGCATTACAAATAGTAGAGCACAAAGGATAGGGAGGTGAAGAGGAAGGTTCATAAGCAAATATTCTTTGACTGGAACAAATTTGAGGTCTAAATATTTTGAAACAAAATATTCTTGAGAAACTAAAAGATCAAATGGTGCACTTAGGCATTCATCATCATATATATCAACAAAGTCATCCTCATCAGAATGATTGTTGCCTAATACTTCATATTTATTAGGGAAATTGATTATATCTTATTGACGACCAAGATTACTAGATTCATTATCAACCAAGAGTAAGGAAACACCATCTTCACACATAGGATTTTGAAAAAGAGAAGAAAGATTGAATGGATCTTCACCTTCATGCTTCCCTACTTGCAGAATGTGACTACCCCGCACCTGATCACCTTTTGGATTTGGGATAGGTTTATCAAGCAAATCATAAGGCAAGGGATCATGGGAAAGAGGTGATAGAGGATGAAAAGAATCCAAATCAGATCCAAGACTAGAGTTATGAGTGTTAATACCATCATGAGGAATGGAAATATTAGTCTTGACCATAGGCTTCATGAACCATTCTGGGATTTCCTCCATGGGATTTGAATCGTGAAAGGAGGATGAGAATATGGATTGGGAATTTGATTCGTAGATTTCCCAACTTTATTATCATGCAAGGGGGTACCTGCATCGGAACTAAAAAGGGAGGAGGACAAGGAACAAAAATAATAATAGGTTCCTCCTTCGAAATTAGGGGTGTCTCATGAATTACAAGAGTTTCAGAAGCAGAGACATCAAGAGGTTTAGGTTCATCGTACAAAGAGATATGAGCCAAACACTCAAACTTTTGTTTAAAGAAATCCCAATCCATGTCTTCATCAGGAAATTCATAACACGGGTAAAGGAATTGATCAAAGAAATCCTGAATTGATTCATTAGGCTTCATTCTTAGTTGATTAATATTTTTATAAACATCTTGGTAATCATACCTATCAAATGCTAAATGAACCTCCTTGATGAGGTGTTCAAGAGAATGAATGGAAGTAGGTGGTAGAGTGTGACACCATCAGCTAACTCGACCTTTAGGGGTGAGGTAGAAGAGAATATAAGGCACATCTTCACAATCAATTTCATAGTATTCACAAAACTTAAGGAAAAGAGATGCATGCTCAACAATATAAAACACACCTTCAATAAAACAATTGTTAAAGAAAATAAAACACACCTTCAATAATATAAGTACCAAAGCCACCGAAATAATTCAATTTCCTTAGTACAGATGAAACAACATACATCACAAACATTCAAAGAATAGTCTTATAATATTCACAACATATGAATAAAGGCATGTTGGCTCAATAAGCTTCTGAATTAAGTAAAAGTTCCAAGATACATTAAGACAGTGAACACCACTAGCCCCAACAATGGAGTGTTAGAGCAGTCACTTGCTCCCCCAAAACAACTATCTTCCTCTTTAGTGCCTGGTCGCATGAGCCAAGGTAAAAATTCCATTTGCATGTACCATGAGGGTGTATATATAACAAATGGGGTGCTCGTTCACCTCCCTTGTGACTCTTGGACTACCTTCATGACTGTTTGACTTCTCTATGACCTTTCAACTTCCTACATGACTTTTCACATTACATGGATGACTCTTGGACTTCCACTTTACATTAAATTTCTCTAATATTGAATTTACATAATCCAAAAAATGATGTGGCATATGATTACTCGTGACATGACATGACATGGCAGTGATGACATGTACTTCAAGATGACATGGCCATGTTAAGCTACTTTTTGTTGCTGCTTTCTTTGTGTCTTCTTGAAAGATGAACCTGGTCTTCTTCTTCCTCCTTATGGATTGAAGATAAGGAGTCTTCAATGTGATCTTGGTCTTCAGCTATTGTTGCAAACTGATGTCCCTTTGTCTTCCCTTGATTAATCAGCTTGTCTTTGCAGCTATAGAGATGTCTTCTAGCATGGTCTCCTTCTTCATCTCCTTCATCATCATCTTGTCATAGCTTGATAGAGTACCTACAAACTACAATCAACTCATGACAAGATGAAATCAGTCTGATAAACCTATAATCTAAGATGTTTCATGATGTTCCATTCACTGAGCTGGAACTGGGTGACAGACTGAGAAAGATGCTCTAGGAGTGTGCAGTTGCGCAGCTCAAGTAGTCAAGGGTTAGGATTGAGCCTTGAGACTGTGCAATGCATAGTTCAAGTTGGGTTGGGCATGTCAACTGTGTAGTTGAGGGACTCAAGGAGGCAGGTTGAGGGCTTGAGCACTGAGTTTTCCCACTGTGCAGTTCTGGAAGGAGAGGATGTCAAATTATTGCGCAATTGCTTAGTCAGGAGCTCAAGGATGAGGATTGAGGACTAAGACTATGCAATGCATAGTGAAGGACTCGTTGTAAGAAAATTGCGCAGTTCTGGAGCTTAGGGGCTAGGCTTGAGCATTGTTTCTGCGCAATGCGCAATTTTGGGAGGCTGAAACTGTGCATTGCGCAGTGCCAAGAAACAAGGTTGTTGCATGAGGATAGACCGCATAGTGCATAGTCCAGGAGGGATAAATGAAGCTTAGTGGCTTCGTTGGGGAGCTTTCCCAGTTTTGACTAAGTGTTGGATCAGTGAGACGAACTTAAAAAAAAAAAAGACTTGAACATGATCACACACTTAGTTCACTTGGTGACACAAAATGGAACACTCAGAGCACATGAAAAACATAGTTTCCTCAATGCGACAACATTGTGACAACTCACTCAAAGTGTGACACTAAAGATACATTTTGCAACGACATTTACGACACTTGTACTATAGTGCTCAAAACTTTGAAATGAGTGCGAAGCATGTTTACATGACAAGAACAATTCATTAACACAAATATTACCCTCTGAAACAAGCGAAAAATCAACTTTACATGATAAGCGACATTTCCCATGCCAAAAGACAACATTTTCTATATGAAAAGAGAAGTGTGAATGACACTTGCGATATGCGAACGTCGATGAAAACAATACATGCCAAAGCAAAGATAACATGAAAAGGACACTAATTATAGTGAAAGCAAGCAAAAGTGATAGTTGAAAACATGAAAATGACACTCGTGAAAGTGAAGGTGCGCAAAAGCGATAGTTGGAAACATGAAAATGACATTCGTGAAAGAGAAGGTGCGCAAAAGCGACAGTTTGAAAAAAGTCACCAAAATAGAAGTACAAACACAGCGAAAAGTGAGACACTGTTAATAACAATGTGCACTAACTATCGACATGAATTGAACATTGCACAAGCACTGTCTTGTGCACTAACTATCGACATGAATTGAACATTGCACAAGCACTGTCTTGATGGACTGTGCTTGGTCTGTTCAAGCTTGCGTGAAGGAATGCACTTATGAATTCATAACGGTCTAAGCATGTGTGAGTATGTGACTTCGACACTTACAATCCAAGAAAGGAGCTTAAAGACTTAACATAGCATTAACCAACTAAGAAGTGACTACAGATTGACCAATTGCAAGATCCACAATAGGCTCCAAAATTCAAGTATAGGGGAAATTTTGGAAGGTGTGTTTGTCACAGCGACAATAGGTATGTATTCAAATTACACTATTAACATTTAAATTGAAAATGTTTAAATAAAACTTTTTATTGGATTTTTAGTTGGAGCTATCTTTGAGTGACTCAGAGGAATGATTGTTATATTCTTTATCTAAATTCAAATCCCTACTAATGACATGATGAACTACAATAACTTCATGCTTATGAATATTGTTGTGTTGACCTGAACCTTGTGAACTATATTGGCCTAATACCAACTATATGTAATATACAAATTATTATCGATTTTATCCAATGCCCAATTACTATAAGTAATCTATCGTTCACTGTGGTTGTGGGTCATTACAGCTAAGAGGGTTAAGAGTAATCTATCGTTCACTGTGGTTGTGGGTCTTTACAGCTAAGAGGGTTAAGCTGGTTATGGCAGCCAATTTGCTTGTTATTGATGAAGTTAGCAAGACTGATCCCTGAAATAATAAACCTCTTACCTGTTTCAATTATAGTTTCTTTCGAATTTATTAGCATACAATGTCAAATGTGGGTGGTTGTTTGTTCACTGCATTCCGCGATTTGATTTGGGAAAACGAGAGATTTAAAAAAAATCTCACGCAATCGAATTTAAATTTACAAATTCGTCGTATTCAATTGTCACCCAAATTTTGAAATCTAAATGCCACGAATCTAATTCATAACGCAAAGGTCCAGTCTATGAAAAATACCGCATTTCCACTATTCACATGTGGAGAAAATTGCTTTTACGTTTTTTATATTAAATACTTGCATGCAAATGAATTAATACCAATCTTTTTAGTGGAGTATGTCAAATATTTATTTTAATATTCAATGGTTTGTTGAACCATTTAGTTACATGGTTTAGTTTTTGGAGACAGTAAGTTATATAGCCAGTTAATGATATTTATAAAAAAACTGAATCTGGTATAATTATCTATCAGGTTAATGGCATTTATGCATAATTACATGTAGTATAATAATGGCAACAGTTTTTCCAGAAATTCTCGTTACTATTTAACAAAAATTAAAAAATTCCTCCACTGGACATGTTATCCAAATTAAAGAAAAACAGATTCTCCATTGTCTTCTGCGCATGCTCCACCATATTCTTGGATGGCATATACAAAAATCCAAGACCATAACCACATATTGTAACTTAAAATTGAAGACTAAGAGTTGCCTATGTCGGCCAAAGAATCACTAATTAATTCGAGAGTCCCTTTGAGCGAAAGCGTTAATCAGACTCTGTGAAGTCTGAGGCGGGCTGCTCTGGCTGTGGCTTCAACACAGAGGAGGCGAGCACAGAGGGGAAAATCAGCGGGATCTGCTGAGCCCTCACTTGAAAATCAGCGGGATCTGCTCTCATAATCGTGATTGGAACCTTGTTTCCCCTTCGCGACCGCCTTTTGCCAATGAAATTATTGAGGCTCAGAATGGATCTCTGCTTATTACACGATATTGGCAACGTCTCTGTTCGAGTACCCGGAGCCTCAGATTGAGCCTCCATCGAATCCGAAACTTCCAGGCTTGCACTTGCTTTTGCTTCGACGGCAGTCTGGGAAGGGCTGCCCGGGTCGCAACTGGACGTGGACGAGGAAGGTCCCGCATTCTTCTCGTCCCAAGTCCGGGTGAACGCTCCTTCCTCTGGTCGGGAGTTCAATTCCCTCACCAGCGCCCTCGTTACGATCTCCATGTCTCGCCGGGGGTCCTCGAAGATCCACGCAGGGAGGCCTGGAAGAGCCTCGTTACGATTTCCATTTCTCGCTCGGAGGTCTTTGGCCCTTTCGTGGGGCTGGAAGCGCCAGGCAGCCAGGGCTTGTTCCCTCAATAGGCTTCTGCTTCTGTAGGGCACAGACAGCTTCGGATTCGATCTCGTGACCGCCTTCATCATTGCCCTGCTTCCTGCTTGCTTGACTGAGTATAGATCCATTGACGAACAAAACAAGAGAATAAATAAGAAACAACGAGATAGGCAGAGTCTCAGCCTGAGTATGAAAATACAAGTGGGAAAGCATACCATAACGTGCTCTAGTAGTCAAAACTCATTAAAGTGGGAACGATTTGCCTTAACGTGTCATAATAACGGTACTTAATGAGAACGATTTGCCTTAACGTGTCATAATAACCGTACGCTAAGGGATATTATTATAATTATAATTATAATTATAAAAGTAGGTAAGATTTACAATGTTTTAGAATAATGTGTTTGCCGTCTTTATTTTAAATTCATTTTTATTAATATTTTTGAATTTTGAATGACTTTTTACTAAGTTTTTTCCCAAAATATCTACAAACATGTCTCAAAATAAGTGTTTATTTATATAACTTTTACAATACTCATTACGTTTTTAAATCATGTTTCAAAATAAATGTCTTTTTAAAGATATTTCAGTACCCATTAGTTTGAATATCTATATAATATTTGTCATTTCAGTTTGTAAATATCATTTTTTATTTAAGCTTATTTTTAATTTAAAAATGTAATTTTAACAATAATTAATTTAAAATTATTGTAAAAATATATAAATATAAAAAAAAATTATTGAAAATTTTTCAAAAATATAAATTTAATTATTTTAATAGTTATTATATTTTTTTCGGTGAATTAAAGTTTTTTATTTATTCTAAAGTTTTACATTGTTGCTTGTAGTTTATCAAAATTTTATTGGTCTTACTCTTACCATATTTATTTGGTAGTAGATTATTACGAAAAAGGATTACGAACTACCATAAGAACTTAGTTGATCATAAATGGAAATGAACATACAACTTGTAAGATTAGAATACAACCCAAACCATTATGGATCAGAGGAATTTACTAGAGCAGGATTCTTCGTTCCAGATCTAGTGATGGTGGAGGTCTAAATTCACAATGCACATGTTTTTCCATGTGAGTCATTCCGCCTTCAAAGCGGTCCATTTTATCATGAATGCGGCACTAACCCCTGTTGTTCCATAAGTCTAGTGATATGAACAAGTTATCTGCCAAAGCTTGCCTGAAGGATTGGTTGGGTTGGGGTCTACAACCTCTCCCTCGCAAGAATCCCCCATGTTGATTTTTCCATATTGACCTCATTCACCAAGCCCCCCGCGTGACTCTGCCATGTTGGTGTGACATTATGGGTTGCTCAAAGGAGTAAAAAACCCAAGGGGAAACTAGACTGCACCAAAAATGCCTGATTAGCCAGTGCACAAGACCACATCTATGGAGCAACTGACACCCACTAGTCTCATCCCAATAATATATGGGTAAATGAATGTGTTCACCCCCTTAAAGGTGGATTATATAACCCCCCAAATGGAAGGCTAAGAGCCAAAGACAACCCAATGAGAAGAAGGCCTACCACTTTTTGCCTGTGAAGCCGATCCAGGGCCACAAATTGAACGTCGGGACAACTAAAACCACGGTAAGGCCAAAAGAAAGAACATACCCAGAAACACCAACAAAGAGCCCTGAGACCAAATTAAACTAAGTGTGGTTGATTCCTCCCATATTCTAAAAATAAACAACAATTGGATAATTAATAAGACTATGAGAGTGTACAGGAGAGAAGGAGGGTTGGCTCTATTCTCTCATCACACACCCCCAATACCAGAACATATAGAGCCTAATTGCCTAGATAGAGTTGGAAACTACCATACACACATAATTTACAAATGAGGGCCAAAAAACCCCAGTGCCCAAATTAATGATAAGGACATCAACTAAGTAGAATTGAGTAGAGAGAGGGCTCGAAAATACCTTGATAATGGTCTCAGAAACCAGAGAGGAGGTTAGTCAGCCAAGGATTGAATAAGAGTGCACCATAAGCCCTGAATAACCATATTTTGTTTGAAAATGTAAGCGTGGAAGAGCTCTAATAATAGGATCCTAACTAATATACCATGGGTAGAGTCTGGTATCACCTCTCTCACTCTAGAAAACCAATGATGGGTCACAAATACCCATACTCCAACAATTTTGGTTTGCCTTGTCCCTTAGCAACGCCCTCCAATCTATGAAAACCAACCAGAAACAAAAATACCACCAATCTACAAAATTTTCATGGACACAGAGCTGAGGACCCTATCACCATGCAATGTTCATACCCACATACCACTCCAACACCTGCATTAAATTGCAGGATAACTTAACCATTGTCGTAGATTTTATAAATGTCACACACATCGTTGCATGGTGAAGGTATGCCATGCCACCCCACCTTAATGACCAAGGGAGTCAGTGGCGTGGATGGCACCCTCCCTGAGGCCCTCCTCACACTACTCATTCAACCCCATTAGGGAACAATTAGTTATATTTTTAAAATTAAAAGAAATATATATTAGCTTGTTATTATAGATTTTCTTTTATTATAATTTTATTATTATTTATTATTATTAAAATTAACATTTTCCCTGTGTTTTAGTTTTATAAAATTAATATTATTTTTATAATATTTGAGAATAATTATATAAAGTACTTAAGATACAAAGAAATCTCTCTTCTATATCTTATGAATATTACTCATCACTACATAATTGTTATTGGAATATTGGTCTTTTTATACAACGACGGGGTGGTTATCTAAGTGGGATGTTATCCCATCCATCCAGTTTCAAATTTCATAGGGGGACACCATGGATCATCATGGTAAGAATAGAAGGATATGCATGTTGTTGGAGTCTGGGATCTTGACTCCAATTTCCAGTGGTCTCTAGACATCTTGGTCCTAGGTTGATGGTATGAGTTTTGATATATGTGAAATATTACTGGAATAATAAATTTAAATCTTAAAAAAATGGAATATTCCATTAAATGTTCATTATATATATATATAATATAATATTTTTTATTTTTTATTTTTTTACCCATGAAGGATTTGAACTACAAAACTCATTATTTACATATTATTTCATGACACAGTAGTTGCCAATTAAACTACCCCTTAAACTATTTAGAAAGATTAATATAATAAAAAAAATCAGAATATATATATTTATTAATTAATATTATTGAAAAAATCATATATTTTTATATAATTATGACTTAAATATTTGTAATCAATATAATTCATTATTACATTTAATTATTTTAAAATAAAATTTATTTATATTTATATTATTACATATGGAAAAAAGTTATATTGAAATATTTTAATAATAATTATTTTTTTAGATATAAATAATTTTTATAAATATTTTAATGATAATTTTTTTTAGTATATGAGGTTGGTGTAGAATAGACAATGATGAGATGTACTATTAAATACTTTGTGATGTGAAAGTTATCTATTCAAAATTCTATAGACATAAATCTAACCATGTTAAGACCAATATTACCTAGACCAAATATAATCTTTAATGACTTAAATACCTCTAATTCGTGATTTTTCAAACCAAAAATTAAATATAAAATCATCCTAAAACTCAAACAACTTAATAAATAAAAATAAAACTGCTTCTGCTTGGCTAAGAGCTCGTCTTCCTCGGACGTAAGGAAACAGGTTAACGGCCCAAGACCCAGAGGCATCTGGCAGGAGTGAAAGCCTGCTCCCTTACGGACCACCAGCGGGTTATTACAGGTGGCGTGGTTTTCCTTGATAACGGTGATGAGTCAAATCGACATTCGCGGATAGCAGCCAGAGATGGTTGTCCTCACTGTTGGTTTGACACCTGAGTTTGATAGGTTTTGCCACCTTCGGAAAAAAACTTAATAAATAAAAATAAAAATAAAAATAAATATTTTTTACAATAGTTATTTTCTTCTCTATAATATCCAAATCGTAATGAACCAATTGTTAGCTTGTGGTATATTATTTTTATTAAAAGTGTAAGATTCATCACATACACTAAAAGAAGGTCTATTACACTTCTTGGATTCATCATAAACAATAAAAGCACGCTACCTATTTCATAAATATTTCGTTGCACGCCGCACTTTTTCATAAATATTTATTTGCAACCCCAACCTTTTCATAAATATTCAGTTTTCTTAATTTAAAAATTAAGAGAGATGAGTGTTTCCCGATGGAATCCATCTTTCAAAAAATGGAAACCAAATTTGATCACCGGTGAATATTATTGAACACCAAATACCATGGACAACATATCCAGTTATAAAGTTGAAGCTGTTCCATGATTTGATGCCATTTTCATAGCATCAACAATATAATGGGAAGCAGCCCCACTAAGACGCTTTCACAATATAACGGGTAGCCCCAGTGCGCATCAAGACGCTTTCAATAATTTATTGCAACGAATGCCTAGGTGCAAATGAGAGAGCTCCTAGGTCAAGAGACAAATGTCATAAAATAATAATTTTTCAATGCAATTAAAATAAAAATGTCATAAAAAGATAATTTTTTTTAATGAAATTAAAATAAAAATAATATTAAAATGGGTAAAAAAATTAAATTTTTTATATTGTTGATATATGTTTAAGGTTTTATTTGTATCTATTATTGATATTGATAAATATATATTAATAAAAATAATATTATAAAAAAAATTGTCACAATAAAAATATTATTAATTTAATTTAGGTTTCTGTGATTCATATTATGAAAAATAAGAAAATTTTCGCTAAAAATCACGTTATCAGAGTTTTGTTGACGCGTTCCAAACCATCTTGTGTGGTTCATGTCAGGACAAGATGAATAACAAGATCTTGACATCAAGTTAAATGGATGGAGATAATTTTTTTTAGCCCTTATAATATAATAGTTAGATTTAAATAAATAAATAATATTTTCCTATAAAGAAAATGGTTAGATTTACCTAAATAAATAATAGTTTAATATAAAAAAAATTGTTTGAATATAAATGTTAATATTGAATTAAGGAAAATAATTGTTCAAAAGCAAATTTCTAATGAAATTAATATTTAAAAATATATATTTTTTTTAAATGAAATGAATATCTAAAAACAAAAAATAAAAATAATATTTAAGTCAAACCTAAATAATCAAAACAATAAAACAATTAATAAAATCTTTATAATAATATAATAAAATAAAAATAATATTTAGATCAAATTTAAATAATAAAAAATAATTAATTCTAAAAACTTAAAAATAAAAAAAATAATAAATGGTCAAACTTAAATAAAAATATTTAGCTAAAACCTAAATAATCAAAAAAATTAATTCTAAAATCTTAAAATAAATAAAAATAACAAATACTTAAACTTAAAATAATAATAATAATAATAATAATTTTATTAGTATTATTATAATCATAATATTATTAATATCATTATAATTAATAATAATTATTAATTTATATTAATAATTATTTAATATTAAATTAAAATTATTATAATTTAAAAATTAATAATAATTATTAATTTACATTAATAATTATTTAATATTAAATTAAATTTATTATAATTAAATTTTAAATTAGGTAATATAAATTAATTATTTAATAAAAATATTTATTTGATAATAGTAGTAATATTAATAAATAATAATAATCTTACTAACCACGATTATTTATTTAGTTGTAATAATAATAATTTTAAAATGATTAGAATAATTATTAATTATTAATTATTAATTATTAATTCATATTCATATTATTATTATTATTATTATTATGATTTATTAATTATATTTTAATTCATAACTAACTATTAAATATTTAATATTATTAATATTAATATTATTATTATAAATTATTTATTTATTTAATTATTATTAAATAATTAATTATTAATCAATAATTAATTATTATTATTATTATAATAGTTGAACATGGTTTACTAGGGTTGAGCATGAGTGGCCATGGTTGATCATCGTTGACCATGATTGTCATATTGAAACAATCTTTGTCAGAATGTGACGCAGGGGCACGAATGACCATGATTAACCATGGTTGACCATGATTGATTTTATAAAATATGGTTGACAATGATTGAATTAATAAAACATGGTTGACCATGATCAGTATTATAAACCCAAAGGAATAATAAACCCTAGGGATCGACATTATAAACCGAAGGGATTAATAAACCATAGGGATTAATGCTAAAAACCCAAGGGATTATAAACCCAAGGGATTGATATTATAAACCAAGGGAATAATAAACCCAAGGAATAAAAGTTATAGACCCGAGGTATGTAAACACTAAGATAAATATTATAAACCCTAAAATAAACATGGCTGACCATGGTTGACCATGGTTTAATCCCATATTGAGACAATCCTTGTCACAACGCAAAGTTGGACCATGCTTGACCATATTAGACCATGATTGATTTTCATATCGAGACAATCTTTGTCACAATGCGAGGTTGGACAATGGTTGACCATGGTTGATTTTCATATTGAAACAATCAATGCCATAATGCGACATTCAATCATGGTTGATATTATAAACCCAAGGGAATAATAAATCTAAGGGATTGATATTATAAACCCAAGGGATTAGTACTAAAACCCCAAGGGATTATGAACCCGAGGGAATAATATTAAACCAAGAGATTAATATTATAAACCAAAAAATAAATACTAAAATAAACATGGTTGACCATGGTTGATTTTCATATTGAGACAATATTTGTCACAATGCAACGTTGGACCGTGGTTGACCATGCTTAACCGTGGTTGATTTTCATACCAAGACATTTGTCACAATGTGACATTCAACCATGGTTGGCCATGATTGACCATGGATGACCATGTTTGGTTTTATAAAACATGGTTGAAAATGGTTTACCAAGGTTTACTATGATTGACCATGGTTGATCATTGTTGACCATGATTATTATATTGAAACAATCTTTGTCATAATTCTACATTGGACCACGGTTGAGACAATGATTGATTTTCACATTGAGAAAATATTTGTCACAATGTGACATAGGAGCATGGATGACCATGATTAAACATGGTTGACAAAAATTGATTTTATAAAATATGGTTGACAATGGTTGACCATGATTTAATTCAAAAAACATGGTTGACCATGATGAATCTTATAAACGTAAGGGAATAATAAACCCTAGGAATTAATACTAAAAACCCAAGGGATTATAAACCTAAGGGAATAATATTAAACCCTAGGAATATGAACCCTTAGATTAATAAACCCAAGGATTGATATTATAAACCCAAGGGATAAAAATTATAAACACAAAGGAAAAATAAACACTAGGGATCGATATTATAAACCCAAAGGATTAATAAACCCTAGGGATTAATACTAAAAAACCAATGCATTATAAACCTAAGGGAATAATATTAAGCCCTAGAAATATGAATCGTTAGATTAATCAACCCAAGGGATTGATATTATAAACCAAGGGAATAAGAAACCCAAAGGATAAAAATTATAGCCCCAAGGTATATAAACCCTAAAATAAACATGGTTGACCATAATTGACCATGGTTTATTTCCATATTGGGACAATCTTTGTCACAATGCAACATTGGACCATGCTTGACCATGATTGATTTTCATATCGAGACAATATTTGTCACAATGTGATGTTAGACCATGGTTGATTTTCATATTGGTACAATCATTGTCACAATGCGATATTCGACTGTGGTTGACGATGGTTGATATTATAAACCCAAGGGAATAATAAACCCAGGGGAATAATAAACCCAAGGGATTAATACTAAATCCCAGGGGATAATAAACCCAAGGGAATAATATTAAACCAAGGGACTAATGTTATAAACCGAAAAATAAACACTAAAATAAACATGGTTGACCATGGTTGATTTTCATATTGAGACAATATTTTTCACAATGTGATGTTGGACCATGGTTGACCATGCTTAACCATGGATTATTTTCACATCAAGACAAGATTTGTCACAATGCGATGTTTGACCATGGTTGACTTTGATTGACCATGGATGACCATGTTTGGTTTTATAAAACATGGTTGAACATGGTTTACCAAGGTTGACCATGATTGACCATGGTTGATCATGGTTGAACATGATTATCACATTGAAACAATCTTTGTTATAATGCGAATTGGGACCAGAGTTGAGACAATGATTCATTTTCATATTGAGATAATCTTTGTCACAAAATGCCTTAGGAGCATGACTGACAATGATTAAACATGGTTGACCACGATTTATTTTATAAAATATAGTTGACAATGGTTGACCATGATTGAATTCAAAAAACATGGTTGACGAGATCGACATTATAAACCTAAGGGAATAATAAACCCCATGGATTAATACTAAAATCCCAAGGGATTATAAACCTAAGAAGATAATATTAAACCCTAAGAATATGAACCCTTATATTAATAAACCTAAGGATTTATGTTATAAACCCAAGGGAATAATAAACATGAGGGGAAAAAATTATAAACCCAAGGTATATAAATGTTAAGCTAAGTATTATAAACCCTAAAATAAACATGGTTGACCATGGTGGATTTCCATATTGAGATAATCCTTGTCACAATGCAACGTTAGACCATGGTTGACTTTCATATCGAGACAATCTTTGTCATCATGCGACGTTAGACCATGGTTGACCATAATTGATTTTCACATTTAGACAATCATTGTCACAATGTGACATTCGACCATGGTTGGCTATGATTGACCATGGAGGGATTAATACTAAAAACCGAAGGCATTATAAACCTAAGGGAATAATATTAAACCCTAGGAATATGAACCCTTAGATTAATAAACATAAGGTGTTGATATTATAAACCAAGAGAATAATAAACCCCCGGCATAAAAATTACAGATCCAAGATATATAAACCCTAAGATAAATATTATAAACCCTAAAATAAACATGGTTGACCATGGTTTATTTCCATATTGGGACAATCCTTGTCACAATGCAACATTGGACCATGCTTGACCATGATTGATTTTCATATCGAGACAATATTTGTTACAATGTGACATTGGACCATGGGTTATTTTCATATTGATACAATCATTGTCATAATGTGACATTCAACCATGTTTGACGATGGTTGATTTTATAAACCCAAGTGAATAATAAACCCATGGGATTAATACTAAAACCCCAAGGGGTTATGAATCCAATGGAATAATATTAAACCAAGGGACTAATATTATAAACCAAAAAATAAACACTAACATAAACATGGTTGACCATGGTTGATTTTCATATTGAGACAATTTTTTTCACAATGCAACATTGGACCATGGTTGACCATGCTTAACCATGGTTGATTTTCATATCAAGACAATCTTTGTCACAATGCGATGTTCGACCATGGTCGACCATGATTGACCATGGATGACCATGTTCAGTTTTATAAAACATGGTTGAACATGGTTTACCAAGGTTGACCATGATTGACCATGTTTGATCATAGTTGACTATGATTATCATATTGAAACGATATTTGTCATAATGCGATGTTGGACCATGGTTGAGAAAATGATTGGTTTTCATATTGAGACAATCTTTGTCACAATGCGACATAGGAGTATGGATGACCATGATTAAACATGAATGACCATGTTTGATTTTATAAAATATGGTTGACAATAGTTGACCATGATTGAATTCAAAAAACATGGTTGACCATGGTTGACCATGATCGATGTTATAAACCCTATGGATTAATACTTAAAACCCAAGGGATTATAAACCTAAAGGAATAATATTAAACCCTAGGAATATGAATCCTTAGGTTAATAAACCCAAGGATTGATATTATAAACCTAAGGGATAAAAATTATAAACCCAAGGTATATAAACGTTAAGATAAATATTATAAATCCTAAAATAAACATGGTTGACCATGGTGGATTTCCATATTGAGATAACCCTTGTCACAATACAACGTTAGACCATGGTTGACCATGCTTTACCATGATTTATTTTCATATCAAGACAATGTTTGTCACCATGCAGCATTGTACCATGGTTGACCATAGTCGATTTTCATATTGAAACAATCATTGTCACAATGCGACATTCGACCATGGTTGACCATGGTTGGATATGATTGACCATGGTTGACCATGATTGATATTATAAACCCAAGGGGATAATAAACCCAAGGGATTAATAATAAAATCCCAAGGGAATATTATTCAACCCAAGGGAATAATATTGAACCCAAGGGAATAATATTAAACCCAAGGGACTAATATAATAAACCCAAGGTATATAAATCCTGAGATAAATATTATAAACACTAAAATAAACATGGTTGACCATTGTTGATTTGCACATTGAGACAATTGTTGTTATAATGCAATGGTGGACCATGATTGACCATGCTTAACTATGGTTGATTTTCATATACTAAAAGCCCAAGGGATTATAAACCTAAGGGAATAATATTAAATCCTAGGAATATGAACCCTTAGATTAATAAACCCAAGGGATTGATATTATAAACCCAAGGGAATAATAAACCCAATGGATAAAAATTATAAACCCAAGGTACATAAACACTAAGATAAATATTATAAACCCTAAAATAAACATGGTTGAACATGGTGGATTTCCATATTGATATAATCCTTGTCACAATGCAATGTTAGACCATGGTTGACCATGCTTTACCATGATTGCTTTTCATATCGAGATAATATCTGTCAGCATGCGACATTGGACCATGGTTGATTTTGCATATTGAGACAATCATAGTCACAATGTGGCATTCGACCAAGGTTTACCATGATTAACCATGGTTAACCATGATTATCTTATTATGACAATCTTTGTCATAATGCGACATTGGACCATGGTTGAGACAATGATTGATTTTCATATTCAGACAATCTTTGTCATAATGCGACGTTGGACAATGGTTGACCATGATTGATTTTATAAAATATGGTTGACCATGATTGAGCATAATCAACCATGGTTGACCATGGTTGATTTTCATATATGGACAATATTTGTCACAATGTGATGATCGAACATGGTTGACCATGATTGACCATGATTGACTATGGTTGACTATGGGTGACCATGTTTGACTAAAGATGACTATGAGTGAACAATTTTGTCTATCATTGAGTATGATTAACCATCGTTGACCATGATTCACCATGGTTGACCATGATTGACCATGGTTAACCATGAGTGACCATGTTTGACTAAGGATGACTATGAGTGAACAATGTTGACTACCATTGAGTATGGTAAACATATAGTTGATTAACATTGACCATGGTTGACTATTTATACATCCACTGCAAAGGTTGACTACAAAGGTTAAATATCTTTGTCTATGTCATCATGATGACTCTAGATATGTGTATATGCTTAATTGTAAGCATGTTAAACATAATGTCTATCAATTATCATGGTTCAACATGATCTTCATGTTCACTATCTTTGACCAAATTGATCATGATTATGATGTGTTAGTGTTTAAATTAATATATTATTAATGTGTAAATTTATAGAATGCAATAATATATAGTTATTATTATATTATGATAAATTTATTAAAGTTTAAATAAATTTATTAAATTTAAAATGATTTTAATAAAATAATAATAATAATTTACTATTAATATTAATATTAATATTAATATTAATATTAATAATTATATTAATGTATTAATAATTTATTATTATTATTATATTCTAAACATAGTATTAAAAACTCTAATAATTAAAACCCTAAAGACCTTAATATTAAACCATATATATTCAAGTTATGAAATACTAATTTTTTTAGTGGTGTAGTTATTTTTAATTTCTAAATTATTAAATATTTTTATTATTTTAGATGACTATTTTTATTTTTTATTAATTTTAGTTGTTTTTTAATTTATAATTAATTTAAGTAGTTATAATTTAGGTGGTTATTTTAATATTTTTTATTAATTTATATAATTATTTTAATTATGAAGTTATTATAGATACATGTTTTATTTAAATTTTTATTTTTTAATTATGCTTAATTTTTAAAGTTTTATCAAATTTGGTAATTATTTTATTAATGTGGTTGTGCTAGTTTATATTCATGAACATAAGACAACTATTTACATCAAAGAGAATGAACAAATTCAATCTCATTTTAGTTGATTCTCATTCTACATTGATTAACTCTTTTTTTATTTTCCCCTTTATCCTTGTGTTTAAATAATTGAATTCTAAAATTTTCTATGATATAGTTAAATTTCACAAGTACATATGATATCATTAATGCATATGTACATTTACTAACTATTTAAATTATATGACTAGCTAGTAATATCTAACTTTTATTTGAAATCTTTGTTTTAATGGCTAATTATTTTTATGTTTTAGTCATTTATATAAATAGTATTGGTTATTATTTTTGTGTTTTTTAATTAATTCTCTTTTACTTCAAAATTTGACGATATAATTTGAGGTTCTTTTTCTCTGTAATCTTATTAGCATTTTTTAATAAAAAAATTCAACCCCCTCAAGCTTCATGTTCTTCACTTTGAATGTATGTTTTTGGGAAATTTACTTTCACTTTTAAAATATTTTAGCATAGTTGTTGATATTATGCAATAACTATAATTTATGTGTTTTTGTAACCAATCCTTTTTCACTTTACAATTTAACCATGTTCCTTAAGATTACTTTCCTCTTTTACAATTTTAATACCTCTACAATTTTAATAGCATTCCTTAATAAAGATTTTACTCATGTGTTTTCTTTTTAACGTGTTCTTTTCCAACCATCATGTAGTAGTAGATATTCTCTCAATTTCAATGACCTCCCTAAATATAAATTTATATTATTAAGAAGAATCAAATTAATATATGGTTTTTTTTATATATTTAATTTTAATAAAATATTAAAATTTTATTTTATATGTGAAAATTTGTTAAATTAATATACAAGTTTTTATTTATATGAATCTTTTAAAACATTATTAAAATAAAATTAAAATAAATTTATCTTAATCTTGAATCTATTAAGTTTTACGAGGTATAAAATCTTTTCAAGTGTAAACATTTTTTAGAGTGTAAAAATAAAATAAATATTTACAATTAGAGAGATTTGATCATTCTCAAAGCTTGATAAATTAGGGATTAAGATGAAGATCTAATAAATATAAAATCTCTTCAGGTGTAAATGTCTTTTAGAGTGAAAAACTTCAATGAATATTTGCACTTCAAGAGATTTTGTCTCTCTAACCAATTGATAGATTTGGAGTTAAGATGATTTTACATTGGTTATACACACACACACACACACTCCATAATGAGCATAGAAGGAATTACCTCCCTCTCTCTCTTTTTATATATATATATATAAACTCTATGTTGAAAGTGGAAGAAATTGCACATCTACTTTCTTTTGAACAACACACCAATAAAATGTTCACTTATACAATTCTTTCAAATATTGTAATTTTATTTTTGACTCCATCAATAGATTCCACACCTTGAGAATCTCTTTAGTTTCGCTTATTATGTAGAATACACAACTCATTTTTTCCTAGAATTTAGAATAGTTAGACTATGCAAAATGTTGTAACCACAAGAGATATTTTATTTTCAATTGCTTTACATATTATAGACATAGTTGACATTGAAATATTACTACACGTTGGCATTGAATATTTTCCTTAGTAGACATTACTAGTGAAATAGTTGTGCCAAGGTGGTTCCTTTGTCCCACAAACAAGGGGGTCTCATACACCAATTTGGTGTCTCCCTTTGGCCATGACCTTAAAATTGAATTATTATTATTATTATTATATATAATATTTATCTCCTAATGGGAGGACCTAGTGGTTGGCACCATCGAATGTTGTCCTCTCCACTCACTAAAGAGAGAGAGAGAGAGAGATTTCATTTATGACCCACATTATCCACATTAAATTGTGTTTTGTTATTAATATATTTTTTAATATATGTCTTGAAATATTTTACATATTAAATATTTTATTTATAATTCACATTGATTTATTTTTCTTATTAGTATGTTTTAAATGCCACTTATTAGCTTAAGAATGTATCACACATTTCCTTCTTATAGAAGTAATTGAAATGTTTTACTCTCAATTAATTATATATATATATATATATATATATATATATATATATATATATATATATATATATATATATATATATATATATATATAGTTTGTGGTAGGTATTGATTTTTTATTTTTAATTAATACTTTTTAAATGTCATGTATCAACTGCATATTAAGAATCAAATGTTTCATAGATCTCTTTCTTATAGAAAGTAATTGAAATTTTTTTCTCAATTTTATTTATTTATATATATTAAATTTAATATAAAATTATTTTATTTAAAGTAGATATTGAAATATTTTATTTATACTCTAAGTGGATATATATATATATATATATATATATATATATATATATATATATATATATATATATATATATATATATTGAAATATATTAGTTTTTTTTTTGTAAGCTTGGTGGGAATACATCTTCTTCATCATGTCCAATATATCATCCCGATCTGGGAGGGGAATTAAACTAGCGACTTCACATCAAGGAGTGTCTTAATAGAGTACCCAATCACCAACTATCTAAGACCCCGTGGACAGTTAGTTTTTTTAAAACCTGAATGAATATTTGGATTATATTTAAAATCTTCCACTTGAAGCAACAAATATGTTAGAAAGTACATCACTTTTGCATCATAGGATTCTAAAAAAGCTAAAAACCAACCTCCTTCCAATAAGAGTAAGGAGGGAAAAGGTACAAAACTAAATCTTTGGATTTTTATTCCTACTACTTCATGGGAGCATCAGTAAATTCTAACAAATTGCTTACACAAGAATATGTAGAAACATAACATTTTTGTAAATTGTTAGAAGACCACCCAACACTAGACCCACAGGGTGTAAGTTAGAGCTCAGGATGAAATTTTTTTCTACTATGATTTTTCATGCTTCTTGTTACTACTGGGGAAGAATGTTGATTTTTAATCACTTCAGAATATGAAGGCGAAGAGGAGGAGGGTGTGCACATCTCAGTCCCCTTGCCCACTTCTTATTTCAATGCTAAAGGAAATTTTGGAGAAAAAATTCCCACCGTGGAAGTTTTCTTTGAAGATTCCTAATTTGGGCCTTCTTCATCTTATGAATCAGGAGGAATATTCTTTGGAAAAACTTGGTCTAGAACTTGCGGATTTGCTTGGATCTCAAGATTCTCATATTCTACCTTAGGGGCATTCAGGACTTTGAAACTATTGTTAGAAAGGGGTTGATGCAGAGATTCAACCTTACCTGTCTATTGCTTATTATTTCCTTGCTTCTTGTGTTTCCTTTTCAATGGAGTGAATCCTCTCTTATTTTCTGTGTGGTCATCTTTATGAGGTTGTGGGTTTGAGAAATTCAGGAGACTGAAGATTTTGTAAAAATTTTCATGAAGTATCCATACTCATGAAACAAATTACACTTGAAAGGAACCTATTCCTAATCATAATCTTGTAGGTGATACCAACTATCAAAATTTAGCTGAATCACCCTAGGGAGGCCTTTTGAGAAATCTATTTGTACACAAACTATGACATACATAAGATTTTTCCCATGAGCCTTGTCATTGGTGATAAATCGGGTCATTTTACCTCATATATCCTTAAAAATGACGAGACCCCATCAAATAAGAGGGAATGATGCAGGAACATTAGGCTGAGCTCGTGATAAAGAAATGGAGAAGAGCTTGACAATGTGGTGTAGTGACCACATGTTGGGATGAAAATTTGATTTTTTTATAATTCTAAATATTTACTTTAACTGTAGTATTGGAGTAAGTTGAAGAGTTAGAGTTTAGGAGTTATTTCCTATCTCACTAGTGTCTTTTCAACTTCCCTCATTTGGGGGGAAGGAGAAGTGAACCATTTTCTTAAGTCGTGAATAAAAGAGGCATCGAATGGGAGGAAAAGCCACTCTTCTCCTGCCTCTGAGTATGTAAGTATGAAGTGAATATTAAGGAAGTTTCTACAACTGTGTATTATTCATAAGTCTATGTGTTTGTGTTTCTTCTCATTGGTTTCCAATCAAGTTGTGTATGTACGTCTTTAAGTTTTAGAATTTGTTGTGACCATATCTATAATGTTATATGCTTGTTAACATTCTATTACGAGAAATGGTTATTTATGCGTGCCCCTTTTACCGTGACCTTCGAACTATTTTTGCAGCGCCTCTATTTTACAGGAAAAAAGTTGTTCCTTCAATTGAAATTTGGGCCATTAATTTGAGTGAGGTGAATCCTTGAAAATGAGGGGAAGGAGGAGAATGTTATTTGAGATGGGATTCGAGATATACCATGGAGGAATCAAATTTGCAGGGGATCAAGTCGTTTCACCCTCCAAAATTTAAAAACAAAGTTTTTTTAAAGCGCTATGAGCTCATTTCATAGCGCCTATAGGTTTTTAAAAGAGCAATATGAGCTCATTTCGTAGTGCCTATAGGTTTTTAAAAGAGTGCCACGAGATCATTTCGTAGCTCCTACAACCAAAAATTTTTGCACTACATTTTGGTGACCAAATTTGCTTTTGGCCTGCCCATTTCCATCATGGAGGTAAGGTAATCTGATCCACACAGGTATAGAGGATATTTCCATCATGGGGTTAAATTCCATGGTCCAATAAGTGAGAAATGAAACACTATTACCCATGAAATAAGGACCCGATTTATAGATCTAGTCTCTATCTTTTTGGTTTTCAAATAGAAATGTGTAATACCCATTTCCACAGTAGCAAATATTTGAGGGTTCATGATTTTCCCAATTGAGAAAATCCCAATATTTAAAGACTTAATAACTTAGCCATAGGCTAGTAAAATTTCCCAATAACTCTTTTTCTTTCAATGTTGCCACATTCTTTTTCATTTGGGAAGAAAACCCCAGATCCAAAGATGGAATTGATTCTACCTTCTTCACAATATTTTTTTGGGCTCTCATTTTTCATGCATTAAGTTGCACATCAAATGGCATACCCGCTTTAAATCCCTCAAAGGCTATCCATAAGTGATAATGAATTCTCGTCTTACCCTTTCAGTTACATTCCAATAGAACACATATCACACTTCGAAGTGGTTAAAGTCTCCCTAAGCCCACAGAATGACCACGGGAAAGGCTGGCGAAGGCTAATCCATGACCAATAATGTGAGGGTTCATAGACTCAAAGGTGGTGGCGATGGTTTCAAGATGAAAACACATGCACACTTCAAAGGGTTCATCAGTGCTTACAAATAGAGGGTTCAATGGAAGCTTGGGAAACCCTAATTGACAAGAGATGGATGTGACAATGCTCCAGGCCATATCGTAGAGATAAATTTCATGTCAGTTCAAAACATTAACACACATGCCTCCACCTATACCCTCCTCTAATATTGAAAAATATGAGCTGATATGGATTTTAAAATAATTTTTTTAAGATGTACATTGAAATATTTTATTTATCATTAATAGTGAAACAATTTTTTTGATATTAATATTTCTTTTTAAATACCACATGCCAATTCTATGTTAAACATAGAAGGAATTAAAGTCTCCTTCATACTATGTTGTAATATCAACAACTAATTGACTAAGCAAAGTGAGATTTGTGATAGCTTCAAAGTCTAGTTTTCTTTATAGGCAATCTTCCCTGTGCACTTTTACAGAGTTTATTGATTAAGAGAGAGATGGAGCAATTGCGTTAATGTGAATTTAAAGTCTTGTTTGGTCAACTAATATAAATCTAAAATTAAGCTAGAACCTATTTAAATTATATTTACTCTAAAATCAACTTGTATTTTTTAAAAATTCTCTTATGTAATTATTTTATTCATCCCTGCCTTGTCGGGGACTATAGTATTCACCTTACAGTCAAAGTGCATTGAGTTCGTATTATTTGTTGATTTTTTTCAATTTTAACCAATTTTTCGAAAAACGTTGAATATTTCTAGTTTCCTGTAAATTCAAAAATAATTTTATAGTTTCTGTAAATCTTATTTCTAATTTTCCATTGGTTGAGGGATCCTTTATGCGACATAATTCCCTTGGTGGATATTGGTGGCCAACCGAATATTCCACCTAGACCTCCAGTCAATTTCACCAGTTTCTTTGATTATAGCACAATTTACTATTTTTAGTATTTTTTTGGGTCCTGAAATTCGGAGCTATTTTGACCCCCTAAACGGCGTTTTTTTGAGGTCCATAGTAGGTCCATGGACATAGGAAGGGTCTATCTCAAATCTTGTAGTACTTGGAGAGACCTTTCTAAGCACGGGGGCTTCACTTAATGAACCTATGACATATCACTTGCATTCATGGTATACTATACAATACCCCTAATTTTACTACATTTTGGAAAATACTTCTAAAAAACACGTTATTTAACCCCCTACAAATACAAACCCAATACACCTTCCTAATTAAAAAAAACCCTACTTTCACTAGATGTTGTACGTATCCATTTTTCATTAACATATTTTATACCCCTTTATATTTTTTCATTAACTTTGAGCTCTATTTTTTCCTCAATATATATCCCCCAATATGAATCCACGTGGTATGGTATTTCTCTCGTAGTGAATCCCCCGTGTTTCTAATGAGGTATCATACGTGTGAAATGAAGATCATATGACCAAGTTATGACCCTGAGAAGTTGGCTACCAAACTAACCCCAACGGGACCCACAAACTCTTGGGGTTCCATCTCATAGGGTTAGGGTTTTGGTTGTTTAGGGTTTCCATTTGTTGTTCAATAATAAAAAATCCCTTGAGCCTCATTGTAACATATTTCATAGGCATGTAGCCACCACATCTCTTCTCAGAGATAAGCTACCATCGCCCGAGCTAGTTTACTTCCATTCTGTATGTAAGCATATTTCAGTTCTTTGATATTAATGAAATGAAGGTTTATTTTTGCTGCATCTCTGTGTTTATGTTTCTATCTATATTCTGTTTCATTCCTGCATAAGTCTGGATCAGTGGTATCAAAGAAGTCTACTCTTTCTCTATTTTTCTTTGCATGTCCTCAACGAGGTCAGGGTATAAGGAGTTAGGGCTCGAACTGGTTGAACCTTTGCAAGACTAACCTCGAAAACCCTAACAACCTCCCATGGCGAAAGGAAATAAAGATGAGGGAGCAGGAGATATTTTCAAAATATTTCTTGAAGAAGCCCTCGAGTGACAAAGGAACACGATGATGGAAAAATTTTCCTAGATCCTTCGACGGATGCCCACAAATGACGCATCTCCATTTGGCAGCCCCTATGGAGGTGACACTCCCTTCAAGGTACAAGTCAACTTTGACATTCCCATATTTGAAGACCAGATAGATGCATATGTTGTAGATAGATGGTTAAATATGTTGGAAGGATATTTTTCAGTTCATGATTTTTCCAATAGGGAAAATATTACTTTTTCACTCCTCAAAATATTCCCCCCATTCAAGGATTGGTGGGAAACATACTATGAACAGAGGGACGAGAGAGAAACTTCACTATTTTTAGCTGCACCCACTTGGAATTCTTTCTGAGCCGCCATTAAGGAACAATATTACATCATGGGGAGCTATGAGGACAAGTACATACAATGGACTACATTGCAGAAACAAAGGGATCAAGATGTGCATGAGCTAACAAATCTTTTCCATACCCTGACCATAAAGTTGGGTATCAAAGATTCTGAGAAACATCTGGTGCTCAAGTACCACAATTGTTTGCACAAATACATTAAGGAGGAAATGGAGTTCTTGGACATCTCCTCGGTGCAGCATACTGATAAGCTACCAAGATTAAGTAGAAATTCAAGCATAAGAAGTGAGACTTTGGATTTGTGAACCCGAAGTAGAGAAAGGCACCCCCCAAGCCATAGAGAAAAGGGCAGAGTCAGGCGATGAACCCCCAGGACAACTACTCAAAGCCGCAATCCAAGAATAAGGGGAAGGTGAAGAAATACATTGGTAAGTGGTGGGAGTTCCATAAAACTCCCACTCATAACACGGACGAATGTCGCACGAAGTAGACGCTAGTGGCTAAGCTAAAAGACTCAAAGACAGATGCATGCATTGATTATGAGGCAGAACCTAACAAGGGAACTAGCAAGGGAAAGTAGATCATTGACACTGAACCCACTGTGGTGGTAACCACAATGAAGATCCAAAGGGTGGAACCTGAGGATCCATAGGAGGGGGAGCACCTCTTCCATTCACAAATGTGGGTAAAGGGTTCACCGGTGTGGTTCATCATTGACAATGGGACCAAAAAGAACTTGATCTCAGATTAGGTCATTAAGAGATTGAAGCTTCCAATGATGCTGCACCCACACCTGTACACCATCGGGTGGCTCCACTAAAGGCAAGATCTATGTGTCAACTAGCAGTGTCGCCTGCCTTATAGCATCAAGCCCTTTGAAGATGAGGTGTTGTGCAATGTTTTCCTTCTGGAAATATATGATGCTTTATTCAGCCATACCTATGGAAGCACCATGTTGTATATGAATCTAGACCTCGTTATTTTTTATTACTTTAGGTCAGAAATTGTATAGGATACCAGAGGTGCGCCATGTACCGACTTATCTTTAGCTATGCTAAACAATGCAGTAAGATCATTTCCCAGAATGGGAAATTTGTCTTCCTTATGATTCAACCTTAGAGAAAGAGGAAGATTGTGGCCACATCCACAGCCTCCAGATAGGGCTCCTAAACAACAGAAACAACAAATGGACAAGGTCATGGAGGAGTACAAGGACATCTTCACCTCACCCATATGGGTATGCTTACACTGTCAAGTCAAGCACTCCATCGATCTGACCTCAGGCATGATGCTACCCATGGAACAATATACCGACACTCTGTTATGGATAATGATGAAATCAAGAGGTAGATTTAGGAGTTATTGCAGAAAGGGAACATCAGGTCAAGTTCATCACCCTGTGGGAGCCCAATCATGTTGGTATAGAAGAAGGACAAAACCTGGAGGCTCTGTATTAACTATAGGGCATTGAATAAGATCACTGTATGGAATAGGCATCCAATCCCACAGATTGATGACCTTCTGGACTGGCTCAAGGGGAGAAATATTTTAGCAAGATTGACTTGAAGTCTATGTTTCACCAGGTACCAATTGAACCCTCTGATGTGTGGAAGAGTGCCTTCAAATCAAAGGAGGGCCTTTTCGAATGGCTAGTCATGCCTTTCGGGTTGACGAATTCCCCCATAATCTTCATGCGGCTGATGGATGACATCTTGCGACCCTTCACTAACATTTTTGTGGTATTATATCTGGACGACATCCTCACTATTAGTGAGAGTTGGGAAGAACACATACACCATATTCAACAGGTCCTCCAAACCTCGTGACAACACAAATTGTGTGGCAATTTGGAGAAATTCACTTTTTTTATGATCCAGGTTCAATATCTGGGGTACATCATTGATGAGAGAGGTGTGCATGTGGACCTAGCTAAGATAAAACTTATTCAGGATTCTCCAGCCCCAACCACTCTAATAGAGCTCCGCAACTTTCTAGGTCTTGCCAATTTCTATCACAGGTTCATGTTGGGATTCTATCATATCACTTGGCCTTTGAGTCAAGTCACCAAGGGAGGAGTGAAAGAAAAGTTATTTTTGTCTAAATCCTAGTAGAAGGCATTTGTCGAGTTGAATCATCACCTTTGCTATGCACCAATGCTCACAATAGAAGACCTGAAACAACCATTTGAAATTGAGACAGATGCCTCTGACTATGTTTGTTGGTGCAGTTCTTACCCTACAGGGGCATCCAGTGACAAAGATATGGATTCAATTGTGGAAGCTTCCCGAAAATGGAATCATTACATTCTTGGGAAGGAAATGGTCACCCACACAGACCACCAACCTCTGCAGTTCATACAAATGCAAGAAAAGTTACAGAATGATCACCATTATAAACAACCCACATATCTACAATAGTTCCATTTGAACATTAAGTACAAGAAAGGGAAACACCAATAATGTTGCAGACTGCCTTAATCGATTACTAGTTATGGTTTTGACCATTGTGCTTGAATCTTGTGGACATGAGACTTTGGGATGGCCTCATATTTACAAGAGTGATCTACAATTCGGCACCACATACCATGGGCTCCTGGAAGGTAAACAAGTCACAGACTTTCACCTCGAGGACACATTGTTATGCCACCTAGGACATCTATATGTTCCTTCAAGTGAGTGTGCCAAGATGATTTGGGAGGCGCACTATAGTTGGGTCACTAGACATCTTGGGGTAGAAACGACAGTGGTTGTGTTACGAAGGTATTTTTATTTGCTGAATCTTCGACGGGATATTGGGAAGTACATAAGATCCTGCACTTCCTGTGCCATTTCCAAACCTACAATTAAGAAGAAAGGCCTGTATACTCTTTTTCCTACTCCTAGCCTGACCCGAGAATCCATCTCCATGGATTACATGTCGGGCCTTCCTTCTACCAAGCATGGAAATGACTATGTTTTTGTGGTCATCGACAGGTTCTCTAAGATGGCCATTTTGGCGCCTTGAAAGAAGAGCATCACATCAAGATCCACTCCCAAACTTTTCTTTGAATGAGTATGGGTACACTTGTGATCCCAAAATCCATTATCTCAGATTGAGACAATAGGTTCCTTAGTACATTCTGGTTAAGCCTTTGGTCATTGTTGGATACCAGGCTCACTAAGTCCATGACCTTCCACCCCCAAACGGAAGGCCAAAAAGAGGTCGTCAACAGGACGATCATGCACATCCTACCCATGTAGAACTTGAAGCATCCTATCACATAGGATGAAAACCTCCCCTATGTCCAACATATCTACAAGAAAGCTCTCCACAACTCATGTTGGGTCCCTATAATACTAGTGATTACCCCATTACTATTGTAGTTATACCCCTTATTTATATTGTTGTGCCCCTATTACCCCCATATTGTTATTTCTGTGCCCCATAGAATCCCTCTATTGTTATTTTTGTGGCTTTATATTATTATTGTTAGGTCGGCTGGATTATATTGTGGCTCCTTAGACTCCTATATATAGAAAGGAGGTTGTGTCATTTGTATCATCCAAGAATTGTTCATTTATGTAATGTAAAGGAGGTTGCCCCCTCGAAGAGGCTGAATTCTAAGGCGTTGATCTATCTTTTCTATCTTTTCTTGAGCTGGTTTCATAACATTTGGTATCAGAGCTTTGGATTCTAGGGTTTCGCTGCTCCAAACAGGTCATCGTGGCATTTTCGCTATAACTTTTTTACTGTGACGTTTCAGAAGTCGCAAAAAAACCCATTTGAGAAGAATTGGCGCTGAACCTTGGGTCCGAATTTCAGAGCTTTTCGCGCTATATTTTCGGAGATATGATCTGAGGAAGTTGGCCTTTTTGCAGACTCCTGAATTACATTCAAAACAGGTGACCTGGGGAAAATCGTCATAACTCTCTCTCTGAGGATCGGATTGAAATTTCGTAAAAAGGTACAGAAAGAGGACGGACTTTAGTTTCTTGTATGTGTGTTTCAGATTCAAAGGTTGAAACAGTGACTCGTGGCACGTCGTACAAGTTCGCTCTACTGAACCAGTCTAAAAGCAAGTCACTGTGGGAGATTTCACATAACTCTTACTTGGAGAATCCAATTTGGCTCAGACTTGTGGCATTGGAAAGAGGACGCAAAAGGCTACTACAGGTAGCAATTTCAGAACTGGATGATCCGAAATTACAGAGATACATCAGATTCAATATCAGGCTTCTATAAAGTGAAAAAAGGTGTGTAGTTTTTTTTTTAATTTTTTATCTAAGCTTGGTTTAACGGAATTCAAAGGGCATAGTAAAGCATTATTATCGGTAACTGATGCCCCGAGGAAAGAAAATGCAAACACCTAGTAAGGAACCTGAAAGCTCTAGCATGACTCATGAAGAAGAGGAAGAAATGCTACATGATATATCAAAATTACAAGAACAAGTGCAACAAATGTCACGCTCACAAAAGCTAACAGAAGCTAAGATAAGTGGCATGGAATCTAAGATAAATGGCGTGGAATCTAAGATAAATGGCATGGAATCTAAGATAAAGGGCATGGAAGCTAAGATGGAGGATTCGATGGTAAATTTGAAGATAGATTTGAAGACAGACATGGAAGAATTGAAGAACTTGCTACAAGAAAGGGTCACTAATGGTGAAAAGGTAGTAAAGGAAACTCATGATGAGAACAAAAGAAATGTTAATCATGATTCCATAGACTCTAATGTTGGATCGAAGACTCACCATGTTCCAAAAATCGATATGAGGAAGTTTGATGGCAAGGATCCCGCCACATGGATATTACAGATGGAGCAATTCTTCGATCTCAATAATGTGCAAAACACACAAAAGGTACGTATGGCAACTTTATATTTGGAACCAAATCAGTTTGTATGGTATCAATGGCTTTGTTCTCGTAAACAATTTATCACTTGGGCAATTTTTACGGAAGAATTGATAGCACATTATGAGGATACAAAAAGCAACACTTTTTTTAGCCAATTGATAAGTCTCAAACAAAAGGGTTCAATAATGGAGCACATTGAGGAGTTCCAAAAATTGAACATAAGGGTAAAAGATATTCCAGAGGAGCATAGGATTGATGTGTTCATAGGGTCTTTAAAGGATAATATCCAACATGATGTGCGCCTTTGGGAACCTGATTCATTAGAGAAGGCATTCAGGTTAGCAAGAAAAATGGAAAGCAAAATTATGGCAACTAGGAAGCATACCATTCACAACTATAAAGATGGAAGTGTTGTTGCCCATAGTCTTCCACAACCTACAAGGTTGACACCACAACAATTGGAAGAAAAAAGAGCAAAAGGGCTTTGTTACAATTGTGATAGCAAATACACAAAAGGTCATAAGTGTGCTGAGAAGAAATTATTCTACATAGATTGTGAAGAGGAAGAAGAAAAGGAGCAAGAAAGGTCAAAAGAAGAGGATATATTCCAGGAACAAAGCCTAGATGAAGAACAAATAAATCCGACCATATCTTGTAATGCATTGGCGGGAATTACCACTCCTCAAACCATCAAGATAGAAGGACAAATCAAGAAGAAAAAGGTAATAGTGTTGATTGATTCAGGAAGCACCCACAATTTTATTCATTGTAGGGTAGCAAAAGAATTGAATTGCTTCCTATATCCAGCACCAGAGTGTCAAGTGATGATTGCAAATGGAGGAACAATAAATTGCTCTGGAAAGTGCCATAATATCAAGCTATCCATGGGAGAATATGTATTGACTAGCCCAATGCTTTCCATTCCAATGGGAGGTGCTGATGTTGTACTAGGAGTCCAATGGCTACAATCCTTGGGTACAATAGCTTTTAATTTTCAAGAACTTTTCATCAAATTTTCTTCGGAAGGAAAGGAAGTTGAATTAAGGGGTATTGCAGGGAAACCAGGAAAGATAATCAGCTCTAATGGTATGACAAAGCTTCTAAAAAAGGAGCAAAGAGGTGTAATTGCACAATTATGTTCGCTAGATGTTTCCACATTGGAATCATCTATTTCTCCAGATCTCCAAAAAGTCTTGGACAATCATTCCAAGGTATTTGAGACTCCCAAGGGTCTCCCACCTATGCGTGATCATGATCATGCTATTCATCTGATTCCAGGAAGTGTTCCTCCAAACATCAGGCCGTACAGATATCCCTATGTCCAAAAAAGTGAAATTGAACGTATGGTTGCAGAAATGCTAGAGGCTGGTATAATTCAACCGAGTCAAAGTTCTTTCTCAGCTCCAGTAGTATTGGTGCACAAGAAGGATGGATCATGGCGCATGTGTCCAGATTATAGGGAGCTCAACAAGCTCACTATTAAAGATAAGTTCCCCATTCCTGTTATTGATGAATTACTGGATGAATTGCATGGATCAATTTACTTCACCAAGTTGGATCTTCGTTCGGGATATCATCAAATCAGAATGAAGATTGAAGACATTCCAAAAATGACATTTAGAACTCATGAGGGTCATTATGAATTTTTGGTCATGCCTTTTGGCCTTACCAATGCACCTTCAACATTTCAAGGTTTGATGAATTCAATTTTCAAACCATTCCTTAGAAAATTTGTGTTAGTATTTTTTGATGATATACTAATCTACAGCAAGTCTTGGAAGGATCATGTTGAACATGTTGACAGGGTGCTACAACTATTGGAGGAGAAACAATTATATGCAAAAAGATCCAAATGTTTCTTTGGAGTCCAGGAGGTGGAATATTTGGGTCATATTGTATCTCATGAAGGAGTTAAGGTAGACCCTAGCAAAATTAAAGCCATTAAGGAATGGAAAATCCCCACATCCATAAAGCATCTGCGAGGATTTCTTGGGTTGACAGGGTATTATCGCAAGTTTGTTAAGAATTATGGGAGAATAGCAGCACCTCTAACAACATTATTGAAGAAAGATTCATTTTCATGGACTTCGGAAGCAACAAAGGCCTTTGAACATCTTAAAGAGGCAATGTGCCAAGCACCGGTCTTAGCTACACCGGACTTCACAAAAACCTTTATTGTGGAATGTGATGCTTCAGGAAATGGAATTGGTGCTGTTCTAATGCAAGATGAAAGACCCATTGCTTTTGAAAGTCGTCCAATCAAGGGAAAGTTTTTAAGCAAAGCTATTTATGAGAAGGAAATGTTGGCAATACTCCATGCACTTAAGAAATGGCGACCCTACCTAATGGGAAGACACTTCAAGGTAAAAACGGATCATGATAGCCTTAAATACTTTTTAGAACAAAGATTATCCTCTGAAGAGCAAAAAAAGTGGGTCACAAAGATGTTGGGTTATGACTTTGAAATCATCTACAAAAAAGGGAAGCAAAATGTGGTGGCAGATGCACTCTCAAGAAAGGATGAGGATGTGGAAGCATTGTTGTGTGCCATTTCTATTATCCAACCAGATTGGATAAACGAAGCAAGGGAGGAATGGAAGAATGACGAAGAAGTGTGGGCACTTATTCGAAAGCTACAACAAGATTCCAGTACTTCTGATACATTTAGCTGGCAAAATGATTCGTTATGGTACAAAGATCGCTTATACCTCTGTAAGAATTCCCAGCTAAAACAAAAGATTCTTATGGAATTGCACACTTCTCCCTTAGGAGGGCACTCAGGATTTTTAAAAACTTACCACAGGGTTAAGAAGGAATTTTTTTGGGATGGCCTTAAATCAGATATTCAAAAGTTTGTGGCGGAATGTTTGGTTTGCCAGCAAAATAAAGTTGAAACAATTAAGACACCGGGTCTATTACAACCTTTATCCATTCCAAGCCAACGTTGGGAGGAGGTTTCAATGGATTTTATCACAGGTTTACCCAAGTCTGAGGGAAAGAGTGTCATCATGGTGGTAGTTGACAGACTTACCAAGTATGCACACTTTTGTGCATTATCACATCCATTTAAAGCCAGTACAGTTTCTACTGCATTTATGGAAACAGTTCAAAAGCTACATGGAAACCCAAAGATTATTGTAAGTGACAGAGATCCCATTTTCACTGGAAATTTTTGGACAGAATTATTTTCTTGTCTTGGTACTCAGTTAGCTCATAGCTCATCTTATCATCCTCAATCTGATGGGCAAACTGAGATAGTAAACAAATGTTTGGAAGGATATCTTCGTTGCTTTGTATCTGATAAACAGACACAATGGGTCAAATGGTTGCCTCTGGCTGAATGGTGGTATAACACTTCCTTCCATACAGCAACAAAAATGACCCCATTTATGGCACTTTATGGGTATCAACCACCATCCATCACATCATATTTAAGAGAAAATTCTAAGGTTCAGGCAGTGGAACATCACATCGAACATCAACAACAAGTCCTCCAACTCTTAAAGGATAACCTCGTGTTGGCACAAAATAGAATGAAACAACAGGCAGATCAACATCGCAGTGAAAGAAGTTTTGATGTAGGTGATTGGGTATTCCTACGGCTACAACCATATAAGCAAATGTCCCTAAAGCAAGCTAAGAAGGATAATAAATTATCACCAAAGTATTATGGTCCGTACAAGGTGTTGCAAAAGATTGGTACTATGGCATACAAATTGGAGCTTCCTGCAGCTTCTCGATTGCACCCAGTTTTCCATGTTTCATGTTTAAAGAAGGTTATAGGTGACAAGCTCCCAATTCAAACAATATTGCCAGAACTTGACGAGGAAGGAAAAATTATATTGGAACCGGAAGCAGTCACAGAAACAAGAACTCGACAGCTACGAAATCGATCAATTTCAGAGTATCTTATCAAGTGGAAGAACTTATCCGCTGAAGATTCCACATGGGAGGATGAGAATTTTATGCAGAAGTATCCAGAACTACTCAAGCGTTGAGGACAACACTTTTTTGAAGGAGAGGGGCATGTTGGGTCCCTATAATACTAGTGATTACCCCATTACTATTGTAGTTATACCCCTTATTTATATTGTTGTGCCCCTATTACCCCCATATTGTTATTTTTGTGCCCCATAGAATCCCTCTATTGTTATTTTTGTGGCTTTATATTATTATTGTTAGGTCGGCTGGATTATATTGTGACTCCTTAGACTCCTATATATAGAAAGGAGGTTTTGTCATTTGTATCATCCAAGAATTGTTCATTTATGTAATGTAAAGGAGGTTGCCCCCTCGAAGAGGCTGAATTCTAAGGCGTTGATCTATCTTTTCTTGAGCTGGTTTCATAACAACTCAACTAGCCACAACCTATTTTGGAGAATTTGGTATCTACGGATAAATACTAATTCCCTAGATAAGTAGCCATATCTAGAACAATAGTTTAAAGCACTTTAGCCTTTTCCTATAAGCAATAGATAAGACAAAGAAGATGAGAAGACCTACTTGTAGTTCCACTTTCCTCTTGTCTCCTTTGTATCGATCCTATTGCTCCTTCCCGTACTTAACACGCTTGAGAAGTACCTATAAAAATCAACAAAAGACAAATAACCGATCAAAGAAAAAGATCTATTGATTACAAGTAAATGGAATTAGATACATTCACACATATAAGCATCACATATCAAGATAAGAATATGGAAAAAGGTGCAAATGCTTTATTGAATAGAAGGAAGAATTACAACCATGAAGCCTGATTCGAAGTCACTCCTCCAGCTTTGGTTCCATCCACATCACATCATAAGCATGAAAATCCGACAGCATAATGACACCTACAATAGTCTCAATTCTCAAACTAGCATTATCTCCTTACAATCATCAAAATCCAGCCCTTGTTCACTTAGATGAGTGCTCAATTTATAGGAAGATGGAGGAGGTTTTGTCATAAGTGAGGGTATTGAATGGCCTTCCAAAGTTAGAGTTAGTTTCCATGGAGGAAGGAATGAGAGGATAGGAGGTTAATGGATCCTTAGCCTATCCAATTTCGAGCTCATAGGAGGGGATAAGAGGTGGGATAATTCTAGAATGATCTAGAACCAAGGAATATTCCCAGACCCCTATGCAAATTTCGCTCAATCTTGCCCAACGCAAGTCAAGGTGGGCCTAAGTGCTCTGGAGAGCACCCTTGCATGGACCTAAGTGGTCTGCAGAGCACCCTTACATGGGCCTACCTGCACTGGTCCTTCAAGGAGTCATTTCAAAATGTCTTCAAGCCATGAAACTGTCTGGGAAGGAGGCATTCAATAGGTTGACTTGTTTAGGGCATGTAGCAACTGTAATTAGGGTTTGATGATCCATAAAACACTGATATGGATGATGGGAGTGATGTGCCCAAAAGGATCTGTAACAACTTCCCCCTAAAGCATGAATTCAAAAATAATAATGTCGAGTGATATGCTTTACGATGTGATGAGGAGGTTCCGAAGTGGTTGGTGGCCTGCATTGATTATAATACATAATATCATGATATTTTGAATTTTTTTTCATGAATTGCTGAGGGAATGCATACCCATGCTCAGTATATAAACTTTCATTACAAGTACATAGATATTCGCCTACAGATATAGACCCATGATCGGAATGACCATCAATGTAAAGCCATTGTACGGATGATTTGGTACATTTCCTGAAATCGCAACCCAGATGGATGAAACTAGATTCAGGGTCTTCTATCTTGTTCAATCGTTCGCTCAAGTACAAGTCTAACCATGTGAATATGTGATCTGAAGTTGAACATGGGAAGACACCATATGATTACCAGCCAATGAAGTAAGTCATTAACAGACGCGAGAGAAATCACTGATAATGATAATGATCCTCAAGGTATTGTAGTACATTCTACATGGTGTGAATGGATGATTTGATGTCGAACACCATACAAAGTCTTTCGGTCGAAGGCCATTGATGTCAACCTATCGCCGGAAGCGAGAAACCTGCCATTGATGTATGCAAGCCTCAAGGTACTAGAAGGGTGTTTCTAAGTCAACTTCTTGGATAATGAGCTGATGTCGACAAGAAGCGACTCGTCGTAGGAGGGCCTTGATGTATCACACATCAACGACACGAAATGAGTGTAATGATTTTGGAGACATAGTTTGACTGACAACACAAGGTTCAGGAATGGAGTTCATGAAAATGAAGGTTTATGAGTATTGCAAAGGATGAATTTTAACATAATGACTTCTCTTGAACATATCGACGACACTGAATGAATTGGAAGCATTGACCCAAAACCAAAGTAATGGATGGTGTGATAGACCATAGGTATGATAACCATCAAGCAGATAACCCAACCTAAATAGTCTGAATGAATTGGCAGCATTGACCCAAAACCAAAAGTGATGGATGTTGTGATAGACCATAGGTATGATAACCATCAAGCAGATAACCCAACCCAAATAGTCACAGAGATGAAGTGAAAGTGTCATGTTCAAGAGCGACCTGCTACCGTAAAGTGGTTTACCCCTTTTTCCCATTCTCCCCAGTCATTTCTGACCAGTACCTCTTTATTTTTTATCAAGCTTGAGGAGGATAACATATTTTTGTTGTATAATTCCACCCTTCGGGTGAATCCATCGCTATGTGATGTTTTAACGAGTCTAGCAAAGGTCAAACTCGGTCTTGTTGGGATGGAAAAGTTTGTCGCTATTTGATGTTTTAACAAGTTTAATGACAAAGATAACTCGGTCCCTTTCATGTTTAGAGAGTTTGAAAAGAGTCAAAAATAAAAATCCACAAGTTATTTTTCGTAAATTTGTCTCTCAAGTCTGAAAAAGCGTAAAATAATACAAGAGAGAACCTATTGACGATGTTCGGTCAACGTATTCATTTTTCGTAAATAATTTATCTCAGCCTGAAAAAGGGTTAAACTTATAATGAGTAGATGTCATTTCCAATCTGTTAACGATCTTGAAAAGGAAAAGCGCTCGAAAATCTTTTCATATTTTGAGAGTCTGAAAAGAGGTTAAAGAGGACTCCACCTTGAGGGACAAGTGGTGTCTAGGATAGCAACTGGTTCCGGTGATGTTGGAACTTCTCAAAACATGTTGATTTATGTGAAGAGGCTGGCTAATAAGACCACTCATTATAACTGTTCCTCAAAAAAGGGTAAAACAACCAAGTGAAAGCATATGATTGGCCAAAGGGATGGTGGTGATGGGATGAAAACAACCAAGGCTCATATGATGAAAGAGGCTGATAGAATGGCAATCACGAGGGTTTAAAATGGAAATGGGTACATTTTTACACAAGCTTGAACCATAGGGAACTATGCTTGGGTTCAGTTTCATGTTTACACAAGATTGAAATGAGGAAATATGCTTGAATTCAGTTTAATTTTTACACAAGCTTGAAACAAAGAACTATGCTTGAATTCAGTTTCATTTTTACACAAGCTTGAAATGAAGAACTATGTTTGAGATTGGTTTACATGCCCCCAGCATGATGAAAGGGAGAGTCTCCTGTAACTAGATGGAAGTCGCTACGGTGAACCAAGATGATTATCCAACACCTTTTTGGCTTCGTCCAGATAGGGACAAAGGTGAATGGGGTGATTCCCTTCACATAACCTACAAGGAAACTTAATTTTACCACTAGGTGCATGCCCCCCAAGCTTCATTACATGCACCTAACTAGACTACTCATGGCTATCAGGTGGATGGAATGAAGGTTCATTTGTGAGATCAAGTGAAAGACTCAACTGGGATTTTACGAGATCTAATCAAAGACTCAAATTGGAACCTTGCTCCAGGGGACATTGTTTCATTTTTTAATGAGCTTGACACAAGATAAGGAACTCTGCTCAGATTCCTTGTTTCATTTTTTTTTAACGAGCTTGAAACAAGACAAGGAAATATGCTCTAGGACCTATTTCATATTTTAATGAGGTTGACATAGTAAAAGAAGTATATTTATACTCCTTGTTTCATTTTTAACGAGCTTGACACAAGACAAGGAACTATGCTCATACTCCTTGTTTCGTGTTTTAACGAGGTTGACACAAGACCAGGAACTATCCTCATGACCTTTGTTTCATTTTTAACGAGGTTGAAACAAGAAAAGGAACTATCCTCATATTCCTTGTTTCATTTTTTTTTAACGAGGTTGACACAAGACTAGGAACTATCCTCATATTCCTTGTTTCATTTTTTAACGAGGTTGACACAAGACAAGGGACTATCCTCATATTCCTTTTTTCATTTTTTAATGAGGTTGACATAGTAAAAGAACTATCCTTATACTCTTTGTTTCATTTTTTAATGAGGTTGACACAAGACAAGGAACTATCCTCATATCCTTGGATCATGTCCCATACGAGGTCATGACTTTCAAGAGGTTCTCATCAGATGGGAGAACAATGCTTTGGAAGGGATCCGTAGCAAGGAATCCATTAGAGAGATCTAGTTCCAATTCCCCCAGTACATAATGTACAACATCATTGAATTGATTGTCAATTGATGTAGGCAATGGAATGAGTTGCCACATAATTGACCCGTGGCTGGGATGATACCATTGGTACAAAAGGACCACTTAGGGAAGATGGTTGACTGGAAGCCATATTTGGACCGGGAAATGAAAGCTGGTCAACGATGACGATTCTCACTTCATGCAGGAAACAAATCACTCGAAAGAGTGTTGAAACAATAGCTCCCATGTCATAAACATAGTCGCGTTCAAGAAGTAAATTATAATCTAAAGGGCTCGGGACTACCATCACATTGAGATAAACAATTTTTCCTCCCAAAGTAATAGGTAATTGAGGGAGGATCCCTAATGGTTGACTAGTTCCTCTATTAAAGGCCAACAGATTCTGGGTAACAGACACAAGTGGTGGCGAATCGAGCGCTTGCCAAGGAAGTTTAGGAAAGGGTACTCACAGATGCACCTTCATCTATTATAGTGCCAGATACAATCATATTATAAACCTGTACTATGATATGGAAAGGCACATAAGAAGGAAGACATAATCCTGCGAGTCAATTCCAATAAAAGGAAGTGACCAGACTACTTGGAGGGGGTACCGTAAGAACGAGAGAATTATCCCCTTGAGTTACTAGAACGGGAGGATTTTCCTCCTATCTTGATGGAACAGGAGGTTTGCCTCCAAGTTCATTCGAATCTGAAGAAACAAAAAGAACCTGAGTGGTATCGTATTCACTCTCTTTGGGAAAGGTACGGTTAACTGAAGGTGAAATTGGGTCAACTGTTACCTCGACCTGTTGATTTGGGTTGACTATAGACTCATAGGATTCACTTTCAGAGAGAGTGGGTTTGACCGATGGTTGATTTAAGTCAGTCAATTCATCAACTAATGAAGGATTAAGGGAGAGTCTCTTGTAACTAGATGGAAGTTGCTACGGTGAAGTAGGATAGTTATCCAACACTTTTTTGACTTCATCCAGATTGGGACAAAGGTGAATGGGGTGATTCCCTTCACAAAACCTACAGGGAAACTTAACTTTACCCTTCTTTCCATGAAATTTACTACCACTAGTTGATGGTGTGTCACCAGCATGATCTCCAGAAGTTGATGACATAGGATGATGTGAACAAGAAGACCATTCTTCTAAGATTTAAGGAATATCAGGACAATTCCAAAGAAGATGGTCTCCCGCACAATGTTTGCATGGATATCAAACTTTGTGAGGCTTGACAGATGGTTTCTCATCAGATATTGCATTCAAAGCAATGGTTGCTTGGTTGCCCCTCTGCTGAATTTGCTTCTTCTTCTTCTTCTTCCCTTTCTTCTTCTTCTTAGCCACCTGGTTACTAGTACTAATACTTTCACCAGGTGAAGAGGAAGAAGGGGAGGAAGAAACAATCGAGGAAGAAGGAAAAGGGTCAACTTTAGGATCAATGGGAGGTTGATTTTGTCCAGTTGGAGGAGTACCTGATTGCGGAGAAATCATGACATTTTGAACCAAGGAGGTTGAAAACAACCATACTAGCAAGCCAATGGTAAGTACCGATAGGGATAATGTAGCCATATAAGAAGCACCAAAGTTTCCGAAAGGAGGAAAAGGACTAGGATTCCCATCAAAAGGATTTTTTTGATCGGTGGACTCTGGATTTGTCGCCATATGTTTCAACCTAAGATCAACTAAGGAGTGAGCGTGGAGGATGTTATCCACAGTCAATTAATTTTATTTTAATCAAAGTAACGTAACAAAACAAAAAAGGGATAATCTAGGCAAAAGGTTTACAAAGCAACTGTGAACTGCAGAATACCTCCTGGCAAACTAAGAAGTATGGGCAGGCAATCTCCCTAAATTCTGTGTTCGGTGTATCATAGTGTACAAGGTGGACGACTCGGTTACCTAAGGATGGATAGCAACCTAGTTTTGTCATCCCATATATACCAGAAATTACGTGGACGCCCAATCTGTATAAGTGCTGTCTAATGCAAAACCGCACAGTGAGAGCATTCCCATATACTTTACGTACTGTAAAACCGCCCTATATACCCGAAGGTACATGGACGAGCTACGATATAATCACGTACGTGGAATGAGGTATCACACTCAGGATGTATTGCAAACAAGTTAGTGACAACTACTATGTTTTACAACACTAGAACATGTCTCTATTCTAGACCTCTAAATGCTTTTCGTTAGGTGACAATGCTCCATTAGGTAAATTCAGATAAATTTTAAGTTGATCTTCTTTAGAATTTTCCTTTCAAGGTTCACCACATGATGTATGTTTGCAATTCCTAAAATGCAACTAATATGATAAGAATTATTTTCATTCAATTGAACAATGAAAACCTTAGCTAGTAGGGATAGAGCAATCAGATCTTTGAGAAAGAGCAAAGAGCACATCTAATGAAATTTCCCTAGCTATTCCTTTCAAACATTCACAAACTACAATATGAATGATGAAAGTTTTTCTTTTCGAATCCCTTAATGTTATGATGAACAAAAAGGAAACAAATGCACATACAATCAATCAACCTTTAACAAGAATGAAGACTTTACGACAGTTTTGTTTCGAATTAAAAGAAGACTTTTACGACGCATTCTTTCGAACAAAGATTAATCGACTATAATCTAACTTTGACTATGGATTTATAATGACAAAGAAAACATTTAATAAGACCTACTTGTAGTTTTGCTTTCCTCTTGTCTCCTTTGTATCGATCCTGTCGCTCCTTCCCGTACTTAACACACTTGAGAAGTACTTGTAAACATCAACAAAAGACAAAGAACCGATCAAAGCAAAAGATCTATTGATTACAAGTAAATGGAATCAGATACATTCACACATATAAGCATCCCCTATAAAGATAAGCACATGGAAAAAGGTGCAAATACTTTATTGAATAGAAGGAAGAATTACAACCATGAAGCCTGATTCAAAGTCACTCCTCTAGCTTTGGTTCCATCCACATCATCATAAGCATGACAATCCGGCAGCATAATTACACTTATGATAGTCTCAATTCTCAAACTAGCATTATCTCCTTACAATCATCAAAGTCCAGCCCTTGATCACTTAGATGAGTGCTCAATTTATAGGAAGATGGAGGAGGTTTTGTCATAAATAGGGGTATTGAATGGCCTTCCAAACTTAGAGTCAGTTTCCATGGAGGAAGGAATGAGAGGATAGGAGGTTAATGGATCCTTAGCCTATCCAATTTCGAGCTCATAGGAGGGGATAAGAGGTGGGATCCTTCTAGAATGATCTAGAACCAAGGAATATTCTCAGAACCCTATGCAAATTTCGCTCAATCTCGCCCAGCGCAAGTCAAAGTGGGCTAAGTGCTATGCAGATAACCCTTGCATGGGCCTAAGTGGTCTGCAGAGCACCCTTACATGGGCCTACTTGCACTGGTACTTCAAGGAGTCATTTCAGGATGTCTTTAGGCCATGAAACTGTCTGGGAAGGAGGCATTCAATAGGTTGACTTATTTAGGGCATGTAGCAATTGAAATTAGGGTTTGATGAGCCCTAAAACACTAACCTAGATGATGGGAGTGATGTGCCCAAATGGATCTATAACACAAACCCTTTTAGGAGTTCAGTATTCCTCCACTCCTTATCCTGCACCCAGTATTCAATGTGGACCAGCTGTGGCCATACTTTCCCCCATTGCTAGACACATCCAATGTTGTTGAGAAAATGACACCAACAAAGATCAATCCAAGTTGTATCGAACAACCCATAACTGATAGGAGCATGGAAGCACAGATCAATAACACTCACCAATTGAGGATCCAATTATATCGAGTTGTTAAAGTAGGCCAACTCCTTCACTGGGGCAAGTGGCTCACTAGGGACTAGGTTCAACAGAAATTTCCTCACTTCATGGAGGTTTTGGATGCAATGGGGACCATTGATTCATAAGGGGGGAGGCTTTATCTAGGTTTATATTGCTAGCCACCCACCTATTCCACCTCGACCTTCAGTTAGTTTTATCAGTTTCCTTGATTATAACACATTTTACTATTTTTAGTAGTTTTTTGGGTCCTGAATTTCTAGAGTTGTTTTGACCCCCTAAACGACGTTTTTTTGAGGTTTGTACCACACTCATATCCATAAGTAGGGGCCTACCAAAAATATTGTATTAATTGGAGAGACCTTTCTAATGATGTATCGTATGCACGAAACAGAGATCATATGACCAAGTTACAACCCGGGAAAGTTGGCTACCCAACTAACCCCAACAGGGCCCACAAACTCTTGGATTTCCATTTCCTACTGTTAGGTTTTTCCTTTATTGTTCAATAATAAAAAGGACCTTGAGCCTCATTGTAACACAGTTTAGAGGCATGTAGCTACCACGTCTCTTCTCAGACATAAGCTATCATTACCTGAGCCAGTTTACTTCCATTCTGTTTGTAAGCATATTTTAGTTCTTTGATATTAATGAAATGAAGGTTTATTTTTGCCACATATCTATGTTTACATTTATATCTATATTTTGTTTTGTTCCTGCATAAGTCTGGATCATTTTGTGAGTGGCCATTCTGTCAATGAGTTCTTTGACACTGACATTGATAGAATGCTTTGAGCATGTTCTTTACGTGAGTGGGAGGGCGTTTCTTTGGTTAGTGCTCTAACACTTACATCAAGATAGGTATTTCTAGTGTGTTTATCTTTTATTATTTTATTTTTAACTCTTTTACATTTAATTTTTTACATATTTAGCTGTGCGGGAGAACAATTTCATAGAGCTTTGAATCTACCTGGAATGAAGGATGTGTGGAGGATGAGGTATGTGTGGGAGAATGGGGATGCAAAGGGAACTTTATTTCATAGACATGAAATTAATTTTAAACTCCTTTCCATTTAAAAATTTTACAAATTTAGTTGTGTGGAAGAGCAATTGCATATAGCTATGAATCTGTGTGAAATGATACATGTGTGGAGGGTGGGTTATGTGCAGGAGAACGAGAGTGCAGAGGTAAATTTATTCTATAGACATGAAATTAATTTAACAAGGAACAAAAACTTTAATTCGTGATGTAATAGGCATAACTAGAAAGAGTGGTTTGTAAACTACAAATAACGAATTTGGTTATTCAAGGTTTCATTTTGTGAATGGCCATTCCATTGATGAGTGCTCTGACACTAACATTGATAGAATGCTCTAAGTAGGTCCTTTACATGAGTGGGGGGGTGTTTCTTCAGTTAGTGGTCTGACAGGTATTGCATAGAGATATGAATTTGTGTGGAATGAAGAATGTGCAAAGAGAGGGGTATGTGCAAGAGAACAGGGGTGTAGAGGGAACTTTATTATGCAGACCCAAATTAATTCAACTACGAATAAAAACTTTAATTAGTAATGTAATATGCACAACTAGAAAGAATGGTTTATAAACTAGAAATACCAAATTTGGGTATTCAAGGTTTAATTTTGTGAGTGGCCATTCCATTCGTGAGTGCTCTAACACTGACATTAGAAAAAGTTTCTAAGCACGTCCTTTATGTGAGAGTTGGGGGGGGGGGGGGGGGAAGGGCAGGGGGACATTTCTTCGGTTAGTGCTCTGACATGTAATTCATAAAGCTATGAGTCTGTGTGGAGTGTAGGATGTGTGGAGGACAAGGTATATGCAAGAGAACAAGGATGCAGAGGGAACTTTATTGCATAGACACAAAATTAATTTAACTAGGAACAAAAAATTTAATTCGTAATGTAATAGGAACAAATAGAGAGTGGTTTGTAAACTAGGAATAATGAATCTGGGTATTCAAAGTTTCTGAATACTATGTGCATTTGCGATTTTATATTTATGGATTAAATATAGTATTATTAGTATGCAATATTAAATCAAATGTGTTTTTAGTCCCTTTCTCGTTATTATTATTATTAATCCCTACCTTTTCCAAGGCCTACAAAATTTTCCTGGGCGTCAGAGTGTGTTGAATCTATATTATTTTGCTGAGTTCTTTCAATTTTAACCAATCTTTTAGGAAAATTATGAATATTTCTATTTTCAGTGCATGTAAGAAAGTAGTGTTAGGCATAAGAATGAATGTGCAGAGAAAATAAAAAAATCTTTAATTCATAGTGTAACAAGAATTTTGATCTACAATGTTGCGGTCTTCCATATAAATTTAGCATCAACAAGTTTCTTTTGCACATCCATTGATACATTATGCAACCACCTTATTAAACAAATAACGTAAGTTATGGTATCATCAGGAGAGTAGTGGGGCAGAGTACGGTGTATGTGCAGGAAACGGGGGTGCAAAGGAAACTTTATTTTAGAGGCACGAAATTAATTTAAATAGTAACAAAAACATTAATTCATAATATAATAGGCACTTGTTATAAGGATGGTCAATTAGAGACTATAAAGAGCGGTTTGTAAACTAAAAATAATGAATATTGGCATCCAAGGTTTTCAAATACTATGTGCATTTGTGATTTTACATTTGTGGATTAAATACTTTTTTATTATTGTGCAATATTAAATTAAGTGTATTTTTAATGTGTGTGAACAAGTAGTGTTGTGTGGGAGAACGGGTGTGCGGAGCAAGGATCATAAAGAAAATTTCTTCCACACATTCATCCTAACTTCTTACATTTGTGAATTAAATACTAATTATTGAATATTCAATTAAGTGTATTTTTAATGCGTGTGAGGAAGAGGTGTTGTTCAGGAGAACATGTGTGCGGGGCAAGGATAGGAAACATTGATATATTATGTGGCCTCCTCATTTCATTTGCAGTTTGGTACATTAGTATTATTAAACTGTTAGTAATGCAATTGCGTAAGTTTTGGAAACATTTGGGTAGAGCAGTGGGACATTTATTCAATTAGTAATTTGACACTTACAACAATATAGGAATTTCTAGTGTGTTTATCTTTTATTATTTCATTTTAAGCTCTTTTCCATTGAAAACTTTTACAAATTTAGTTGTGTAGGAGAATAGTTGGATAGAGATGTGAATCTGTGTAGAATAAAGGATGTGCGGAGGGTGAGGAATTTGCAGGAGAATGGGGATGCAAATGGAACTTTATTCTGTAAATATGAAATTAATTTAACTAGGAACAAAAACTTTAATTCATAATTTAACACGTAGTCATTATAAGGATGGTCAGTTTGAGACTAGAAAATAACGGTTTGTAAACTAGAAATAATGAATCTTGGCATTCAAGGTTTCGAGGTACTATGTGCATTTGTGATTTCACATTTTTGGATCAAATACTTATTATTATTATGCAATACTAGATTAAGCATCTTTTTAATGTGCGTGAACAAGTAGTGTTGTGTGGGAGAACAGATGCACAGAACAAGGACAAGAATCACTGATACATTTTGCGTCTATTTTGTTTATTTTGCACATCTGTACATTGAATGAGGACGTGCACATGTGCGTAGTCGGTGAATTGAATGCTAAAATGACTAATATTTACCCGCATAGGTGTTTTATATTAATCATAGGACATACATTAGGATAATAAAAAATATAGGTGGTTGTTTGTACCTCTGATACAAATATTTTGTAACATGTTTCAGACGCAAAATAATACTAGGTGGTGATTTTTAGGGATATGTTGTAGCGGCTACAACCACCCTCCAAAATTTTGCCTTAGCCTGTTTTGGAGCCTTCCTACCAACTTTACACAACACTTCGTCTTGCTTCATCAAGTACTCAAGCTTCAGTGTTTTCCTCGCACAAAGGCAGCCTGTCGATCACAGTCGATCCATTCCCCTCATAGGCTGCTTACCCAAACCCTGTCCAGCTGTAGGCTGAGAAAATTCCCAATGAAATTTGTACATTTCTGGAGGGAAACCAGCCTTCCCTCTAGGAATTGTGCAATTCCCTCTGATAGCTTGCTGGGCTCGAGGATTGCACAATCCTACTAGCCAGCCCTCCCAGCAGGATTTGTGCAATTTTTCCCATCAGTAGGCTGTGCAGCCGAGGATTTGTGCAAATATGGGCAGCAGTCAGCTGCTGGGCCCAGAAATTGCACAATCCCCTTGGGCAGTCAACCCAGCTTACAGTCAGGAATGTGCATTTTTCCCAAGCAGTTGAGCACTAGCATGCATGGATAGTCCTGTTGACTAGTTTCACCGAGGACCGAGGAAACTTGACTTGCATGCATGCATGATTTGATCTTCCCAGAATAGTAAGAGACAACATGCAAAAGATATCCCATGTTTCAGGGAGCTATTTTTAGTAGCTGAGGGTTACATGCAAAGTTCTTTTAGAAGTTTCCCTCCAAGTGTCGATTTTTCCTAGATTTGTGGCATGCACGTCATAAGGGAAAAATTATTTATTCGACACATCAGAGCTCATTCATTAACATTGATCTTGGAGCTCTGACATCCCACAACACATCCAAGACTCTTCGACACATTTGGCTTAGCTATTCACAGGTAAGTGGCCTCAACTTGTCTTTTTTAACATTTCTGTCGCTTTTTGTGTATTCACTTGTGTGAGTACTATTTGCTTGATTTATTTGAACACTTGTTTTCGTTTACATATATTCTAGATTTTCCTAGCTCTGTTTCAATTTTCGTTTCTATCTCACTGCTGTCACATGCATTAAACTATTTTACATGGACATTCGCCCAACCGGTGAACGGCCTCACCCACATGCATGTTGGTCTGTTTTCTCAATCTTCCATTCATGTTTTACATGCACTGTTTATCACTTATGATATCACTTAGTGTCACCATGCATTTCATCGAATTACTTGCTTTCAATTGCCCATTGGAGAGTCGGGCCAACCTTGACCCAGTCTTTGCCTTCACTAAGGCTACATTGCACAATCTGGAGAAGGAAGGTTCAACTTCCTCTCCAGATTTGTGCATTCTGGTCCAACACTGGCCTCCTGGACTGAATTGCACATTTCTGGAGGTCAATGGCTGCTTGGCCCAAAAATTTGCACAAATCTGTCCCTGGGCCAGTAGTCTATCCCAACTGGAATCGTGCATTGCTCAATCCTAGCAGCCAATTGCCCAACTGGATTGCATATTTTGTAGATACAACAACCAGTCTAGCTCCCAGTTAGTTCAAACTACCTTTTACAAAGTTCTGGTAGCTAGTCACTCAGCCTCCCAATGAAATTTGTGCAATCTTGCTCATCAGTTCCCCAGGTATGTGCTATGTCCTTCCCCAAATTTGCTTTGCTTTCACTGACATATTTCTTGTCATGCACGCTGCTTGTTTCGAGGTCTTTCAGGTGTTCATCTATCTCAATGGCTTCCAAGAGAATAGGATCCTAGGACACTGATGGTGTTGCAGCTGGAACAACAGTTGAATAAGTGTCCTCTAGCATGCCACTTTACAAAGATACGAAGCTGTATCTAGACAAGGGCATCAAATTGAAGTGGCAAGAGGGGAATGAAACATTCACAGGTACTTTTGGGGAAGATCTTGAAGACCGTCAGGTGTATGTGAACATTCATAAGTCCAGCCTATACCGGATTGCATGTAGATACCCGGCGTTCCCATGTGCGGGTATGAATCAATGGATCGTCTCTCATATTGACCCTGAGACGATGACCTTGAGGAGTGTCAGTGAGACGAAGCTTGCAACCTTCTGGGCAAGATATTACAATGAGATGTATCAGATGGATGAGCCCATGACTATCATGACCCCTTCGTTTAGCTTTCCCAACAATAGAGGCCACTCAAGAGATATTCTGAAGGGTTGGGTAAAGGAGCCAGCTCGTTTCAAGATGACCCCTAATCGGATCTATAAGACAAAGATATTGAGGAAGGCATACCAATACTTAGACATATTCATATGTCGACTGAGTGGCCAAGCAAGCACTGAGACCTTCCCTCAGAGTTGGGTGGTGGCGCTGGACCAACTATCTAGAGAAGGAAGACCGTGCAACTGGTCCGACATACTGGCTCATCAGCTGAAGGAGCAAGTTGTGAAGGCTCGAAAGTCACCCGAAGGCATGCATGCAAAGATTTACATGTCTACCTACATTCTAGATGTAGTTTATGCCCAACATGAGTTCCCGGGCTTGGAGTGGGCATGGTCACTAGCGAAGACTATTGTGAGGACATATTTCAAGCTATTCTCCTAGTGCAGCTTCAGAGGAGTGATCAAACGACTTTCCGACCATCTTGTCACCCTAGTGTACAGGTTGATATTCGAACAAGATCCACCCTGCATGTCAGAAGAAGCGATGAAGGAATTGTTAGGCATTGCAGATTGGTATGCCTCACCGGACAGCATGTTCATCCGAGTGTTCAGTGCGGAGAAGCGTCCGCATGTTATGCCAAAGTTTGCTTCAAACATGCTTAGCATGCAGGAAGTAGAGTATCATATCTCAGCAGGATTAATAGCTAGGCTGCAGCGGAAGAAGAAGGCACCTTGGCCCACTCTTCCATTGTGGATTGGGTTATACAAGATCCAAAGCATCAAGAAAGTGGATGTCGAAGCTGAACAAATGAGGAAGTACCCGTTCGAGCTTCGAAGCTTCAACTCGTATGACCCACATTGCATTGTGAAGGATCACTGCATGAGAGTTCAGTTCAATTGGATCCATGGGGAATTTCATTAGACCGAGGAAGAATCATGGAGGTATTGTCACCATTACTCCAGACCCAATGAACAGGTTGGTTTCTCCATAGAATGGTTAGCATGACAGCATGAAGCAGCACCACAGAGAACACCAATAGTAGTAGCAACAACAGAGGCAGCAGAGCCAAGCATACCTGTGAGCAACAAAGGGAAGAGAAATATTGTCGAACACATGGAGGAGGAACAAAGCTACGAGTTTCAAGTAGATCCACTTGTAGAACAAGCAGCTAAGGCTATTCAAGCAAAGAGGCAGCAACATGAGAGGCGTATCACGTGAAGGAAGAGGGAGAAGAAGAGAATGGGAGAAGCAGAGAATGAGTTGCACGAGATGAGAGAGCAACTCCGAAAAGAACAAGAGTTGTGCCAACATGAGAAGGAAGCGCAACAACAACAAATTTAGCAGGGGGTGCATCACGTGAAGACAAACGAAGCAGTGCCCGTACAAGTAGTTGATTCTTCTGAACAACTGGCATCAGTAGAACTGGGTGAACCCTTGCAGGGGAAAGACTTTTCTCATGAGATAGAATAGGCTCTTGAACAGTTGGATGCAAACATGGAGCAGCTGAGTTGGAACAGGACATTGACCTCATGCCTCACCACAAAGAGGTCGACTCGCCCACTTCAATGCATCGAGATGATGAGCAAGTCTCTAATGACCAAGGAGGCACTGAGATCCTTGGTGGTCAGCTGGAAGTAGAGATGTGCAACATCTCCTTTGATGAATATCAACATAGAGTTGTGCAGCTTGACAGAGTACCAACTCCAGAGGACCGAACATCCCCTGCGCAAGTTGAAGAACAAGTGATCGTGACCAATGTGCACAAGGACCCAGCTGCTTTGGCCGATGCAACTAGAGTGTATGTTGAAGCCACTAGCTCCAGTGTTTGCTTCCTCATAGTTGAGAATGAGCGAATGGCGAAGGAACTACAGGTGGCCAAGCAGGGAGGAGACTTGGTGACAATGTCCACCCGAGATGAACTGAAGAAGGCAATACTAGATGAAGTATTGTCCTTGGACACAGTCATGTGAGCATTGTACTCCAAGTTCGGTACCATGCATCAAGCAGTTGTTCATCTTCACGGATGGCAGCATCGATGTGTGAGAAGAGCTCACATCTTGAAGAACATACATGTTGCCATTGACAACATGCAGGCATGGACGATGAAGTACAAGGGAGCCCCGCTTCATTTGCCCAAGATGATGAGGGCCAATGTGGTTGAGCTGCAAGCATGTATCTGGAGTCAGATCCAAAACTATGAGGACCTACTGCAACTCATCACTGGCATACAGGCTTCCCATGCACGAGTATTCAAGAGCATGGAGGTTGTGGTGCACACACATGCGATTCCATCACTTGGGACTCTCACCCAAGCGAAGACCAAGAAGTAGGTACAACAGGAGCTTGACTCATACTTCGGTAAGTTGATGTGCATCACCACCAGTTTAGACTTGTCTATCATTGCAGACATCATGCGCAAGTATGTTACTGGTCCAGCCACATTGAGGACAATGATGTACATGCTTTCAGATGAGTTGGACACAGGAGCCCAAGCAGTGTACCCGGATGCCATGAAGGCAAGGTTCAGGTTCCAGACAGATGTCACAACGAAACACATAGACATTATCGGAGATTACCAATCTTGGCACCAATATGTTACTGTTGATCAGCATGAAGATGTCGAGTAGCTGGACTTCTATAGTTGTCTAAGTCAGAGTGGTGTCTAGTTTGGCTTATTCAAGCCATTATTCATATGGGTACATTTGCATTGTAATGTTGAGTCATGTCAAGTGTAAGTCAAGTGTCAAGAGTGAATGTAACAGTCATAGAGTAGGTGAAGAGTCTCATAACTCATTATATAGGATTTTGGTTCACCAAGCTTCTCCTAAGACTATCTTGAAGAAGGCATGGACAATATTGTAATGTGCCTTGGCTTCTCCACTATACGGAGCTAGTACATCTCTTTGGAGGAGCAGGCGGATGTGGCTGTAACACTCCATTGTTGGGGCTAGCAAGTTTACATGGATTTATTGTATGATTGTGACTTACTCTTCTTTATATAATAAGAGCCAACACATTTTCATGCATATGTTGTTATTGTAGTTGCACTGTTTTGGTTGCCTTAATGATATATGTTGTTTAAATTATGTACTTGTATATGAATTGATTTATATGCAATTATATGAATCTTGTTGTTAATGTGTTGCATATGTTGTTAATGTTTTCACCATCTGTGTCGACTGCTCTTCCGGACATCAGACAAACCTTTCTCATGAACCTTGCTATATCCAGATTGATCTGTGAGTGTTGTTCGTGTTATCTTACCTTGTATGTTGTGACTGTCGCATCTGTGTCGATGCTCTACCAAAAGCTGGGCATGTCCTTTGTGTTGTGTGTTCCTAGATGAGTTGGGACTGATCCCTTTCAACCTGGAACTCACCTTCACGTTCCTCTCCCTTCGAAGTGTTGGAACCTCTCATACTCATTCCTTGACTCACTACATCAATCACGCCCTTGCTACTGACAGAGTTATCTTACTTGTCTCTGTGCGACATCGCGATCAAGGCATTACCTTACGACCCACTGTTGGGAATCCTACACCAAACGGTCTAAGGTCTAATTGGGACTTCTTACTGGGGAGATCCCCTTGACATGTTGGCAGGTACAACACTATTAATAGGATACGAGTCAACAAGAATTTGAAATGGCTAGTATTGTGAGGAAAGATGCATATAAATATGGTGATAAAATTGCAACTACTCAAGAAATTTTAATCTAAATCAAGAGACACAATTCTACTCTACTGATCTGCGAAATTTAATTCACAATCTAGAACAACATTAAGAAACATGCAATAAGAAAAACCACACATGCACAATATTTTTCTAGGGAAACCGATCTGGGAAAATCCCCTCAATCGTATTTGCATTAATCATATGAATAAAGAATGTATTACAATTTCTTTCCCGCTCTGACCACAACCTACAAGTGAGTAACATATCTCTCTACTCAGTGAGAATCTCCAACCCAAACTTAGTCAATTTCTACCTCTGCTTGAGACCCTATTTCCTTGTGCAAATCCTAAGGAATTAGCCCATATTTTTTTAGGAAATTTCCTCCAATTGATTGCGCAATTCCCAAGTAATGATCATCTAACTGTATGCAACACATGTACACTCAAACTAGTTTACGATCGCTTTTTACACTGCCTTGGAATCTCCACCACAGTTGAGGAACTTGAATTCCTTGCATGCACTAGATATTTTGAGCTGATTTATCAGTTAACTAGATGATTACTAAGTTAGATTGTTTTCCCACTGCACAACTAACCTTCCACTAGTTCCATTAACTGTTAGAACTAGTTTAATTGAACACAACTATAAATAACTGACATGGATTACTAAAATTTAGCAATCACACATGCTTAAATGAACTCCAAGCCCTCTAACTTGAATTTACTGTGCTAAATGAGTGACAAGATCCATGTAACAAAAGATAACTACCTCCAAGTTTTCTGATGATGTGGAAATTCGAATTTTCTTAATTTGACCAAGGCTAAATCAAATTGGGACTTTCTTGCTACACTTCTCAACACTTCCTCTTAGCAAGAAAGGGCTTATCAACCACCCCTATCCTGCACCTGTGGAATTTGAACTTCCCTCTTAACAAAGCCTTTGTCAAATGTCAACATATTGTTCCTGTGTCAGAATATATTGTAGCAACATTATTTGCGTCTGCACACGGTCCCATAAATGATGATATAGGATATCTATATGCTTGGATCAATTGTGAAATATTATATTCTTAGAGAGCTTGATGCAACTCTGATTATCACAATAGATCACAGTTGGATCCATCATCTAACCAAAAAATCCCACAAGTATATTTCTGTTGTCACTGCTACAACACCCTCCAAAATTTTGGCCTGCACCAAATTTTGAAGCCTACCTTGGTCTTGCATTTTGTCATCACAAACATTGAAGTCCATTTCATGTGTTTTCTTTAAGTGTTTTGGTCCCTTTTGCAAGAAAGGAAAAATGTTGTCTTTTCGCATGTTATCTATTGCATAATGTGTGGAATCTTTTTTTGGTGATTTCAAGGGGTTATATTTGTGCAAATGAGTTTATATAACCATGTAAACATCTGTCACACTCATTCCCAAAGTTTTAAGCATTGTCACACAAGTGTCGTCACGGTCGTTGCAAAGTGTATCTTTGGTGTCACACTTGTCGTAAGTCATCACAGAGTTGTCGCACTAAGGGGAGTGTGTGGTTTATGTGTCAAGGATGATCTATGTTGTTGTGTCATTAAGTGTTTAAGTGTGGTCACAGTCAAGTCATGTCATTGATCACATCAGTTCACTAACCCCACACTTAGCCAATTTTCAGAAATTTCCTAGCAACTTAGCCTCATTTAGCCTTCCCCAACTATGCATTGTGCAATTCCAACCCTCAAGATACATCCTTGTCTCTTTCCATCACACAATGCACATTTACTTCCTCCTAGGACTACGCACTACACAGTTCCAGTGATCAAGCCCAGACCTTGGCCCACAAAATTGCGCAACCCAACCCTCCAACCTGGCCTTAGCTGTGCATTGTTCAGTCTCTAAGCTCAATCTCAGCCCTTGAGCTCTTGAGTTGCACAATTGTGCAATTTCTAGGTCTTCTCCACCTCCCAAAACTGTGAATTTGGCCCCAACAATGAAAAACCCATCAGCTAAGACCAATAAGCCTTAAAGTTGCGTAGTTTCCTTCATCTGTCTAGCCTAAACTACACATTGTACAATCTTAAGGCTCAAGATTCACCCCTGAGCTCCTGAACTGTGCAATTGTGTAGTCACTAAGTCTATCTCCCAGCCTGCAATTTGGTTCCGACTCAGCCAGTGGATCAACATGTGCCATCTTAGACTAGGGGTTTTATTAGACTGATGTTGTCTTGTCATGAGTGAATTGAAGATACAATTACTCTATCATACCATGACAAGATGATGGATAAGGAGATGGATAAGGGAAACATGTTGAAAGACACTTGTGTATCTGATTATGCAAGATGATGAATCAAGAGAAGACAAAAGGGACACCATTTTGCGACCATAACTCAAGACTTGATACCATTAAAGACTCCTTACCTTTGATCCATAAGGAGGTGGATAGAAGAGTATCCTCAAGAAGACATGTAGCAAGTAGAAACAAAAGTGGCTTGACATTTCCATCTCATCAAGCAATCCATGTTAGTAGTGTCATGTCATGTCATGTCATGAGTTTTCATATGCCACATCACCATTGTGGGTTATGTAATTATCTATTCAAAATGTATTATAAAGTGGAAGTCCAAAGGATACATTCAGAATATGAAGAGTCATGTAAAGTAAAAAGTCATAGGAAGTAAAAGAGTCATGAGGGTAGTCAAGAGTCACAAGGAAAGTGAATCATCACCTCATTAGTTATATATATACACCCTCATTGTATGAGAAAGGAACTTTTCACCTTGGCTCCCCCCGCAAAGCATTAGAGAGAAAGGATAGTTCTTTTGGGGAGTAAGGAGTGGCTATAATACTCCACTATCGGAGCTAGTGGTGTTCATTGTATACACTTGTCTTGGAATTTTTACTTAATATAAGAAGCCTCATGGGAAACACATTCTTCATGCAAGGAATATGAATATTTGTAAGAGTATTATTTGGATGTGTGTAATTCATGTTTATTTTCATTTGTACTAAATTAGTTGAACTATTTCGGTTATGTTATTACTTATCATATTGAGAATGTGCTGTAAAGGTTATTATTTCTATCACATCCTTGTGGACTATTATGTTGGATATTAGACAAATCTCTCTTGTTGATTAGTTGTATTGACCATCACATATTAATGGAATATTCCACTGGATGTTAGGTTGATCCTTCCTGGTTACGTGTGTCTCTACTAGGATGGTACTATTACTTCTCTCTTAGAGGCTCACTTTATTTTCTCCCTCCGTAGTAGAAGAAACTTGACACACTTACAACTGAACACTCACCATGCACACTCACTTACTTTTCGAAGGCACATTTTCATTCCTCTCTCTTGATGATAGTTATAGTCAAGGAATTTTTTTAAGAAAATGACACCACATATCAGGGAGACCCCTTGAATGTTGGCAGGTCCAACACGATCAACATTTTTGGCACAAGAAGGAGGGAAACCAGATTTTTATGGTTAATAAACTCACCCACCCAAATCCTACTTCCTTCGGTCAAGGAAGTAATATCCCCAACACCTCCCCTGCGCATATTCTTAAAGTTGGTAATCCTTCTCAGCCCAAGACTATACAAACTTGTGAGATCTCTTACGACCAGATTCAGGCCATTTTCCCTATCACCCATAAGTTTGCAAGAGCTATTGGATTGATACTTAGAGTACATAATCTTCCATATTTTCCAAAGAAGAACCCAACCACCCCCACTGGGATAGTGGTCTCAATAGTTGAAGATTTGGTTCTCGCCACCCTTGAAGAGTTAGCAACATCTGAATAGAACACATAAAAATTAGAGCATCCTGCAACCTTCAACGGTGGTGATGGCGATAACATGGTACTCTCGGATGATACTTTTCATGAGTTAGGCAGTGAATAAGAAGAAAAAGACCAATCAAATTTTGAAGATGGGGGAAAAAGTGATGAAGACATGGTAGACTGAGATCTAGACTAGATGATTCAATGCCCACTTGCACTATTGGGTGAGTTATATAAAATGTCAAGGCACCTAAAGAAGTTTTTAATGAAATATGACCCTGACAAAGAAGTGAAGGCATAGGACCACCTGGAAAACTTCTACCTCCATCTGAAAATGCTTGAGGTACGTTAAGATAATGTTTCATGTATAATTTTTCTGTGTACCTTAGATGGCAGAGCAATTGTATTGTATCACAAACTTCCTCCAAACTCCATCTAGAATTGGAGGGGTTTTAAGAAACCGTTTCTGGATAAATTTGTTGATGATAAAACCCCAACCATGATTTTAAGAGAGTTGGGAAGTATTAAGATGGAGAAAAAAAGAAAGTGAAAGATTTCAATTAGAGGTTTAACCGTATCTTGAATATATTTTTGAAAGACAAGAAACTTCATGACTCCATTACCATCGATTATTTCACATCTACCTTACCAACAAGCATTGCACAGTTCGTCAAAAGAACTGCGAAACCAACTTTGGATGAAAATTTCAAGGAGGAAATCATAGTTGAAAAGAACTTACGTGTAATTGGATTCATCGTAGATGACGAATCAACGAAGGACTCCAAAGACATGGGTAAAAGGTCTTAGGCCTTTGTAAGCAAGGCCAAGGAGAAAGAAGCAACTGATCTTGAGAGCTTGAGCCACACTATCAAGTTTTTGTCCAATGAGTTGGCATAATTGAAATAAAGGTCAAGTGAGACCACCGTGAGTAGAAAGCCTCCTAGATTCAACATTCTGAGAAGGGTTACTAACTCTAGCAATAACAACAGCCAACTGTCCAAGTCTGTGTAGAGCTCGAATGTTGTGCTGAACGTTGGAAGTATGGGCATGGATCAATATTGTTCGTTTCATCAAGAGTATCATTTAGAGAAGACATGCCCGCAATGGAACCACAACGTGAACGCTTTTGTTGCGCACATTATTGATACAATGATTTCAGATGAGTAGAATGAGCATGTAGAAGAGAAGGAAGAGAATGTTGTAGCCGACGAAACTCCAAATGTTAGGCACACAGTAAACACATTTAGTTTTGTTTCCCCAACTGAGAAGAAGAGTGCCAAAGAAAAACCACTGAGTGAGGTCCTGAATCAACAACATAACACTTGATACAACCTAAGAAGCTAAGGGCCAACCTCCACACAAGAGTTGACAAAGTAGAAATTGAAATATAATTTGATGAGGAAGATCACACCACCCGTCAAATCATCTCAGAACACTTAGAGCAAGTCTCGGAATGCGGCTAAAACAAAAAATACTTCAGTGAATAGGAAAAGTAAGCCCATAATTCCAGAAGTAGTAGATAAAGAAACTCCTCGAGACACTTTGAAAATATATTCTGCACTAGATTATAACATAGTTGATAAGATGAAGAAAGCTTGCGTGAATATTTCACTCTTCGAATTGACAAATATCATGAGCCAGCGGGAACTGGTTGTCCACACATTCGAATAGTCCACCTTAGCTAATGACACTTCTTCACAAAATGGATCTCGTATGTCCTCTGGTTCCCTTGAATCTATACTTAATGCTTTAACGTTAGATACAAACACACTCTGCCCTCCATCTCTATTAATGTTTGAAATTTTCAATTATAATGTGCACAATTTCTTAGTTGATTCCGGTGCATCTGTAAATGTAATGCCTTTATCAGTAGCAAAGAAAATCAATGCAAAATTGGAAAAAACAGAATCTACACAGATCATTAAACTAGACATAATCATTTCCATGTTATTGGTGAACTCTGAAATATGCTTATTCACTTATCATATAACCAACGAGTTCATGAATGTATAAATACAATAATTGTGGAAATTCCAGAAGCGTATGATGAATTTTTGAGCAGAGAATGGTCTAGAAATTTACAAGGGTATTTTGCTATGGACTGGTCACATATGTGGCTTCCATACAAGGGCAGAAAAAACCTGATACATGTGAACTTAGAGCGTACATGAAACACATGGGTACTCCCCTCTAAGGAAAAAACGAGCCAATGGATTTCACATATATTATCTTTGGAGATTGCTTTCTTCAAACTGATCTGGGGTGTTCTCTTGCTCAACCATCCCTAGTCCCACCTGAAACACAGTTGGAACTCTGTCCTAGTCCAACTGGTGAAAATAATATTTGTACAATTAGTAGTAGTAGTAATAGTAGTAATAGTGCAGTACATAGTCCTTGTAAATACGATGTTTGGACACTATATTTTGATGGTTCTAAGGCACAGGAGGGCTCTGTAGCTGGTTGTGTTGTAATAGAACCGGGACAGAGGAAACATTTAACTCTCCAACCTCTTGGAATTTGAGTGCACCAATAACATTGCAGAATATGAAGCACTGATCTTGGGTTTGCAAAGAGACATTGATGTCAATGTTGTAGTCCTCAAAGTAGTAGATGACTCATAAATTGTTGTATGATAGGTACATGATACTATACACTATGCGTCACCTCATCTAAAAGGGAATAAAAAAGAGATACTATCCTTTATGTCGAATGCTAATGTATTCAAGGACACAACTATTGACGAAGACGAGCACGAGAAAGCATTGTAGTATGAAACCCAAGCGAATAAAGAAAAACCCATGCAAAAAGGTGTGGTATCACTTGAGAAGCTATATGGCCTACATAATCGCTTCTGAGGGTTAGTGAACACAAAAGCCCATAGCTCAACGTTGTCGCACGAGCAAATAAATCTTGGAACAGAGAGAGATCTAAAATTTTCCAATCTAGATACTTGTTGTACACCACATGAGCGATAATATTTCATCTTCTTATTCAAGTAGTACCGATATGTTTTCGCATGGACATATGACGAGTTCAAAACCTATGAAACACATATAATCCAACATGTTATTCCAATCAAAGAAGGGGCCAAGCCTTTCCAATAGAAGCTGTGAAAGGTACACCCAATGCTTGAGCCCCTGATTCAAAAGGAATTGAGGAAATTGCTAGATGATCAGATCATATATAAAGTGCGACATTCTACATGGGTATCAAATCTGGTCTTAGTAAGGAATAAGTCAGAGGAAATCTACTTGTGTGTACATTTCTGCAACTTGAATCACACCTCTGACAAGGATTACTATCGTATGCTATCTATGGAGTAGATATTGAATAGAATATCGGGGTTAGAGATGTTTCCTTTGTTAGAAAAATATTCAGGTTACAACCAGGTGCTGGTCTTAGAGCCTGACAGACTCAAAACTACATTCCGCATGAAGTGGGGCACGTTCTCATTTAGAATAATTCCATTTGGGCTAGTCAATGTTGGTGTGACATCTCAACACGCCATGGGAATCACATTTCGTGGACCCATCAGGTAGAGCTTAGTGGTCTATCTTGACGATGTAACAATTTTTTCCAAGAAGAGATCTAACCACCTATGTCATTTGAAGAAAAGTTTTGAGTGATGTCACAAATACGAGATATCCCTTAATCCAAAAAGGAATATTTTTGCAATGCCTAAGGGAAATATATTGGGCTATATTATCACAAAGAGTGGGATTAAAGTAGACCCAAAAAGGGTAAAATCCATCACACAGATTCCCTTCCCAATGAAAAATAAAGTTATGCAGTCCTTCTTGGGAAAGATCAATTTCCTTTGCAAGTTTATCTCCTATTATGATCATATTATTAAACCCATATAGGAGATGGTGAAGAAGGACAGGATATAAAAATGGCATAAAAGGGGAAAGGAAGCATTCTCCCATATTAAGCAAACAATTGTAGCAGAACTCGTGTTATATAACCTATATTTTAGCAAATATTTTCTAATCTACGCCTTCACCTCTAATAATTATCTTTCCATAGTGCTTACTCAGAAGGATGATCAAAATAATGAGAAACCAATATATTTCATGAGTTCCAACCTGCAAGGGCCCGAACTCAGCTACCCTGCCATTGATAGGGAGGCATACACAATTTATAAGGTAGTAAATCATTTCTGGACCTATCTCTTGAAGAACCATTGCATTATCTTTGTGCCACACTCAACTGTCAGATCAATGTTTGTTCAACAAGAGTTGGGTGAGAGAAGAGAAAACTGGATGACAGGTTTACAGGAGCATGACTTATAATTCAAGCTAGAAGGGCCAAGATCTTTGTTGGCTAGCAGAAGAAGCAGTAGATGCAAAGAAAGAAGATTCGTCCAGTTGGGAGCATGAAATCAAAATTTACAATGTTGAGAAAGCTTCTCGCACTACCATTGCGAAATCTTGGTACACGGATGTGTGCCAATATCTAGAGCATGGCACCTTGCCCTCTCACTTATTCACATGATTGATCTAGGTGGATGTTGGTGGCCACCCACCTATCCCATTTGGACCCCCGCAAAAGTCTCTTTCAACATTTTCAGTTTCCTAAATTGTAGCACAGTTTACTATTTTTAGCAGTTTTTCAGGTCCTGAACTTCTAGAGCCATTTTGAGGCCCTAAACGATGTTTTTTTTTGGAATCTGGGGAAACATGGGTCCATGGACCGATGTTGCCTCCCAAAGTGGTAGTGCTCGGATAGATCTTTCTAACGAGCTATCGTACGCGTCAAACAGAGATCGTATGCCAAAGTTACGACCCCGGGAAATTGATGTACCAATTTACCCAAACGGGGCCCACAATTTGGCGTTTCATCTTCTAGGGTTAGGTATTGGAATGTGAAGGGTTTTCCATTGTTTCTCAACAATAAATAGGCCTTCGAGCCTCATTGTAACATAGTTCAGAATAGTTCAGAGGCATGTAGCCGCCACATCTCTTCTCAGAGATAAGCTACCATCGCCCTAGCTGGTTTCTTTCCATTTCTGTTTGTAAGCATATTTCAGTATTTTATAGTAATGAAATGAAGTATTATTTCCGCTGCATCTTTTTGTTTATGGTTATCTCTGTATTTTATTGCATTCATGTTTAAATCTGGATCAGTGGTATCAGAGCAGTCTGCTTTTTCTCTGTTTTTCTTTGCATGTCCCCAACGAGGTCGGGATATAAGGAGTTAGGGCTTGAACTGGTCGAACCTTTGCAAGACCAGCCTCGCAAATCCCGACGGCCTCCCATGGCGGATGAGAAGAAAGATGAGGGGGCAGGAGATCCTATCAAAATCTTGCTCGAAGAAGCGCTCGAGCGGCAAAGGAACGCGATAATGGATAGCTTTGCGCAGATCCTTCAGCGGCTACCCAGAGGCGACGCATCGGCTTCCAACAGCGACTCTGGAAACGCCACACCGTTTAAGGTACAAGTTAATTTTGAAATCCCCATCTTCGAGGGTCAAATAGACACAGATGCCGTAGATAAATGGTTAAATCTGCTAGATGGGTATTTTTCTGTTCATGAATTTTCAAGTCGGGAAAAGATTGTTTTCGCTCTTCTCAAAGCAGCCCCCCACGTCAAGGGTTGGTGGGAAACCTACTGCGAGCAGAAGGATGAAAGTACAGGCTCATTATTTTCAGCCACACCCACTTGGAATAACTTCCGGGATGCCATCAAGGAGCAGTACTAGCCTGTCGGAAGCTATGAGTACAAATACATCAAATGGACCACACTGCGGCAGGGACGAGACCAAAATGTGCCGGACTTCACAAACATTTTTCATACCCTTCGCACACAGTTGGGTATCGAAGATTCTGAGCTACATCTGGTACTCAAATACCGCGACTGCCTACACAGATACATCCAGGAAGAGATGGGGTTCCTGAACATCTCCTCACTCAGCACAGCATACCGATATGCTGTCAAAATCGAGGAAAAGTTCAAACAGAAGAAGCGAGACTTTGGATCTGCAAATCCAAAGCCCAAAGGGCAAAGCCAAGGTGGGGTGACCCAAGACAACCCGTCGAAGCCGCAAGAAAAGAACAACACCACGAAGCCGAAGAAGGACAGAGGAAAGTTGTGTGAGTTCCACAAGAGTCCCACTCATAACACAAGTGAGTGTCGGACCAAGCAGTGGCTGGTGGCCTAGTTGAAGGCTTCCGAATCAGATGTATGTTCTGACCCTGAGCCAGAACCTGACAAGGGGAATGGCAAAGGGAAGCAGATCATTGATGCGGATCCCAGCGCCACTGTTGCCGCTGCCAAGATCCAGAAGAATGAACCTACAGATCCAGAAGAGGGGGAGCGTCTTTTCCACTCACAGATGTGGGTAAAGGGTTCGCCGCTGCAATTCATTGTCGACAGTGGCAGCCAAAAGAACCTCATTTCAGCAGAGGTCGTGAAGTGGTTGGGCCTACCAACTACACCACACCGCCAGCCATACAGTATCGGATGGCTTCATGAAGGACAAGATCTCAAAGTTCGCCAGCAGTGCCGCATTCCCTACAGCATCAAGCCCTTCATAGACGAGGTATTGTGTGATGTTACACCTCTGGATATTTGTGATGTATTATTAGGCCAACCATACTTGTGGACGACATGCTGTGTATGAGTCAAGGCCTCGTGCTGTCATTATTTCTTTAAATAATTCATTATACAGGATACCAAAGGTAGCCCCACCTACTGCCACATCTTTGATCACTGCTAAGAAAGGCAGCAAGCTCATCTCCCAGACCAGGAAATTTATCTGTATGGTTCACTCCCAAAGTAAGGGAAAGATCGTTGCTACATCCATGACCCCTGCAAAGGGTTCCTCCATGCAGCAGCAGCAGCAAAGGGATACAGTCATGACAAGACACAGGAACAACTTCTCCTCACCCACAGGGGTACCACACAAGTTTCAGGTGGGTGACAAAGTCTGGTTACATCTGCAGAGAGAACGCCTTACCAAAACCCATCAGAAACTCAGGCGACTCCGACATGGTCCTTACACCAGTACCAAGGCTACGGGCAACAATGCTTTGAAGCACAAAATTCCTCCATTCCTTGGCTTGCACCAAGTGTTCAATGTGGACTGTCGTCGACCATGCTTCCCACCATTTTTGGACACATCAGAGATTGCAAAACAGCGCACCAGAGACCCAGATCAGCAGAAGCTTCCTTATCTCAGGGGTGAACTCAACGCAATGGGGACCATTGCTTCCTAAGGGGGGATGAATGATCCAGGTGGATGTTGGTGGCCACCCACCTATCCCATTTGGACCCCAGCAAATGTCTCTTTCAGCATTTTCAGTTTCCTAAATTGTAGCACAGTTTACTATTTTTAGCAGTTTTTCGGGTCTTGAACTTCTAGAGTCGTTTTGAGGCCCTAAATGATGTTTTTTTGGGAATTTGGGGCAACATGGGTCCATGGACCCATGTTGCCTCCCAAAGTGGTAGTACTCGGATAGATCTTTCTAACGAGCTATCGTACGCGTCAAACGGAGATCGTATGCCAAAGTTACGACCCCGGGAAATTGATGTACCAATTTACCCAAACGGGGCCCACAATTTGGCGTTTCATCTTCTAGGGTTAGGTTTTGGAATGTGAAGGGTTTTCCATTGTTTCTCAACAATAAATAGGCCTTCGAGCCTCATTGTAACACAGTTCGAAACAGTTCAGAGGCATGTAGCCGCCACATCTCTTCTCAGAGATAAGCTACCATCGCCCTAGCTGGTTTCTTTCCATTTCTGTTTGTAAGCATATTTCAGTATTTTACAGTAATGAAATGAAGTATTATTTCCGCTGCATCTTTTTGTTTATGGTTATCTCTGTATTTTATTGCATTCCTGTTTAAATCCGGATCAGTGGTATCAGAGCAGTCTGCTTTTTCTCTGTTTTTCTTTGCATGTCCCCAACGAGGTCGGGATATAAGGAGTTAGGGCTTGAACTGGTCGAACCTTTGCAAGATCAGCCTCGCAAATCCCATCGGCCTCCCATGGCGGATGAGAAGAAAGACGAGGGGGCAGGAGATCCTATCAAAATCTTGCTCGAAGAAGCGCTCGAGCGGCAAAGGAACGCGATGATGGATAGCTTTGCGCAGATCCTTCAGCGGCTACCCAGAGGCGACGCATCGGCTTCCAACGGCGACTCTGGAAACACCACACCGTTTAAGGTACAAGTTAATTTTGAAATCCCCATATTCGAGGGTCAAATAGACGCAGATGTCGTAGATAAATGGTTAAATCTGCTAGATGGGTATTTTTCTGTTCATGAATTTTCAAGTCGGGAAAAGATTGTTTTCGCTCTTCTCAAAGCAGCCCCCCATGTCAAGGATTGGTGGGAAACCTACTGCGAGCAGAAGGATGAAAGTACAGGCTCACTATTTTCAGCCGCACCCACTTGGAATGACTTCCGGGATGCCATCAAGGAGCAGTACTACCCTGTCGGAAGCTATGAGTACAAATACATCAAATGGACCACACTGCGGCAGGGACGAGACCAAAGTGTGCCGGACTTCACAAACATTTTTCATACCCTTCGCACACAGTTGGGTATCAAAGATTTTGAGCTGCATCTGGTACTCAAATACCGCGGCTGCCTACACAGATACATCCAGGAAGAGATGGGGTTCTTGAACATCTCCTCACTCGGCACAGCATACCGATATGCTGTCAAAATCGAGGAAAAGTTCAAACAGAAGAAGTGAGACTTTGGATCTGCAAATCCAAAGCCCAAAGGACAAAGCCAAGGTGGGGTGACCCAAGACAACCTGTCGAAGCCTTAAGAAAAGAACAACACCACGAAGCCAAAGAAGGACACAGGAAAATGGTGTGAGTTCCACAAGAGTCCCACTCATAACACAAGTGAGTATCGGACCAAGCAGTCGCTGGTGGCTGAGTTGAAGGCTTCCGAATCAGATGCATGTTCTGACCCTGAGCCAGAATCTGACAAGGGGAATGGTAAAGGGAAGCAGATCATTGATGCGGATCCCAGCGCCATTGTTGCCACTGCCAAGATCTAGAAGAATGAACCTACAGATCCAGAAGAGGGGGAACGTCTTTTCGACTCACAGATGTGGGTAAAGGGTTCGCCGCTGCAATTGATTGTCGATAATGGTAGCCAAAAGAACCTCATTTCAGCAGAGGTTGTGAAGCAGTTGGGCCTACCAACTACACCACACCCCTAGCCATATAGTATCGGATGACTTCATGAAGGACGAGATCTCAAAGTTCGCCAGCAGTTCCGCCTTCCCTACAGCATCAAGCCCTTCACAGACGAGGTATTGTGTGATGTTACACCTCTGGATGTTTGTGATGTATTATTAGGCCAACCATACTTGTGGAGGCGACATGCTGTGTATGAGTCAAGGCCTCGTGCTATCATTATTTCTTTGAATAATTCATTATACAGGATACCAGAGGTAGCCCCACCTACTGCCACATCTTTGATCACTGCTAAGAAAGACAGCAAGCTCATCTCCATGACCAGGAAATTTATCTGTATGGTTCACTCCTAAAGTAAGGGGAAGATCGTTGCTACATCCATGACCCCTGCAAAGGGTTCCTCCATGCAGTAGCAACAGCAAAGGGATACAGTCATGACAAGACACAGGAACAACTTCTCCTCACCCACAGGGGTACCACACAAGTTTCAGGTGGGCGACAAAGTCTGGTTACATCTGTAGAGAGAACGCCTTACCAAAACCCATCAGAAACTCAGGCGACCCCGACATGGTCCTTACACCAGTACCAAGGCTACGGGCAGCAATGCTTTGAAGCACAGCATTCCTCCATTCCTTGGCTTGCACAGAGTGTTCAATGTGGACTGTCGTCGACCATGCTTCCCATCATTTTTGGACACATCAGAGATTGCAGAACATCTCACCAGAGACCCAGATCAGCAGAAGCTTCCTCATCTTAGGGGTGAACTCAACGCAATGGGGACCATTGCTTCCTAAGGGGGGAGGAATGATCCAGGTGGATGTTGGTGGCCACCCACCTATCCCATTTGGACCCTCGCAAATGTCTCTTTCAGCATTTTCAGTTTCCTAAATTGTAGCACAGTTTACTATTTTTAGCAGTTTTTTGGGTCCTAAACTTCCGGAGCCGTTTTGAGGCCCTAAATGATGTTTTTTTGGGAATTTGGGGCAACATGGGTCCATGGACCGATGTTGCCTCCCAAAGTGGTAGTACTCGGATAGATCTTTCTAACGAGCTATCGTACGCGTCAAACAGAGATCGTATGCCAAAGTTACGAGCCCGGGAAATTGATGTACCAATTTACCCAAACGGGGCCCACAATTTGGCGTTTCATCTTCTAGGGTTAGGTTTTGGAATGTGAAGGGTTTTCCATTGTTTCTAAACAATAAATAGGCCTTCGAGCCTCATTGTAACATAGTTCAGAATAGTTCAGAGGCATGTAGCTGCCACATCTCTTCTCAGAGATAAGCTACCATCGCCCTAGCTGGTTTCTTTCCATTTCTGTTTGTAAGCATATTTCAGTATTTTATAGTAATGAAATGAAGTATTATTTCCGCTGCATCTTTGTGTTTATGGTTATCTCTGTATTTTATTGCATTCCTGTTTAAATCCGGATCAGTGGTATCAGAGCGGTCTGCTTTTTCTCTGTTTTTCTTTGCATGTCCCCAACGAGGTCGGGATATAAGGAGTTAGGGCTTGAACTGGTCGAACCTTTGCAAGACCAGCCTCGCAAATCTCGACGGCCTCCCATGGCGGATGAGAAGAAAGACGAGGGGGCAGGAGATCCTATCAAAATCTTGCTCGAAGAAGTGCTCGAGCGACAAAGGAACACGATGATGGATAGCTTTGCACAGATCCTTCAACGGCTACCCAGAGGCGACGCATCGGCTTCCAACAGTGACTCTGGAAACGCTACACCGTTTAAGGTACAAGTTAATTTTGAAATCCCCATCTTCGAGGGTCAAATAGACGCAGATGCCGTAGATAAATGGTTAAATCTGCTAGATGGGTATTTTTCTGTTCATGAATTTTCAAGTCGGGAAAAGATTGTTTTCGCTCTTCTCAAAGCAGCCCCCCACGTCAAGGATTGGTGGGAAACCTACTGCGAGCAGAAGGATGAAAGTACATGCTCACTATTTTCAGCCGCACCCACTTGGAATGACTTCCGAGATGCCATCAAGGAGCAATACTACCCTGTCAGAAGCTATGAGGACAAATACATCAAATGGACCACACTGCGGCAGGGACGAGACCAAAATGTGCCGGACTTCACAAACATTTTTCATACCCTTCGCACACAGTTGGGTATCAAAGATTTTGAGCTGCATCTGGTACTCAAATACCGCGGCTGCCTACACAGATACATCCAGGAAGAGATGGGGTTCTTGAACATCTCCTCACTCGGCACCGCATACCGATATGCTGTCAAAATCGAGGAGAAGTTCAAACAGAAGAAGCGAGACTTTGGATCTGCAAATCCAAAGCCCAAAGGACAAAGCCAAGGCGGGGTGACCCAAGACAACCCGTCGAAGCTGCAAGAAAAGAACAACACCACGAAGCCGAAGAAGGACACAGGAAAGTGGTGTGAGTTCCACAAGAGTCCCACTCATAACACAAGTGAGTGTCGGACCAAGTAGTCGTTGGTGGCCGAGTTGAAGGCTTCCGAATCAGATGCATGTTCTGACCCTGAGCCAGAACCTGACAAGGGGAATGGCAAAGGGAAGCAGATCATTGATGCGGATCCCAGCGCCACTGTTGCCACTGCCAAGATCTAGAAGAATGAACCTACAGATCCAGAAGAGGGGGAGTGTCTTTTCCACTCACAGATGTGGGTAAAGGGTTCGCCGCTGCAATTCATTGTCGACAATGGCAGCCAAAAGAACCTCATTTCAGTAGAGGTCGTGAAGCGGTTGGGCCTACCAACTACACCACACCCCCAGCCATACAGTATCGGATGGCTTCATGAATGACGAGATCTCAATGTTCGCAAGCAGTGCCGCCTTCCCTACAGCATCAAGCCCTTCACAGATGAGGTATTGCGTGATGTTACACCTCTGGATGTTTGTGATGTATTATTAGGCCAACCATACTTGTGGAGGCGACATGCTGTGTATGAGTCAAGGCCTCGTGCTGTCATTATTTCTTTAAATAATTCATTATACAGGATACCAGAGGTAGCCCCACCTACTGCCACATCTTTGATCACTGCTAAGAAAGGCAGCAAGCTCATCTCCCAGACCAGGAAATTTATCTGTATGGTTCACTCCCAAAGTAAGGGGAAGATCGTTGCTACATCCATGACCCCTGCAAAGGGTTCCTCCATGCAGCAATAGCAGCAAAGGGATACAGTCATGACAAGACACAGGAACAACTTTTCCTCACCCACAGTGGTACCACACAAGTTTCAGGTGGGCGACAAAGTCTGGTTACATCTGCAGAGAGAACGACTTACCAAAACCCATCAGAAACTTAGGCGACTCCGACATGGTCCTTACACAAATACCAAGGCTACGGGCAAAATGCTTTGAAGCACAACATTCCTCCATTCCTTGGCTTGCACCGAGTGTTCAATGTGGACTGTCGTCGACCATGCTTCCCACCATTTTTGGACACATCAGAAATTGCAGAATAGCTCACCAGAGACCCAGATCAGCAGAAGCTTCCTCATCTCAGGGGTGAACTCAACGCAATGGGGACCATTGCTTCCTAAGGGGGGAGGAATGATCTAGGTGGATGTTGGTGGCCACCCACCTATCCCATTTGGACCCTCGCAAATGTCTCTTTCAGCATTTTCAGTTTCCTAAATTGTAGCACAGTTTACTATTTTTAGCAGTTTTTCGGGTCTTGAACTTACGGAGCCATTTTGAGGCCCTAAACGATGTTTTTTTGGGAATCTGGGGCAACGTGGGTCCATGGACCAGTGTTGTCTCCCAAAGTGGTAGTACTCGGATAGATCTTTCTAACGAGCTATCGTACGCGTCAAATGGAGATCGTATGCCAAAGTTACGACCCCAGGAAATGTACCAATTTACCCAAACGGGGCCCACAATTTGGCGTTTCATCTTCTAGGGTTAGGTTTTGGAATGTGAAGGGTTTTCCATTGTTTCTCAACAATAAATAGGCCTTCGAGCCTCATTGTAACACAGTTCAGAACAGTTCAGAGGCATGTAGCCGCCACATCTCTTCTCAGAGATAAGCTACCATCGCCCTGGCTGGTTTCTTTCCATTTCTGTTTGTAAGCATATTTCAGTATTTTATAGTAATGAAATGAAGTATTATTTCCGCTGCATCTTTGTGTTTATGGTTATCTCTGTATTATATTGCATTCCTGTTTAAATCCGGATCAATGATAGAATAGGGAACTCAGGTTAAAATAATTATCTTATCAATTGGTGCATGGGATGCTTTTCAGGAAGCATCATAATAGAGTTTTGCTCAGATGCTTGGAAGCACATGATTCTGAAAATGTATTGTGTGATCTTCTAGATGGATTAGAGAGGGGACACTTTTTGGGTAGCACAAATGTGCACAAGGTTATGTGGGCTGGTTTCTATTGGCCCACATTATTCAAATATTCTCATACTTATCCCCATAAGTGTCTGGTCTATCAAAGGTGTGCTGATAGAGGAAAGAAGTTAGCTGCCCCATTGCAACCTATTCAAGTGGAAGAACCATTTCAACAATGGGGCTTAGATCTAATTGGTGATTTTTTTTTGCACTCATCAAAGCAACACCGCTACATCCTCACTACCACCAACTACTTTACACGGTGGGCAGAAGCAATTCACTCAAATAGGTGAATGATCAAGAAGTCATTAACTTCCTTAAGTAGAATATCATTTCTAGGTTCGACATTTTGACTTCAACTGTTTTTGAAAATGAAATGTATTTCTCTTTGTTAAAATTATATCTTTCCATTGTAAAATGGAATTGCATTGAAACATTCATCAAACTAATATCTATAGGGAAATGGTTTTGCTGAGTCTACAAAAAAAAACCTCATCCGCATTATCAAGAAGACCATTTTCTCTGAACAGAGGAACTGACACTCCACTTTGGTGAATGTTTTATGGGCTGATAGAGTGATGCCAAAACATTCTCTAAACACCTCTCCCTACTTCTTGGTGTATGGAAAAGATTCCATCCTACCCGCAAAATCTATTTCCTTCCCTTCAACTTTCACAACAATCTTAGGCCAAGCCATGCTTATTGGTTCAATGTAGGATAGACACTCTTCACAAGCTCCAAAAAGAAAAATAAAAATTTTCACTTCACCAGAGTCATATCAAGAGGTGGTTTGACAAGAAGTCTTCCAGTAAGAATGAATTTAGTATGGATGACTTATTCTTGAAGTGGGATGTTGGGAACGGGATCCCCCAAGGATAGTTTTGGGGCTAAAAGCCCATGTTTTGGGTTGAATTTTGTAATAAAGTTGTAAATTCTCCACATTTTTTGGTCGCATAGTGTGAAGGTGTCATGAGTCATAAAGGGTTGTCCGCCCTTAATTTTGTAAAGTAAAGTTAGCTGTAAAGATCTACCCATGGTCCGCAGACCATGGGATTGTATAAAAAGAGCTAAGTAAGTAAGCTCTAGAGGAGGAAAAAAGAAGAAGGAAGTTCTAAGAAGTATGAAGTCTTGAGGATAAGGAGAAAGGTCTAAGTGTCGGGTCGTAGCGTAGGTAGAGGTTCTATAGCTGAGTGCGCAGAGGCCTAGGGTAGAATTCTGCAGCTGAGTGTGCGGACCCCTGCAGCTATGTGCGAAAGGTGGATAGAGTCTGTAATCATCTGAAGATATCAATAAGAGAAGTATTCTAGAAATTTTGTGTCTTTGTTTCCTGTTAATACATCTTGTCATATTGTGTATGGATTTCATTTACAATGCTTATGTGACGCACAAATATATGTAAATATGTTGGTTAATTGAACAAAAATAAGGATATTTATTTACGTGACGCTAACTATGGTTGTTTAGTAAGATAATTAAAAATTTAAGATAACTTGGAAACCCATTCTATACGCTGTTGTAGTAGCGTGAAAATCCTTGAACTGCAGGATAGGGCTATGTGACGGCTAATCATACCCCTTCGCAAAGGTACTAAAGGGTGGAATAAAGGGCTAGACTAACAAAGCCCTAGAACTTAATGACCTATGTGAAAGCAGGAATAAGAGGAATAAACTGACATCATGACCATCTTAGGGTGCGAAAACTTGGTTCCAGCATCCCCCCATACTGCTTCGGGTGAGACTTTGGTCCGCCCTCCGCGGGCTGAGGCTGAAAGGGCCAGTGGTGTAGGGATTTGTTTGGCTAACTAACATTGAACCTAGGTCAAGCCCCACTAAGCAAACAAATGGTGCCGTTGCCGGGACTAGAATCTGCATAAGAGATGTGTGATGTTGTATCACTGGAATCCAACTAAGAAAGAGATCAGAGAATGGTTGGATAGAAAGATCCACGAATTCGTGGTAAGGAGAACAAAAATCCATGACTGACAAAGGAATAGTGGTTGGACAGGTCCCTATACACAGAGATCCATGAGATATTTTTCTGTTCCTTTCTGGTTGAGCTATATGAGTGGATCGCGAAACTAGCATATAGCCAAGGAAGGTGGAGACTTTACGGCCCTATTGTCTGGACCCCGGAGTTAGTACAGAGACTGGAAGCCTCTGAGGATAAGATCGCCCGCATTGTCGATCATTGGCTCGATTGCATCAGAGGAGGATTTGTGACTGAATTCGAAATCAATACCTTAGTCAACTACAGTGAGGGAAAGCGACGCTTTTTCAAAGGTTCGCAAGGTAAGTACTTAAAGTCTTTGAATACCTGTATTAAAATGTTATTGTGCGAAAAATGGGTTATGCAGCTACCTTGATGTTCAGGGCTGCACGAAGTGGAAAGACTTACAGAAATGAAGGAAGGAAGGGCCCTGAATATAGTCCATTGATTTCACCTCCATTGGGTGATGAAGAGGGAGTAGCGCAGGCTTCTCCGCGAAGTGCTATTCAGTTAATAAGACAAGGTTTCCTGCGACTTCCACCTCCACCCACACCACCTCCAACTTCACCACCATCACCTGCGACTTCACTCGTACCACCTCCACCTACACCGCAGTTCAACATGGCCAACTCAGTGAAGCTGCCTTTGTTCAAAGGCTTGGGAAATGAGGACCCCGACTAGTTTTGGTTCATCATGAAAGCTGTATGGGAAGCTCAAGGCGTTACGGATGATCACCTAAAGAAGGAAACATTGGTTAGTGCCTTGTAGGATCGCGCGCTAACCTGATACATCAAGTACTCTAATGATAATCCAAATGCTGGGGTGGCGGACATCCAGACTGCACTGAATAAAGAATTTAGTATGCCTAAATCTGAGGCACAATCGATAGTGGGGTTCAAGGAAATCGCAATGAAACTAGGTGAGACACCCTGGGAATTAGATTAGAGGTTGAAGTGTAAAATGCGTGAAGCTAATATGAACTTAATAGATGGACATTACAGTGAATGGTTTGTGGCTTTGCTCCTACCACACCTAAGGGTTGCGCTATCACAACAGAAGATAACAACTCAGGCGGAGGCCTTGGAGATTGCAATGAGACTGCATGAATCAACGATGCAGGATCTAAATCTGGGGGTTCAGTAGATCCATGCGCAGTTGCAAAATCTTTGCATTGAAATGCAAAGCTTGAAGCAGGACATGACAGTTCAACCAGAGGTGCGTGAAGAGGTATGGTACTTGAAATGCAAGGGTCAGGGGCATGACAAAGACCATTGCTCGGTCTTTGTGAACTATATTACAAGAGGAGGACTGATGCCTTTGAGGCTGGAGGCCCAAACACAACCAAGTGTGGGGCCTGCATTGTGGCGCGCTATATGTCAGGTAGCAGGAAAAATACCACGAATAACTATCATTTTCTATAGAAGTTTGTACAAACACTGCAACAACTGTTCTGCAACTTCTGTAGGTCAATAGGGCATGATAAGTGCAACTTCAGAAGTTATGAATTGATCATGGATAGAACACCCGCCTATAGGGTTTGGGCAGAAACGCGGCCCCCTGACCAGAGCGCAGGGATGGTGCAAACAAGATTTTAGGGGTGCGAACGAGGCCGAGGTGGAGGAGGACCTAGCATAGGTTGGGGACAACTAATCTGCTACAATTACGGAGGAACAAGACACTATGCTCGTGATTGCACTAACCCAACACATTTGTTGTGCAAATATAGCACTCTTTTTTATCATGAGATAGAATATTGTCCTACACTAATAGCAAGGATACGTGACAAAGGGGCGCTACCACCTCAGCCGACTCAGAACCTGCAAATGATGAGGTCTAAGCCTCGCGAAGAGGATCCGAATGTGAATATAGTACTCCGAAGTGGAATTGCAACAGGATATGATAAGGGGAAACAACCTGAAGATAGTACATGGGTTCACAAAGCTCTGGCGAAGGAGGCTGAATTTAATTTGGAGCACGCACGTGAAATGTTTATTGAAGTAAAGAAGAGCTTTGCTGAGGCCTCCACCTCAGGGAGCAAGGATAAGCCTGATCAGGAAATGGACCCTTCTATGCTTACAACCTTCCTAGAGACCTACATGAAGTGCTACACAATAGCAAGGCTGTAAAAGGATTACAAGAGCTTATAAATGCGTCGAAAACACTCCAGGTAAACTCCGCGTGGTATGAAAGATTGGTAAGCATAAACAAGGATAGGACAGGAGATGAGGCTAACTGCGCAGATAGGAGAGTATGAGATGGATCAGGTTATTTTGGACCTGGGGTCAGATGCGAACGTCCTACCAAAGCAGACTTGGGAACGGATGGGAAGACCCGCACTGCAGTGGTCTCCGATTCAGTTAAGGATGGCAAATCAACAGAATATCATCCCCATGGGGCGGCTGCAAGGGGTGACTGTAGATATTAAAGGTGCGAGCGTGCTGGCTGACTTTGAAGTAATAGAAATTGTGGATGATAGAAACCCCTACCCTGCGCTCCTTGGCATTTATTTTGCTACCGATATGAATGGTATAATCAACCTAAAGAAGTGAAAGATGATATTTGAGAAGAAATCGCTCTGTGTAATAGTACCCCTAGATCCTACTGAAGGATCGCGCTATACTGAACCAGTCTGCGATTATGAGAGCAATGACGATATGGATTGTATCTATAAGATAACCATGCGAGACCAAGATTAGGTGAATCCAACAATGGAAGGATGAATTACATGGGATCACAAGAGTTCCTTCACCTCAGACTTTGATTAAGAATTAGAGCACTGGCAAAATCGGTTACATGAAGTAAACACACTAAGTTGTAACATGATGACCCGGTTGCTACACTGTGTGTCGTTAGAGGTAAGAGATCTGCCCACTTATGATGGCCTGAATGATGTAGATATATTTTTGGATACATTTGAGAGGGAGGTACTAGAAAAGAAGTGCTTCCAAGCTTTGGACTGGGCACTGCGCACTACGCCCGCAAGGTGGGGGGGGGGTGCACACAAGGGTAGCTTTGATGATTGGCGCGAATGTAGGAGGATGATGAGAACACACTTTGGGAAGATGAAGGTATGAATGACAGAAAAATATGATGGGCAAGATGATCCATGCGCGCACTTGGCCAAATGGGCTCAGGCTTATGGAGAGAAGCCCCAACTTGAATGGGTGCACTTGTTTTGTCACACCCTGGATGTCATCCTGATGAATTGGTACTTAGAAACAGAGCTCCTCCATGGTACAGGTGAATGGGATATTCTGCGTGAAGGATTCATAATGACATTCAACTTTCAAGATGGGTTTGACTGTATTGACGAGGTGCTACAAGAAGTAAAAGAAGCAATATTTAGGATACCACAAGATCCTTTGAATTTGATTCAACCTGATTGGACTACTCAGTTGATTCACATGCTGGAATGCTATAATGTAACCACTGAAGAAGAAGATGAGGATCTGTGAAAGATTAACATCCTTGAAACAAAAGGTCACCACGAGGTTGAAGGACTGCAGATTGAGAATCTTGATATAACCGCGACATTGAAAACAAAACAAGTAAATATTGGTACGGAGGCAGAGCCCAAATTCATGAAGATTGGAGATTACTGGGATGACGCGACAGTGGATAAGGTCGTTGAATTGCTCTGCGAATACCAAGATTTGTTCCCTACCAAGTTTACAGATTTAAAATGAATAATCGGGGACCTAGGTGTTATGAAGATCACATTAAAGCCCAATGCGAAACCAGTTAAGTAAAGACCTTACCATTTTAATCCGAAGTATAAGGAGAAGGTCTGCTTAGAGCTAGACAAGATGTTGGCGGCAGGCATCATTGAGCCCATAGAAGAATCTGATTGGGTAAGCCCAATTGTGGCACAGGAAAAAAAGCAGAAGGATGAAATAAGGATATGCATAGATCTCAGGAAGTTGATTGACGCTTGTGTACATGATCCTTTCTCGACTCCATTCACTAATGAAGTGTTGGACAATGTAGGTGGCCAGGAAGAATATTCCTTCACTGATGGGTTCTCTGGGCACCATCGGATCAAAATCACGCCGGAGGATAGGAGCAAGATGACCTTCGCGACTGAGTTGCGATGTTTTCGGTACACTCTAATGCCTTTTAGATTAAAGAATTCACTTGCGATTTTTTTACACGTAGTCATTGCGGCATTCAAGGAATTTATTCGCAAGTTCCTAGAAGTATACTTTGATGACTGGACTGTGTTTGGGCTGGTGAAGCACCATGTGGCAAGCTTGCGCATGATGCTAGATACCTGCCGAAGATACCAGATCGCGCTTAATCCGAAGAAGTGTTTGTTTTGTGTTCCTTTTGGGACCCTGCTGGGTCATGCGGTTTGTAGACAGGGATTGATGGTAGATACGGGAAGATTGGGGTGATACTTAACTTGGAAGAACTGAGGAGTGTGAAGTAGCTGCACGCTACCCTAGGACATACAAGATATTACAGAAAGTTTATCAAAGGCTATGCCCAGATCACCATGCCTATGGAAAAGTTGTTGAAAAATAATGTCACATTCTGCTGGAACGAGGACTGTAAGAAGAGCTTGGATGTATTGAAAGAAAACATGATCACTGTGTCGATTCTAGTCTTCCCGGATTGGAAGAAGGAGTTTCATGTACATGTCGACGCGTCATGTATAGTGCTGGGAGCAGTATTGACACAGGTTGGCGGAGGAGACTTGGACCATCCTATAGCGTTCGCAAGTAGAAGGTTATCCAAGGTGGAGAAGAACTATTCCACCACCGAGCGCGAAGGGTTAGCCATGGTATACGCGCTCCAAAAGTTTAGACACTATTTGCTAGGTGGCCATTTTAAGATGTATATAGATCATTCCGCATTGAAACACTTGGTCAATAAGCTTGTGTTGGGGGGGAGAATCTGCAGGTGGTTGTTATTGTTCCAGGAGTATACTTTTGAAGTTATTGTGAAGCCTGGATGATTGAACGTGGGACCAGACCATCTGTCGCTCATCGAAACATGGGAAGAATCCACTAATTTGGAAGAGGGTTTGCCTGACGCGCAGCTATTTGCAGTGTGCATCATGGATTTTCACTTTGAAGATATCATGCACTTCCTAACGACAAGAACTACCCCATAAGGATACACCATCCAGTAGAAGGAGTTAGTGGTGCATGCGGCAAAATTTTCTGTCATTGCTGGGCATTTGTACAAAATGGGGTCTTGAAAGGAGAAGTATCCTCGTGGATGCTCATGGGGGCATCACGGGAGGACATTATGTAGGGAGAGCGACCGCACAGAAGATTCTATGCATAGGGTTGTGGTGTCCAACCATGCATCACGATTCAAAAGCGTATTGTAAAGTGTGTGATGTATGTCAAAGGACTGGCAGACCCTCGTAGAGGGATGAGCTGCCTCTGAATCCATAGATGAAGTTACAACCCTTTGAAAAATTGGCGATAGATTTTGTGGAACCCATTCAGCCCCAAGGGAAGAAGACGGGAGCGACGTACATTATCACTGCGACAGAGTACTTGACTCGATGGACAGAGGAACAGCCTGTGAAGGATTACACAGGTGCAACTGCTACAAATTTCCTCTTTGAGTATGTACTCATGTGATTTGGGTGTCCAAATATTTTGATGAATGATCGCGGTACTACGCACTTTCTGAATGAAACGATTAGTGTGTTGATGAAGGAATTTTAGGTATATCACCAGAAGAGCATGCCTTATCACGTGCAAGCTAACAAGATGGTGGAAGCATTCCATAAAGTGCTGGAGAACACGCTGACCAACGTTTGCAATGCTTAGCAAAGTGATTGGGACCTATGCATACCCGCAGTACTATGGACCTATCGAATGACATGCAAGAAGTTGACTGGACAAACACCTTTTAGTCTTGTCTATGGTGTTGAAGCGGTGATGCCCATGGAATACATTGTGCCTAGTTTGCGCATAGTGGCACTCACGGATATGACGGATCATGGAGCCCTGGAAGAGAGGCTCGCCCAGCTGGCTGAGCTTGAGGAATAAAGATTTCTAGTTGGATTTCACCAACAGGTCCAAAAGCAGCGTGGAAAAGCATGGCATGATTGGCACATTAAGCTGCGCACTTTTAAGGTAAATGACCTGGTTTTGTTATATGACAACAAGTTTGATAAATTTCCAGGGAAATTCAGAATGCACTGGTTAGGGCCCTATGTCATTAAAGAGATTACCGAGGGAGGAGCGGTACAGCTGGTCAAATTGAATGGAGATCCCTTCCCAAGAAAGGTGGATGGTAGTCATTTGAAGCCATACACCGGTGGTTCGGCCATGTGATTATATGAAGGTAGCACAGTCTTAACGCTCCAGGCAGCTGAAAGGAGGCACGAGACTATAAACTACACTACCCAGGTTGGGGAGTTGCGTGATTGGAGGATTGTGCGAAGCAAGTAAGTGTCACAGGGTTCGCGGCATCACGAAGGGAGTTGCACTACCTAGGGAGAAATCACGCAGGTTGACCAGAAAGTGACTGTTAAAGTTCATGATTTGACGATAGGAATGCAGCCAAATGGAGTGGGCGGCCAACATTTAAGACAAAATTTATGGATCATATCCTTGAAAATCTGCCGCCAATCCGGCATTAATGAACCAAATTTGGGGGGACCGATTGGATTTCAATTCAAAATTCCCTATAAATTACAGGTGGCTATCCAGCGAAAAACACTTGGTATTTCGAGAATTGAGTTGTTGAGTTCTCAGGCGCACATGAACCACGAGCACTTCGAACTCTTGATAGCTAGTTCATTATTTGAGACATTGCCGAAGGAGACACAGGAGTTCTTGTAGAACATCATGTCAACACCCAAAAAATCTATAGATACTGAAGCAGAGGAGTCAGTGCCGGAAATTGATATGGAGGCCGAAGAAGCTACTCCCAAGGTTGTCGAAGTATTAACAGAAGTCCCCAAATCACCAAGGATGTCGAGACCAAAGCCCACCCCAACCAAGGAGACCGCGAAGGATAAGAAGGGCAAGCAACCTGCAATACCGGTGCACGCATCGCCAAGAAGAAACCCACTGATGCCCACCACACATGAGAAGGGCAAAGCCATCAATCTAGAGCTAGATGAGGAAGAAATCGAAGACATCCCGATGGATGATGAGGATGTGGGGATAGACATGGAGGAAGTTGAAGCCTAGGGTGCTGAACCTATCAATCGGTTACCTGAGTACGTCCCTCCATGCAAGGGCAAGGCCAAGGTACCGAAGGATATCGATGAGAGCAAGGTCCCCTTGAAAACCCCTCTACTGCCGGATGAAATTGTTTTTGAAGGACCGTGCTTGGGGCGGGTTCCTCTGTTAAAGCTTGAAGACTGGGACTTGGTCGACCATTAGAAGTTCCCACACCTGGTGACCGAGTAGCTGATGCATTGCATCATTGATACAACCACCGGAATGACTGCATTGGAGCCACAGACGTGGCTTAGAGGAGTAGACAAGGCAGGGTTGCTCAACCTACTTTGGGTGCCGCACTACAATCTCACCCCAATTACAGTCTTGGTCATCAAGCAGCTGTTATGCTTGGTGCATGACGGGTGTCTATGGCTGGAGGATCCAATACTCATCACACACAGATTGATCCATAGGATCACACGGTTGCCCTACACAGGAGAAAATCCGCCCATGATATTTGGCGGAAAAGGTGGTGAGCAGGCCCTCATAGAGGCCATGAAAGAGAAGTTTAAGTAGGTAAGGAAGCCGCGCGGATATGCCCTATCCAACATCTGTGACCCTACTGTAAAGGTGACTACATGGATTCTAGTAGGGAAGGTGATGAGGAAGTGTCATGCCAATGCGGTGCTGATGCCTATCTTCGTGCTAGCAACTTAGTGCTCCGAAGGAGTTCAGTTCAATTAGGCAGACTATCTCCATGGTGAGCTCCTTGTGAACTGTCACAAAGCATAGGAGCTTAGCAAGATGTTCCACTATGCGTGGCTCTTTCTGTCGATTGTGCTGGTAGCATGGGAGCTGCTAGAGGACAACCAATTCCCTTCAGTCAACCAGACCTACTAGAAGTAGTGAAGTACGCTTTGTTGTGGACGATCAAGGATGCACACCGAACGAAGGATAGCAAGATCTTCTCGATCTTGATGGAGATGATCATCCGCATGGCCATCAATCGCAAACAACAGTTGTCACCTATGTTGTTTTCCAACCTGCAGGGCCACGTTGAATTGAAAGTAGATTTTCACCATGTGGCCATCAAGGCGCAGAGGGACCCTGCGCAGAAATGGTATGACTTGCCTTGCTTGGCAATGGATGATGCCATGGATGCAATACTTGATCGATGGCCGACAGAGTGTCACACTACAGTAGACTTGGAGGTGGGAGTGAGCAAGTCTGCCACGTAGAAAAAGAAGGAGGAGAACAAGCTCAAGATGACGCAATTGGCCAAAAACAGAAAGAAGGAGGTCGCTGACAAGGCCTTGGTGGAGCATGATGCTGCTCAGCAAGTAGAGAAGCAAACAAGAGGAACAGAGCAGGGATTTGACAAAGGTGCGAGGTCACCTTCACCTAAGACAAAGGAGGAGACGGACAAGTAGATAAAACAACATGGCGTAGACCCACAGGCAATGTCTGCCCGCATCAAGCATCCAAGGGAGCAAGAGAAAGGAGGGTCCAGGAAGAAATCCAAGGCTACTAAGACATCACTGGATCCAATCATCCTCATGGAGGGCGATTCACACGACATCAGTGACATGGTGTGGGATGTCACCACGGAGGCCCTATAACAGTTTGAGCAGCAACAAAAAGTAATCTTGGGGGCTATCCAGACAAGTTTGTAGGAACTGTAGACCCGCATGTCACAGGTTAGTTAGGTGTCTACTAGCCTTGCTATTGGCACTTCAGAAGCTGCTGAGATGCTGTGTGCGAAGGCCTCTAGCATGATAGTGCTGCCTGATGGAGCACTAACCATGGAGAATGAAGTTGACAGGCCCATTGTCAGCACCCTCAAGGGAGTAGGGTTGAATCTGGTAGTGCTCCCTGGTGAAGCACTCCACCTCTTGCAGGATGGAGTGATTGTGGAGTTGAGGTCCCGTGAGCACTACACCCTCCAGGTGATTAGTGAGTAGTGATTAACAATGAGCAGATGACACTACAACGAGACTTCACCATCGCCGTTGTGACTGAGGCCACCAACTAGAATAAGCATATAATGCAGGTCGTCGAGGAGGCATGCCGAATGGTCCCAGGGACGGCCATTTCTAAGGAAGAACCAGTCGAGATGCACGTCCGCAAGCTGGCCTTGGGGTGCGCGATGCTCATATAGAAATGGTGAGGGTTCTATTGGAATTGAACCTGCAGATCACAGAGTTACAGTCAAAGGCCCAGCCTTCAACTCTACTAGAAGTAAAGGAGCAGTGGGCGACCGCTTTCACAGAAGCAGTAGCAGCGGTTGACAATGCAGTAGCAGACTGCACACAAGTTTTTGAGCAGTTGTTCCAGGTCCTCACAAGAATGAAGGAGGACCCTACTGCACAATGACTGGAGACAGAAGCCGACAAGCTACAGTAGTGCAATGATGAAGTCAAAGGCACAACGCGAATCGTTGCGCTCACATAGAGACTGGAAAACCTGCAGGAGGCCAAGTAGCTGAAGGAATAGGTGGATGCAATGCTGCACAAGGAAGCAATGCTGAAGGCATGACTGAAGCCTTGGCTGGATGAGGCTTACATGGTGACAACCTCTATTGAAGGAAAGCTTGTGACTCTGCAAGAAACTTAGCAAAAGCTTCAGGCCGACAGTTCAGGAGTCGTGACCTAGTAGATGGTTGAAGACACAAAGAAGGCAGCCGCACAGTGCACTACTGAGGTTGCGGTCATACGGGTCGAGCTTGGAGGTCTTCACGCTAAGATCTCCATGCCTTTAGAGTGACTCAAGGGCGAGTCACGATGTTTGTGTTGGGGGCCTGTTGGGAATGGGATCCCCCAAGGATAGTTTTGGGGCTAAAATCCCATGTTTTGGGTCGAATTTCGTAATAAAGTTGTAAAGTCTCCGCATTTACTTTACAAAATTAAGGGTGGACAACCCTTTATGAATTTTGTAATAAAGTTGTAAAGTGGCGCGAAGGTGTCATGAGTCATAAAGGGTTGTCCAACCTTAATTTTGTAAAGTAAATTTGGTTGTAAAGATCTACCCATGGTCCACGGACCATGGGATTGTATAAAAAGAGTTATGTAAGTAAGCTCTAGAGGAGGAAAAAAAGAAGAAGGAAGTTCTAAGAGGTATTAAGTCTTGAGGATAAGGATAAAAGTCTAAGTTTTGGGTCGTAGCATAGGTAGAGGCTCTGCAGCTAAGTGCACAGAGGCCTAGGGTAGAAGTCCGCAGCTGAGTGCGCGAACCCCTGCTGCTCTGTGTGTAGGGCGGATAGAGTCTATAATCATCTGAAGATACCAATAAAGAGAAGTATTCTACAAATTCTGTGTCTTTGTTTCTTTTTAATACATCTTGTCATATTATGTATGGATTTCATTTACAATGCTTATGTGATGCGTGAATATATGTAATTACGTTGGTTAATTGAACACAAATAAGGATATATATTTACGTGGCACTAACTGTGATTGTTTAGTAAGATAATTAAACACTTAAGGATAACTTGGATACCCGTTCTATACGCTGCTCTAGCAATGTGAAAGTCCCTAAACTGCAAGATAGGGCTGCACGAAGGCCAATTGTACCCCTTCGCGGAGGTACTGAAGGGCGGAATAAAGGGTTAGACTGATAAAGCCCTAGAGCTTAATGACCTGCGTGAAAGTAGGAATAAGAGGAATAAACCAACATCACAACCATCTCAGGGTGCGAAAACTTGGTTCCAGCATCCTCCAATACTGCTTCGAGTGAGACTTCGGTCCATGCTCCGCGGGCTGATGCCGAAAGGGCCAATAGTGTAGGGATTTGTTTGGCTAACTAATGTTGAACATGGGTCAGGCCCCACCAAGCCAACATGGGACAAATCCCATGAGGACAAAGGAAAACACACTAAGTTCCAATCCCTATGGATCAGACCATTTACTTTACATGAAAAACTTGGCCAACACACATTTCATCCGAAATCCCTAGATGGGAAGATTGAATCTCTTCTTGTTAATGGCCAAGACTGAAAACACTATTTTTAATTATGATCTAGGCTTGTGCCCTTCCCTATATACATAGTTTCTTTTCTTTCTTGTTTTTTTGTTGGTCTTGTTTTTCTTTCATTGTGTAAATGAGCGTTGTGTGTGAATGTGTTTTCCATCTTCTTTGCGTGTGGTTGAGATGAAAAGAGTATTGTGACACCACAAAATTTGGCTAACTTTCATCCTCCTTCTTTGTTTTGGGTTACATATTTTGGTCGATGAAGTTCCAATGGAAAATATGATTCGTCTATAAGGAGAATTTTGGATAAACCATGATCCTTGTGTCTATTATGGAAACCTTATGCCACACTTGGTTCTTATGTTTCATTGTTCTCATGCTTATCCAATTAGTAGATGAAGAGAAGGGGAAAAATCTAAATGAGCAAACCTAAATCAAAGGTCTCTATATGCTTCTCTGAAGGAACAACCTCTCCTGCTCTCAATAAGTTGGGATCCCTCTTCTGCCCACAAAATGAATAAGTGTCGATGTAAAGTCACATTTAAATATATAAATAAAGGTGAAAGAAGAGAAATGCCTCCTGCGTAGAGAGGTGAAGCAAGAAACTCTACCGAGGTACTATCTAGGCTTGCTAGTAGCAAAGTAATGTTTGTGTTCCTGTAATGACTTCGTCGGGGTACTATCTAGGCCCGCTGGCAGCGGAGAAACACCAGAGATGAAAAAATATACTCTAAAAATATAAAGCTTGTGAACTTCACTACCCTTTCCAATTTGAAACATTGCAATATTATTGAATCTTATGCTTGTGTTCAATCGAGAAAGGCATAAAGGGGACCATGTTTATTCATAGGGTGAATGGGGAAGCTAAAGTGATCTACCTGATGAATCAATACTCCCTCAAAAACTAAGCCCCTGCACAAAAGAGTTGATTGAGACAGAGAAGTTGGAATTCCCCCAGTGTGTCGCTAAGTGTTGTCGTTGCAACAAAACCCTCGAAAATTTTAGCCTGCATCAAATTTTGGAGCCTACCTTGGTCTTGCATTTTTTCATCACAAACATTGAAGCCCATTTCATGTGTTTTCTTTAAGTGTTTTGGTCCCTTTTGAAAGAAAGGAAAAATGTCATCTTTTATCATATTAGTTGTCGCACAATGTCTGGAAACTTGTTTTGGTGATCAAGGGGTTATCTTTGTGAAAATGAGTCGATCTAACCATGTAAACATATGTCGCACTTATTCCCAAAGTTTTAAGCAATGTCACACAAGTTTCATCACAGTCGTCGCAAACTATATCTTTGGTGTTGCACTTGTCATAAGTCATCACAAAGTCGTCACACTGAGGGAAGTGTGTGGTTTAGGTGTCATGAATGATCTAAGTTGTTGTGCCATCAAGTGTTTAAGTGTGGTCTCAGTTAAGTCATTTCATTGATCACATCAGTTCACTGACCCCACACTTAGTCAATTTTCAAAAATTTTCCAACAACTTAGCCTCATCTGACCTTCCCCAACTTCTCATTGCACAGTTCCAACCTTGAAGCTACAACCTTGTCCCTTTCCACTACGTAATGCGTAGTTCCTGCCTCCCACGACTGCGCACTGCATAGTTCTAGTGCTTAATCTCGGAACTTGGCCCCTATAATTGCATAATCCAGCCCTCAAGCCTGACCTTAACTACACATTGTGAATTATTTGAACTCAAGATCAATCCTTGAGCTCTTTATCTACACAATTTCACAATCCCCAAGCCTTCTATGCCTCCTAGAACTACACAATTGACCCAAGTGCAAAACCGCTCAGCTAATCCCACTGATCCTTAAAGCTGCACAATTTCCTTCCTCAATCCAGGATGGACTGCGCATTGCGCAGTATCAAGGCTCAAGATTCACCCTCGAGCTCTTGAACTATGCAATTCAGTTTGGGCTCAGCCAGTGGATCAAGATGTGCCATCTTAGACTAGGGGTTTTTATCGGACAAATTTCATCTCTTCATGAGTGAATTACGAATATAGGCACTCTACCATACCATGAAAAGATGATGGAGAATGATATGGAGAATGGAAACATGCTAAAAGACACCTGTGTAGCTGATCAATAAAGAGAAGACAAAAGGGACACCAGCTTGCGACCACAACTCAAGACTTGATACCATTAAAGAATCCTTACCTCTAAGCCATAAGGAGGTGGATAAAAGAGTAACCTCAAGAAGACATGTAGCAAGCAACATCAAAAGTGGCTTGACATTGCCATGTCATCAAGCAGTCCATGTCAGTAGTGTCATGTCATGTCATGTCATGTCATGAGTTTTCATATGCCACATCATCATTTTGGGTTATGTAATTATCTATTCAAAATGTCTTGTAAAGTGGAAGTGATCTGGGTCCGGGTGTGAAAAGGACCCTTCCAAGACCTTTTACTTTCTTGATGTGTTAAATTGCATTTTTAGAAGAACATAAATGAATACATCTGCATGCTATAAAGAAGAGGAACATGACATTCATCAACATATGAAAACATAAGCCGTTGATAATGGAGTTCGTCCAGGAGGGACTACATCTCCAGGCCCTGATGTCAAGATGGTGTAGGCCGCTACATTAATTGTTGTCAATAGTGATGATGTATATAAGAGGTGATGTCGCTATCATATAGGGAAAATTCCCTCACGTAGGAGTGGCTCTAAGAGATGTTCCGCTACAGGAACTCTGAGTCAAAAGAACTCCTATCAGTATGACACAAACTCATGCATGATGATAATGAACATCGCGCCCACATGGCATAAAAGGGATCTCAATGCAAACATGCATGGTGACACATGAGTATCCCATCAACATAACAACAAAGGGATCTCAAACAAAATATGATGAATCATGACAACAAGTACAACCCACAAATGATTCTGCATCACATCACGCGGGAATCATGAAAAAAAGCAATAAAAAAGATCCCTCATCAAACATCAAATAGGGATCTGTGCAACACAATGGATAACAAAAGAAGTACATGAACACATTGCATATACCTCACATCTTGAGGCCATATGAAGAAAAGGATGTCAAACCGCTGAAGCTGGTTGCACCATCAATCTCGCGGCGTTGAATCTCATGGAAATGGCTGCTCGCACATGAATGTAGACACTTGCACTCCACTTTGAAAAGTGGCCGAAAAATGAAATGAGCAAATGGAAAATTTGAATGCACCATTAGATTTATGGTGTCGAATAGTGCAAAATCGACTGTCAAATTTATGAGTTCTGAGAAATTGAAAATTTGGGGCTTAAGGAATCTTTTAGATTCCCCCTAGATTCCTCAAAGATTTCCCCTGGGTCCTCTGCAATTCTGCTTCTGAGATTAGGAAATTGACTGTGCCATTGGGTTCATGTCGCCAAGAGGTGTAGGATCAACATAAAATTTGTCCAATTTGGACATTGCAAAAATTTTACCCTCCTGAGAATTTTGCTCAATCATGGTTCCACCTACAATAAATTAATTAAAAATTACAGTTTCGCTTTATGTGCCCGCTCCTGGCTCCTCCATGCCTGGGCTTACTGATGAAATGAAGGTTTATATAAAATTTTACTGGGTGGATTAATCAAGGAATTTGTTTGGCAGATTGGTATAAAGTCGAAATTAGTTGAGGAGGGGTCGGGTGGTCAAACCCCGCCCCTCCCATTTTAATACAAAAAAACCACATGAATGTATTCTTGGGGGTCGGGTCCGCATTGGGCGGCCCATCTTTTAACCCCCACAGACATGCTGGTTGTGTATGGCATGTTGTTTGGTATTAAATGAAGGGCGGGTTAAATTTTGGTTTTTGATGATTAATTTGTTATGGTGGGTTGGTACATGGCTGGTGTATGCCACCACATGGGGCTGCCTGGTGGGGGACGGCCCGCATGGGCTGGGGGGGTTCGATCCCCGCTAGCCTCACACTAACGAATAACATTTAAAGCGGTTGTGTGTTGGGGTTTTGGATGTGTGGGGCAGGTCCACCTGAGGTGGCCCACCCACCCCATAATTAAATGTGTAATGTGTATATGGTTGGACCGGGGGTCATGGCCCATTGGTCCTTATTTTAATATAAATTTGTTATATGATGTTGCGGTTGGGAAGGGAGGTGGTGGGGGTCATGGCCCACCACCTCATATTATATTTTTTTTTGATTTTATAATAATAAGGCCATTTTTTAATTTTGTCTAACATAAGGGTTATTAGACAAATTAAAGAGGAAACAATTTCACCCGATTTCAGGAGCTAGGCTTCATGCCCCGGGGTTGGTCAAATTGTAGGACACTTAAACCTAGCCCACAGTCCAATTTTGACCAAAAATTTGACTGGCTCGTTCTCCCTCATACGAGCTCGGATTGACGAACTGTTTGCATTGTTGCGAGCAAGATGACAAGATCTACGCTTTGGTCTTGGTTCGAAAGCATTCTAATCACTTTTATTTTTGAGCTTCCATAAGCCCTCTTTGCCCTGTGTGTGTCCCTGGAGCCACATGGATCAGGAAGTCCAAAGGACACATTTAGAATATGAAGAGTTATGTAAAGTAGAAAAGTCATAGGAATTCAAAGAGTCATGAGGGTAGTCAACAATCACAAGGAAGGTGAAGCATCCCCTCATTGGTTATATATATACAACCTCATTATATGACTAAGGGATTTTTCACTTTGGCTCCCCTTGCAACTCATTAGAGAGACATGCTAGTTCTTTTGGGGAGCAAGGAGTGGCTCCAATGCTCCACTATTAGAGCTAGTATACATGTGTCTTGGAAATTTTACTTAATATAAAAAGCCCTCATGGCCAACACGTTCTTCATGCATGGATTATGAATATTTGTAACACTATTCTATGTGTTGAAAATAGCAACAAGAAATGCTAAATATATAAGTGTTAAATTTAGTATTGCTATAAATAGCATTTCAGGATACCTTCCTATTTTAGTTAGTCCCTGAACTAAAATAGAGAAGTAAAATTCGAATTTGATCTTAGCAGCTATTTGTAAAATAATTAATTAATTCATCTTGAGTTAATTAGTTGTAGAAAATCAAACATGAAGTCTATGTGGGGACATGCAACAGTTTCTCCATTAATTGTGGAATTTTATCCATCAGTTAAGAAGATAAGGATGAGTTGTAATTAGTTGGCTCAGTTAACTTAGTCAAGTCCAGTTAGATTAGTTCAAACAATTTGTTGAATTAATTGTGAGTTCAATTAGTTAATGCATGCATGCATGTAACTGCTGCATTTCAGATAACTGAATATTCTCTCATAAATAACTCATGCATGTCAGTTCAGACAGAGACCCAGTTGAGATCAAATGGAGGGACAATGTACTATCAGTTGCAGGAATATTCCATTTTGAATATCTCTTGCATGTAGAAGCAATTCATTCCTTGGATATTGCGTAGTTACTTCTTTAGTTTAGTGAGTGTGATGAGGCCAATTTACATAGGTGGCATCATTGGACCCCAAGAAAAACTGTGCAAGGAAATAGGAGGCTTGGAGGGCTGAGGGAAGGCATATCTAGTGTCTATTTAGTCTGTGAGATGTTTTGTTTGATTGCAGAGAGAGCGGGATAGCTTGAGAGATGATTCTTTTCGTAACTTGAACATATTTTCACTTGTATGATAATACAAAGATTGGGGATTTAGGTTGAGGCTTTCCCTAGGTTATTCTTTTGTGTTCATGTGTGATTGATTTCTCATTCTTAGTTATATGTGTTCTAATTGATCTTGTTCATATTCGATTAAGCTTCCGCAAAGTTTGTTGTAGAAGTAGATCTTATATTTTGCTTTAGTATATTGCATAATCTGTTGATCTACAATGGGAATTTCTACATGGTATTGGAGCAAAGGTGATCAAAGCGAAGAATATTATACAAGAAGGGAGAAGTTCGAAGTTTCAAGTTCATGAATATAGAAATCGAGTTCTTATCACATCTCAATTTGACCAATGGCGTTCAATGGTTTAAGACTCGAGTATGCCCTTGATGGCAGCTTGAATTATATAGCTTAGAAGGATCGCATGGAAGCAGTATTAGAGGATAAAAATATAAAGGACTTCATTGATCAAGAAGTCCCCAAGCCGACTGATGCTATAGAATTGGCGGAATGGAAGAAATGTGTGGCTAGAGAAAGGAGAATCCTTCTGGAGGGAGTTTGATATCACATAGTCTCAAGTCTCCATGGGAAGGAGACACCATTTTCGACATGGAAAACATTGAAAGATCAATATCAGAACAACAATGATTAGAGGAAGTTGTCGCTGAAAGACAAGCTTCGGAAAAACAAGTGTGAAAAGGGCGACACAATCTCTACATATCTGAACAAGCTCACGACCTGCAGGGATGAGCTTGGAAGTGTAGGGATCACAACTGCCGATGATGACATGGTGAGTCTTGCAGTCCTTGGTCTTCCTAAGAGCTAGCATAGCTACCAAGACTCGGTTAATGAAAGAGAAAAACAGCCAGATTGGGAACAACTTTGGTCGGATTTGATGCAGGAGGAGATAAGAAGAAGCACCAGAGATGGATCCTCATCAAAGCAAGATGATGAGGAAAATGTAGCCTTAGCGAGTAAGGCGAGGAAAGGGAAAGGGAAGGCATCCCATCCCAAATCCGTTTCTTCCCATGGTGGGAATAAGTTTGAAAAATCGAAAGTGCAATGCTTTCATTGTCATGAAGTGGGCCACTATGCTACGAATTGTCTACAGAAGAAATCCAAGAAGGGATCCTAGAAGGGATTTGATGGTGAGGCACTGGCCTCATAGTTTGAGTTGGATTTCTCTCTTATTACATGCATGGTTTCATCCATGGTGGGATGTGTGTGGTACCTGGACAATGGAGCTTCATTCCACATGTCAGGTGACAAGAATCTTTTCAGTACCTTGGAGGAGAAGGATCTCCAGATGCGGATCGAGATGGGCGATGATGGAAAGTACTGTGTTTTAGGTGAAGGTACGGTTGTGTTTTAGAGGGAGCATGGAGCTCCTCTCACCCTGACTGATGTAAAGTATGTACCAGGTCTGAAGAAGAATCTTGTGTCCATTGCTATGCTAGAAGATAAAGGCTATGATGTAGTCTTTAGTAAAGGAAAGGTATTCCTGAGGCATATTAGCACTAGACAGACCAAGCGAATTGGGATTCGAGTAAAGAATCTCTACAAGCTAGAGGTAGATGATTGTGTTGCATTGAGTTCCAAAGCTAAGATGGTGCAGAGCCAAGATGTTGGCAAGCTATGGCATAGAAGACTGGGCCACTTGCACCATGGAGCCCTGAAGATTATGCAACAGATTTCTACCAGACTACCCAAGAGAAAATTGGAGTAGATGAATACATGCAAAGGTTGTACCCTGGGTAAGTATGTGAAATCTTCCTTTCTGAATCGAGACAGTAGAGCTGGAGAAATCATGGAGCAGGTTCACTCAGATGTTTGTGGACCTTTCTCTACAGCCTCCACCGCTAAACAAAGGTACTATGTTATTTTTATTGACGATTTTTCTTGTAGATGCTAGATCTACTTTATGCAAAAGAAGGATTAGACCTTATTGAGGTTTTGTGAGTTTAAAGCCTTGGTAGAGAAAGAATCTAGAAAGAGAATAAAAGCCTTGCGTAGCGACAATGGAGGAGAGTATGTCTCCCAACAATTTAAAGACTTTTACGCTGTAGAAGGAATTAAACAGGAATTGATGGCACCCCATAACCCACAGTAGAATGGGGTGGCCGAAAGGAAGAACATATCGATTGTGGGAGCAACTCGAGCGATGTTGCATGACCAAAGCCTACCACTACATTTGTGGGCTGAGGCATGCAATATAGCAATATACTTGCAGAATAGAAGCCCGCACCGTATACTGGGAATGAAGACACCTATGGAGGCATTTTATGGGAAGCGACCAGATGTGAGTCACTTCTGAATCTTTGGATCATCAATTTATTGTCATGTGACCAAAGATACCCGAAAGAAGCTGCATCCAATAGCTGAGTTGGGAATACTTGTGGGGTACATGGATACACCCCACAACTATCGGGTGTACCTGCCTACTAGTTAGAGGACAGTGGTACGCAGGGATCTAAATTTTGACGAGCAGAAAGCCATGCAATTATCACTTTAGAGGGAGCTCAAGTTGCATGCAGAGGAGGAAATTTCAATTCCTAAGGAGGAGGAGCCTCAAATTGATGCGGAGCAGCTGCATGTAGAGGATATGGGAGTGGAGACATCCACCCATGCTGAGACTTCCAGAGATGGATGGAAACGCTCAAGGGAATCTGACAGGTTGATGTTGGATGCGCAGGAGAATGTGGGATAGCCATCTTCTCAGCACAGACAGAGGAGGTCGCTCGAGCGGTACACTGGGTACATGGCCGTGGTTGGGGAGTGTGTAGATACTGAACCTTCTTCATTCAAGGAGGCAGTGCAACAACCAGTCTGGGTTGATGCAATGGTAGAGGAGTACGACTCTATCATTCAGAACAATGTGTGGGATGTTGTCCCAAGACCTCAGGACAAGTTAGTGGTTAGTTCCAGATGGCTTTACAAGGTAAGCAGGCAGCTGATGGCAGTGCTGAGAAACATAAGGAGAGGTTTGTTGCCCATGGTTTCTCACAAGTCGAGGGGATCGACTATGATGAGACCTCTGCTCCCATAGAAAGGTACTCATCTATCAGATTGATGTTGGCACTATCAGCTCAGATGGGTTGGAAGATCCATTAGATGGATGTGAAGACAACATTCCTCAATGGGAAGATTGAGGAGGAGGTGTACATTGAGCAGCCGGAGGGTTTCTAGACCTTCGATCTGAGTCGCATGTGTACCGACTCAAGAGTGCTTTGTATGGGCTGAAGTAAGCACCCCATGCTTGGTACATGAGGATCGACAATGATTTCACTGGGTTGGGCTTCACCAAGAGTGAAGAAGATCTGAACCTTTACCACATCATGGTAGAAGGTAAACCATTGATCATTGTTCTTTATGTCGATGATCTGATTTTGACAGGTGATGATCAGAAGATGTAGTCTTGCAAGGAGGACCTTGCAAGAGAGTTCAAAATGAAAGACATGGGTTTTATGCACTACTTTCTAGGCGTGTAGGTGTGGCAGAAAGATGGTGAAGTATTTGTGTCTCAAGGCAAGTATGCCAATGAGATACTTAGGGGCTTTCACATGGAGAAGTGTAAGCCCATGCAGAATCCTCTAGCTGGGAACTGGAGGAAGGTGGATGCTACTTCAGGTGAGGTAGTAGCTGCTACTGTTTATTAGCAGTTGGTGGGTTCACTCATGTATCTGGTGAACACATGACCCAACTTATGCTTTGCGGTGAACCAGCTGAGTCAAGCTATGGTTCAGCCTACCAAGCTATTTTGGAAGCAAGTGAAGCATGTGCTGAGATACCTCAGGGGCACATCTCAGTTCAGATTGTGGTACAAATGGATAGAGGGAGTGAAGCTTCAGGGCTTCACAGATGCAGATTGGGCAAGGATTCCATCAGACTGGAAGATCATTTTGGGAGGAATCTTCAACCTTGGTTTAGCTATAGTTTCCTAGTACAACAGGAAACAGAGGTCAGTTGAACTTAGCTTAGCAGAGGCTGAATACATGGCTGCTAGTCAGGCCGCATGTGAGGCCATTTGGATGCAGAAGATTCTAGTGGGATTGTTTGGTCAGAGGATGGATCCAACTGTGATCTACTGTGATAATCAGAGTTGTATCAAACTCTCTAAGAATCCAGTTTTTCATGATAGGTCCAAGCACATTGATATCCGGTATCACCATCTTCGAGACTGTGTGGTCAAGAGGATCATGTTGTTGTTGTATGTTTCGACCGAGGAACAGGATGCAGATATTTTAATGAAGGCATTGTCAAAATGCAAGTTCAAGTTCCACAGAGATAGGATTGGGCTTACTGATAATCCTTTCTTGTTGAGAGGGAGTGTTGAAAATAGAAACAAGAAATGCTTAATATAGAAGTGCTAAATTTAGTACCACTATAAATAGCATTTCGGGATACCTTCCTATTTTAGTTAGTCCTTGAACTAAAATAGAGAAGTAAAATTCGAATTTGATCTTAGCAGCTGTTTGTAAAATAATTATTTAATTCATATTGAGTTAATTAGTTGTAGAAAATCAAACATGAAGTCTATGTGGGGACATGCAACAATTTCTCCATTAATTGAGGAATTTTATCCATCAATTAAAGAGATAAGGATGAGTTGTAATTAGTTGGCTCAGTTAACTGAGTAAAATCTAGTTAGATTAGTTCAAAGAGTTTGTTGAATTAATTGTGAGTTTAGTTAAGTAATGCATGCATGCATGTAACTGCTGCACTTTAGATAACTGAATATTCTCTGATAAATAACTCATGCATGTCAGTTCAGACAGAGACCTAGTTGAGATCAAATGGAGGGACATTGTACTATCAATTGCAAGAATATTCCATTGTGAATATCTCTTGCATGTAGAAGCAATTCATTCCTTGGAGATTGCACAGTTACTTCTTCAGTTTAGTGAGTGTGATGAGGCCAATTCACACAGGTGCCATCATTGGACCCCAAGGAAAACTGCGCAAGGAAATAGGATGCTTGGAGGGCTAAGGGAAGGCATATCTAGTGTCTATTTAGTCTATGAGCTGTATTGTTTGATTATAGAGAGATCAGGATAGCTTGAGAGCTGATTCTTTTTGTAACTTGAACATATTTCCACTTGTATGATAATACATAGATTGGGGTTTTAGGCTGAGGCTTTCCCCGAGTTATTCTTCTGTGTTCATGTGTGATTGATTTCTCATTCTCACTTATATGCGTTCTAATTGATCTTGCTCATATTCGATTAAGCTTCCGCAAAGTTTGTTGTAGAAGTCGATCTTGTATTTTGCTTTAGTATATTGCATAATCTGTTTATTTACAGTGGGAATTTCTACACTATGGATGTTTGTAATTCATGTTTGTTTTCATCTGTGCTAAAGTAGTTGAACTGTTTTGGTTATTTTAATACTTATCATATTGAGAATGTGTTGTAATGGTTACTATTGTTGTCAGATCCTTATGGACTATTCTGCTATATATTAGATAAATATATCTTGTTGATTTGTTGTATTAACTATTGCATCTTTGTGGAATATTTCGTTGGATGTTAGATAGATCCTTCTTTGTTATGTGTGTCTCTACTAGGGTGGTACTATTACTGATCTGGATTTAAACAAGAACTCAACAAATTACAGAGATAACCATAAACACAGAGATGCAGTAGAAATAATACTTCATTTCATTAATGTAAAATACCGAAATATGCTTACAAACAGAAATGGAAATACACCAGCTAGGGCAATGGTAGCTTATCTCTGAGAAGAGATGTGGCGGCTACATGCCTCTGAAATGTGCTACAATTGAGGCTCGAAGTCCTATTTATTGTTGAGAAACATTGGAAAACCCTTAACATCCCAAAACCTAACCCTAGAAGATGAAATTCCAAATTGTGGGCCCCATTTTGGGTAAGTTGGTACATCAATTTCCCAGGGTCATAACTTTGGCACTCGATCTTCGTTTTACGTGTACAATAGCTCATTAGAAAGATCTATCTGAGCACTACAACTTTGGGAAGAGAAATATCAGTCCATGGACACATGTTGCTTCTAGATTTCCCAAAAAATTTCGTTTAGGAACTCAAAACGACTCCGGAAGTTGAGGACCTGAAAACTGCTAAAAATAGTAAATTGTGCTACACTTATGGAAACTGAAAAACTGAAAGAGACAGTTGTGGGCATCTAAGTGAGATAGGTGGGGGCCACCAACATCCACCTGGATCATTCCTCCCCCCTTAGGAAGCAATGGTCCCCATTGCGTGGATTTCCTCCATCTGCTGAACTTGGTCCCTGGTGAGCTGTTCTGCAATCTTGGATGTGTCCAGTAATGGTGGGAAGCATGGTCGAGGGTGATATGCATTGAACACTTGGTGCAAGTGAAGGAGTGGAGGAATGTTGTGCTCCAGAGCATTATTTCCCACAACCTTAGTAATGGTGTAAGGACCATGTTGGCATGGTCAGAGCTTCTGATGGTCTCTTGTAAGGCATTCTTTCTGCAGATGCAACCAGACATTGTTGCCCACCTGAAGCTTGTGTGGTACCCCTGTGGGTGAGGAGAAGTTGTTCCTGTGTTTTGTCATGACCATATCCCTTTTCTACTACTACTGCTACATGGAGGAACCGTTCGTGGGGGTCATGGATGTGGCTACAATCTTCCCCTTACTTTGGGAGCGAACTAGACAGAAAATGAATTTCCTAGTCTGGGAGACGATCTTGCTGCATTTCTTAGTAGAGATCAAAGAGGTGGCAGTAGATGGGGCTACCTCCGGTATCCTATCTAATGAATTACCCAAGGTAATAATAACAGCACGAGGCCTTGACTCATACATAGCATGTCGCCTCCACAAGTATGGCTGGCCAAATAGTACATCACAAACATCCAGAGGTGCAACATCACACAATACCTCATCTATGAAGGGCTTGATGATGTAGGGAAGGCAGCACTACTGGCAGACTCGGAGATCTCGTCCTTCATGAAACCACCTGATACTGTACGGCTGCAGGTGTGGTGTAGTCAGTAGGCCCAACCGCTTCACGACCTCTGCTGAAATGAGGTTCTTTTGGCTCCCACTGTCAACAATGAATTGCAGCGGTGAACCCTTCACCCACATCTGTGAGTGGAAAAGGCGCTCCCCCTCCTCTGGATCTTTGGGCTCATTCTTCTAGATCTTGGTGGTGGCAACAGTGGCGCTGGGCTCCATGTCAATGATCTGCTTCCCTTTGACACTCCCCTTGTTGGGTTTTGACTCATGGTTGGAACATGCATCTAATTCTGAAGCCTTCAGCTCGGCCACCAACTACTGGTTGGTCCGACACTCACTTGTGTTGTGAGTGGGGATCTTATGGAACTCCCACCACTTTCCCGTGTCCTTCTTTGACTTCGTGGTGTTGTTCTTTTCTTACGGTTTCGACGGGTTGTCTTGGGTCACCCTGCCTTGGCTTTGTCCTTTAGTCTTCGGATTCGCAAATCAAAAGTCTCGCTTCTTCTGTTTGAACTTCTGCTTGATTTTGACAGTGTATCGGTACGCTGTGCCGAGCGAGGAGATTTTCAGGAACTCCATCTCTTCTTGGATGTATCTGTGTAGGCAACCGCAATATTTGAGTACCAGATGTAGCTCAGAATCTTTGATACCCAACTGTGTGTGAAGGGTATGAAAAATGTTTGTGAACTCCGGCACATCTTGGTCTTGTCCCCGCTGCAGTGTGGTCTACTTTATGTATTTGTCCTCATAGCTTTTGACAGGGTAGTACTGCTCCTTGATGGCATCCCGGAATGCATTCCAAGTGGGTGTGGTTGAAAATAGTGAGCCCGTACATTCATCCTTCTGCTCGTAGTAGGTTTCCCACCAGTATTTGACACGGGGGGTTGCTTTAAGAAGAGCGAAAACGATCTTTTCCCGACTCGAAAATTCATGAACAAAAAGATACTCATCTAGTAGATTTAACCATTTATCTACGGCATCTATGTCTATCTGACCCTCGAATATGGGGATTTAAAAATTAACTTGTACTTTAAATGGTGTGGTGTTTCTAGAGTAGCTGTTGGAAGCCGATGCGTCGCCTCTGGGTAGCCACTGAAGGATCTGCGCAAAGTTGTCCATCATCGCGTTCCTTTGTTGCTCGAGGGCTTCTTCGAGCAAGATTTTGATATGATCTCCTGCCCCCTCATCTTTCTTTTCATCTGCCATGGGAGGTCGTCGGGCTTTGCGAGTCTGGTCTTGCAAAGGTTCGACTAGTTCAAGCCCTAACTCCTTATATCCCGACCTCGTTGGGGACATGCAAAGAAAAACAGATAAAAACGCAGACTGCGCTAATACTACTGATCCAGATTTAAATAGGAATGCAACAAATTACAGAGATAACCATAAACACAGAGATGCTGTGGAAATAATACTTCATTTCATTAATGTAAAATACTGAAATATGCTTACAAACAGAAATGGAAATACACTAGTCAGGGCGATAGTAGCTTATCTTTGAGAAGAGATGTGGCAGCTACATGCCTCTGAACTGTGTTACAATGAGGCTCGAAGGCCTATTTATTGTTGAGAAATAATGGAAAAGCCTTAATATCCCAAAACCTAACCCTAGAAGATGAAACACTAAATTGTGGGCCCCGTTTTGGGTAAGTTGGTACATCAATTTCCCGGGGTCGTAACTTTGGCACTCGATCTTTGTTTAATGCGTACAATAGCTCGTTAGAAAGATCTATTTGAGCACTACAACTTTGGGAAGAGCACCATCAATCCATGGACCCATGTTTCTCCCAGATTTCCCAAAAAACGTTGTTTAGGGCCTCAAAATGGCTCTGGAAGTTCAGGACCTGAAAAACTGCTAAAAATAGTAAATTGTGCTACAATTACGGAAACTAAAAAACTGAAAGAGATAGTTGTGGGGGTCCAAGTGGGATAGGTGGGTGGCCACCAACATCCACCTAGATCAATTACCTCTCTCTTAGAGGCTCACTTTCTTTTCTCCCTCCGCAGTAGAAGAACCTTGACACACTTACAACCGAACACTCACCAAGCACACTCACTTTCTTTTTGATGGCACATTTTGATTCCTCTCTCTTGATGAAAGTTAGATCCATGGTAAATCTTTAAGAAACTGACAATTGGGCCATATCTCGGATGGGGTTCCTATCCAAAATGGTGTGAGGTCTAATTGGGACCACATATCAGGGAGACCCCTTGAATGTTGGCAGGTCCAACACCATCAACACTTTCTCATATAGATTGCCTCACATGCTGCTTGACTTTCAACCATATATTCTGCTTCTGTCAAGATGAGCACCACATATCTCTGCTTCCTGTTGTACCAAAAAATCGTTATGGACCCAACACTGAAAATTCCACCTGATGTACTCTTTCATTCAGATGAACTCCCTTCCCAAATTTCATCTTTGAAGCCACACAACTTCACTCCCTCTGCCCATTTATACCAGAATCCATACTAGGTAGTGCCTCTGAGGTACCATAAAACATGCTTCACTGCCTTCCAATACAATTTGGTTAGCCTAACCATAACTTGGCTCAACTGATTGAGTGCGTAACACATATCTGATCATGTTTTCACAAGATACATCAGTGAAACCACTAGCTGCTGATAAATGGAAGCATCAACATCTTCACCTAAAGTGGCATTCTCCTTCCTTAAGTTGGTTGCCAGAGCTGTCTCCATGGGATTACAAATCTCCATGTGAAATATCTGTAGTATCTCGTTGACATACTTACCTAGAGACACAAAGAATTCCCTATCATCTTAACATACTTCCAGCCTAAGGAAGTAGTGCATGAGACCCGTGTCCTTCATCTCAAATTCCCTTGCAAGGTCTATAGTGTTGTTTTAATCAGCCTTAATTGACTCAGACTGCAACATTAATTGTCAACCCAGGGTAGGTCTTGCTGTTTCAATGAAGTTCACACTGTCTGTGCCGATACACTCCAGCCAAGCATAAGAAAATGTAGAAAAACTATAAAAGAGGTCACTGATCTAAATTTTTGAATCAAACCATGCGTGTAGATACAAAAAACTTTATAGAATTAAATCACAAATCGCAGCTATTGAAGTAAAGGCACACCACACAAGAACTAACATCTATTCTAGCTGGTTACTATTACTCTGTTGATTAACTCTGTGTAACAGAATAAGATAAATAGAAATAGCAGTGAATGAAATCCACAATTTGTACAGCAACAGCGAGAAACCATAAATCAATGAACTAAACTGAAATGTACACTACCTAATCATTGCAATCCATGCCAAAGAGGAGGGCCCTTCCTCCTCAGCAGGGCACAGGAAGAATACAAAAAGTGATTAACGAATCAGTTGGAAAGTAATAACAGCATCACCGTGCCAATTGATATTAAATAAGTTCAGGATTACAGAAATAGAGTAATGGTACTCTTCTATATACCATCTGCTGATACATAAAATGTCGAGTCTTTTATAATTATTATAACCTGAAAATTAGAAAAACAGATCAGTCATGAGAATCTCCTGATTCTCATGCTAATAAAAAATAAAGAAGTTACAACCTATTGCTAAATAAATATACATTAGTTACAACTGCTTGAGTCTTGTTGCTTCAAGAATAAGCAATCCTACTACTGACAATTGTTATGTGGAATAGTACCCACATTTCCAGCTTCGGTGCAACAACATTGAGAAAATGGTGGTTTGGGATGATGCTGCATAACTGACGACAACACTGTTGGTGTGACGGCGGATCCACGCGAGGTGTAACAACACTTGATGTGTAACAACTATTTGTAACAACAACAGCCTGTAACAACAACAACTTGTAACATGACCTAGTATATAGCAGTGATCTATAACAGCACTCAGGGTGTAACAGCGAACCGTTCTACCCTTTCCTATAGTTAATCCCTACTGCCTATCTACTTCATAGCTTCATTCTCATGAGCCAACACTTGAAAAAGATGAAATTCCCAACATAATCCTTCAATGCTCTCCTAGTTAGCCACAAAAAAGGAATAAAGCCTTGTATTATTCGGTAAAATACAACAAAGTAACATGACAGCAAAATGGATTAAAAAGGTAAGAAAACAAAGAGTTTGGTCATATAAGGGCACAGGCTTGGAGGACATAAAGGTCAAAACAGGGGAAAGAATGTGTAGAAAATAGGTAAAAAACCACACCCAACATCTCCCCCCAACTGAAGCAATCGCATGTCCCTATGTAGAATCTCAGTTCCTTCTACTGTGCCCCCAGTGGAAATCTGTGAAATTGTAGGCACTAGCAGTATCATCACCCAGAGCTCTAAATTCTTGATCGGCCATTAACTCACGTGGCCAAGATTCCTCTTCATAATCACATAACCGATAATCGGGCTGATACTCCTCCAATGGCAACCAGATCAAAGGGAATTTGAACCTGAGGCCAATCTAGAACACCCCCAATTTCAACACAATCAGAGCATATTCCGACAGCCATAAAGTTCTTGTACTCAAAGGGGTTTCCTTCATGAAATTCTTCACTATAGGCCTTACTGCGTTTGAGACATCCAACTAGCGCTTGGCTCCTCATGTTTGCAAACAAGTTGAGGCAGATCCTCACAATTCTCCTTCTGTAAATGGCCGATTGATCTCTGATTTCCGAACTACTCAGGAATTGTCTGAACTCTCACCAGAGTTCGTAAGCCATTCCTGGCTCAGCCTTGACCCACAATGCTGTTTTTTCCTCATTGGTCTCTATTGTTTTCTTGGTCAGTTTCCACTCAATCTGATTCTTCATAAATGAGAGGAATTCCCACAACTACAAGTCTCCCATGAAAGAAAGGACACTTGCCACCATCCTCATGCTCACATGTTTACACATCATATTGTGCAAGAACAACACGCACAACAAATTTTGATCATCAAAATCATAGCAATGGAAAATTTCCAAAAACATGTGAGTTAAAGAACCCATATAGGACTTGTTCTCATAAACGTCCCTAAAATGGAATAAGTAGTAACGTTCCCACAGGAACACAGGGTATGATGGGAACGACCACCTGCATGCTAGCAGGTTTAGAGCAAGATCATGGAGTTTGGTCTTATCAAACGTCAGGTCAGAGACCTCCCAATGTAGTTGTTCATCCTTTTTCTTCATAATTTCTTTATGCCTCCGTGCCTCCTCTTCTCTTTCCCATTCTTCTTTTAACCATTTTTCTCTCAGGGAATCCATCATTCTCTTATGTGTCTTGAGTGCAATCACTCACTCTTGGAGAGAGAGTGTCAACTGCTTCCATTTTTGTAGCTTTGACAATAAAAACAATTTCTCAGAATGCCATCCTTTAACAGGACCTAGCGTTCCCCGGCATGCATCATCAATTAAAGGTATAACAACCTCCTGAGGGAAAAACTGTCCCTCCTCGGTTGTTGGTTCTTGTGTAACAACAGCTTAGTCGGTGGGATTTGTCACAGTTTCTTTATTTTCCTGGTCAACTTCCATTTTTACTGTTGGTTCTTGTGTGGCAGCAGTAATATCCACATGATTCTGTTCATCATTTTCCTTCAGACCAACTTCAGTCTCTGCTGTTGGTTCTTGTGTAATAGCAGTAGTGACCATCAGCTCATGGATATTATCTTTCTCTTCCTCCTCTTGGCTGATTTCCTCCTCCACTGCTGTTCTTGGTGAAACAACAGTGTCAGCCAAGGGTTCCTGTGTATCCATTTCTTGATCACTCTCTGTGGATTGTGCTGTCTCAGTTGCTAGTTCTTGTGTATCAGCAACATCCTCGATAGGTTCTGGTGTAACAGCTTCCTAGTTTTCAGTTTGAATCCCCCTCGAGGTAGTGTCTGGTGCGCATAATTTCAATCCGACTTCCACCAACTTCTTAGAACAGGCTACGCATAGAGTGCCTGAGATTTCTCCCCTTCTAGCCCTGTCCACAACCTCTGCCAAAGTATCCACCCTTGGGGCTCTTGGATCTACCTTTCCTACTTCTAGTTATTCCCTCAATTCTTTAATTTCTTTTTCTAAAATTTCAATTTTCAACAACAAAGACTGGGTTTCACTCTTACCAGGAGAAGGAGGCTTTCATGGCTGAGCTTTCTCCTCGTTCTTTTGCTCGACTGCTTCTTTTTTTCTTTCTCGACATGGATGGGGACTTTGGGTGTCTGCTAACCTTTATTCTCTACTTCAGCCTTCTATCGCCAATCGGTTTATCAACCGACTTCTTGTTGAACCTCACTGTCAAGGACTGGGGTTGCTCCTTTGTTACCTCTGGAGTTTCCCCATCCGTCTCTGTTTCCCTTCTGTGAGTGGTACTGACCCTTTTCTGCATGAACTCTTCCCAATTCTTGCCCTGTCAGCTCAAGGCATCCACCACAATGAGTTTAATAAGGCCATGGTTCATAGCACACGTTTCTAGATGTGCAACCATTTTCACAGTCGCAACCATGTGCCTAATATTTCCCAGCAAGAAATAAGGAAGGTTAATCAACTGCTGATGGCAGAGGTGGCTTAGCAATGGGAAATGGCACTTAAACACAATTGTTTCCCTTCCCTCACAAGTAATGTACTTAATCAGGAAGAGATTAACATCTGCCCATGGTTGGGGGAGTGATAGCCTATCAATTCCCTTGCCTTTCTTGACCAACAACTTGCTTTCCTCAAGAAAATATCCTTTTAGTGAGCGGTCATTAACCTTCCTAGTAAGCCATCTCTTCCATTCTGCTGGCAATCATGTTACTCTGGCGATAACTTCTTCTGTGACCTCCAATTTCAATCCTCTGACTTCTGTCTAGTTTCTTTCCAGGTTCTTTATGAATTCCATGGCCACACCACTGTCCAATCCTTCCAATCTCCAGAATAATATGAACCAGCTTGCATCTTTGAAAACCTATCATGCTTCAGGGCAATCTTCTAAGGCTTCTGTAGACCCTGGCTCGTGCCGTATTGCTGATCCTCCCATTGCCTATGCAATTTAGTGCTGTTTCACCTACTTATCCTTCCCTCCGGCACACACTCTAGTTGTTTCAGCCTGTACTTCTATCTTCCTCCTCTCCGAACACTCTGAATGGGGATTCAGCGCTTCCAGCAGGGGTAAATGGTAGGGTGGCAGGGTGGCGCAGGTGAAGATTTTGGATTAGGATTTGGCACACATGGTTCGTACTACTCAATGAATTTTTCCTTAATGGTGAGTCATGGGGAGGTCTCGTCAATGGTTCCCTCACCCTTTTTGGTATGATTCAGAATTAAGTAACGATAACTACTGGGTCACATGCTTTAATTGTTGGATTTTTCAAATAATTACAAATCATGTGACGGTCATGTCGCAATGTGATTCGTTCCCCCCCAGCTTAATTATGACAGCCGTCCTTGGTCGTCAATAGTCATGTTAAGTTGCCATAATTACAAAATAAAACAAATTCAATATTACCTTTTTGATGACATACCTGGGTGATGTGGGACGAAGTAATGGGCGACGTGACGTCGAATCATACTCGGGCAGCGAGACGCACGAACTTAAATCTGATGACGAGGCTCACGGTGATGTTTTTGCTATTTATTACAATAGAATATCTCGTTTTATTCCTGAAAAGTCGTCGGCTATTATAGGTGTAACAGTCAAGACGACTGATATATATTAATTTAATTTCTTCAAAAAGATAAAGAACAAAAAATTGTGTAATAGCACTTATCACATGATATACTTTGGAATAACAAATGTTGTTACAGAGAGTGTAACAGCTGCCACTAGGTGGTTTTCAACTGTTACAAAAGTGTCTGTCCGTGCCTGAGAAAGGTTTCAAAGCCAAATTAATATTATTATTATTATAATATATATTTTTTTTAGTTTGACGGTGTAACAACCGCCACTAGGTGGTTTTCAACTGTTACACTTATTGGAAAAATTAATTTTTTTGTAGCATAGGGGGGATTTCCCCTATTCCCATAATCCATAGATCTGAATTCATGACAATGTTGACAAATGAATCCTTCAAGGTAGGTTTGTGATACAACCGAAGACGGTGCCCATTTCCAAGTAATGGTGTCCTTGCACTGTCAATGGTTACCAAATTTACAGTCCCATTGTCAAAGACTGCATCTACCTCATAAGGACCTAGCCATCTGGTGCAAAGCTTACCCTTGAAGTCTTTAAACCTTGAGTCGTATAAGAGAGCCTAATCTCCTTTCTAGAACTGTTTCGTCTTTATAAATCTGTCATGCCACTTAGCTCTCTGCTGCTGGATAATATCTGTTTGCTGGATAGTAACCAACCGTTTCTCCTCCAATTCATTGATCTGGTTCAATCTCTGCCTTTGTGCTGTAGCCAAATCCAAATTGACCTGAAATGTTGTCCTTAGTGTCTTGATTTCAAATTCAATGGGGAATAAATGGTTCTTGCCATACACAAGTTCATATGGTGAGAATCCAGTGGTGTTCCTCCATGTAGTCCTATATGCCTATAACACTTCTGGAAGTTTGTCAGCCCAATTTTTCGATGATTGGCCAGAGTCTTAGTAAGGATCCCCTCAATGAATTTATTAGTGCTTTCTACCTGGCCATTTGCCTATGGATGGTAAGGCATTGTGATTCTGTGATGGATTTTATATTTTTCGACCAACTCCCAGATCTTATGAGATGTGAACTGCGGCCCTCCGTCTGTGACTATCTCCCTGGGTATGCCAAACCAGACGAAGATGTCTTCAAATAGAAAGTTTGAGACAACCTGCTCCATGGCTCTGGTTAGTTCCTTCGCCTCGACCCATTTCATGACATAGTTGGTACAGACCAAGATGTAAGATCTCTGTCTAGATGAAGGGTTGATTGGTCCTACAAAATCTAGAGCCCACTTCTCAAAAGGTTCTATGATGATTCAGGGCTGTAATGGCATCTCATCTGATCGCAGTGGTTGGCCCATCCTTTGACAACTATCACATCCCTTCACAAAGTTCATGGCATCCTAAAATATTGTCAGCCAATAGTACCCTGTTGAAAGGACTTTGTATCCTATTCGTTTGTCTGCGAAGTGTCCTCTGCAAGGTTCCTCATGGTAGGCTTTGATGATATCAAAGACCTCGTCCTCTCTAACACATCGTTTGATCTAGAAATCAGGTCCATTGTGATAGAGGTTCCCGTATATCCAAGTATATGTAACACTTTGTTATATGATTTTCCTTTTCTCCTTTGAGGACAAATACCGGGGAAACTTTTGTGCAACAAAATAATTGGCTATATTTTCATACCAAGGTGAGTAAGTAGAAATAGAAAAAAGATATTCATCAGGGAAAGAATCTTTAGTAGGAGTGCAACTGTCATCAATAGTTAGCCTAGAAAGAAAGTCAGCTACTACATTGTCTTTTCTAGGCTTATCTATAATAGTGATATCAAATCCTTGTAACAACAATAACCAGGGTGTAATCCTACCATTTGTAATTAGATTATTCATTAAAAAACGAATGGAAAAATGGTTAGTGTGTACAAATACTTGACATTCGGTGATGTAATGCCATAATTTATTGATGGCATGCACGACTGCTAAGAACTCCTTCTCAGTCACTGTGTAGTTGATCTCAGCTGGAGTTGGATTTTTACTTATGTAGTAAATAGCGTAAGGTTTCTTATCCTCCAGTTGGCCCAAAACAACACCTACAACAATATCTAATGCATCCGTAGCTATGTGAAACGACAGTTCCCAATTAGGTCCTCGCAAGACCAGAGCTACTGATACACAACATTTCAGCTTTAAGAAGGCCTACTCACACTTCCCTATCCACAAGAAATCAACATCCTTCATGAGAAAGGAAAATAATGGCGATGCAATTCTTGAAAATTTTTCTATAAATCTTCTATAATACCCTGCATGCCCCAAGAAACTACGTACCTCTTTCTATGTTTTGGGGGTTGGAATTCTTAGAATTACCTCTATTTTTGCAGGGTCTACCTTGATTCCGTCAGTAGAAATGTAATGTCCAAGCACAATCCCTTCAGTCATCATCATGTGACATTTCTCAATGCTCAAGGCAACATTAGTCTATACACATCGTTCTAACACTTTTTCCAGATTGACTAATGCTGCTTCAAAAGCATCTCCATAAGGTGTGAAATCGTCCATGAAGATTTCTAGACAGTCATTCAATAAATCAGAAAAAATTCCCAGTATTGGCCTTTGAAAGGTTTCCGGCGCATTACAGAGCCCAAAAGGTAGCACTCTGTATGTGTAGGTTCCCCAAGGACAAACAAAGGTTGTTTTATCCTAGTCTTCTGGGGCAATCTGTATCTGATTGTAGCCACTGAATCCATCAAAAAATGAAAATAATTTCTTTCTGGAGAGAGTATCAAGGACCTGATCTATAAATGGTAATGGAAAATGGTCCTTCTGAGTGGCCTTGCTGAGTTCTCTATAATCAACATGGACTCTCCACTTGCCATTCCTTTTAGGAATGATGACAAACGGTCACACCCACTGACTGTCAGATATTGGATAAATAAAATTAGCACTCAGGGTTTTTTGTAGTTCTTCTTTCACCACTTCCTTTAGTGCAGGGTTCATGCAGTGCTATGGCTGTCTGATAGGTTTGCAGCCATCCTTCAAATAAATACGGTGAGTGCATATGTTATGGTGGATCCCTTTCATATCCATATAATCCCATGAAAATTCCTTTTTATACTTCTGTAACAACTGTACTAGTCGTTGATTCTGTTCAATAGTCAAATTGGGATTAATGTTCAAAAAATTTCTAGATTCAATCTCAATTGGACTGCTAGCAATATTTGGAGCTATTCTCATTTGTTCAAAATCTATATCTTCCACCTCTTCCTCCTCATTTTTATTTTTAATGGAATAAATAGAAAGTGAATTACTAATAAAACCATTAATAACATCATCTTCTCTCTCATATTTGAAATATTGGGCTTTCCCTAGAGTGAGGAGTGAAAGGGAAAGATTTGACTCAGGCTCAAACTCATCCCACCAAGGGTTGTACACATCCATATTTGGTTTTGGGGGATAAAGATTAAGGTTCTAGGTTGCTTGGCCATCTGAGATCACCATGGATCTCATCCTGCAGCCTATGAATGCGTCTGCAGTGGCCAACCAAGGTCTCCCTAAGATCAAAGGATGCCCCCCCAAATTGGATTTGGGCTGTAGAATAAGGAAATCAGTCGGGTATCTCTAGGAAGCTATCATAATCACTATATCTTCTAACATCCCCTCGAGTTTAACACGGGACCTGTCTACCAATTCCAGCACAGTAGGAGTGTGTCTGAGTCCCTGTAGCCCGAGAGCGATAAAGAGATCTTTTGTCATTACATTAATGGCAGCCCCAAGATCAATCAATGCATTGGCTATGGGCTGATCATTAATGTAGACAGTGACTGTGGGATTTCCTGGATCATTGTACTTAGTAAGGAGAGGTTGAGTAGACATTAATTCAGATAACTTTCCCATCACATGTATGGTGGCAGGGTCTTTAGGCTTCCTCCCAAGCTTCTTGATGCACAAATATCTCACTGTCTTGGCATAGATGGGTACTTCTTTAAGGGCTTGCAACAAAGGAATTCGTACATACAAATTTTGCAACTCCCTAAGGAAATAAAATTTAGGCTGTGAAGTCAACCTAGGTTCGACCAGTTTCTGAGGGTACGGGGAGTCCTGCGTAACATAGTTGAATCTGTTGTTACAGGTGTATCAACCTTCCCTGAATTAGCTGTTATAGATGTAATAGTTCTTCGCGAGTCGGATGTTACAGATGTAACAACTTCCTCTATATCAACTTTTGTAGGTGTAGTAGCCGCATCAGAGCTTCCAGCTTCTCCTCTAGATGGTTCAGAGTCCTCCTCTATAATGATAGGGGAGTGACTGGGGTTAATTACCATGCCTGATCATAATTGTATTTCATTAAGTTTCACGGGGGTAAAAAGGTAGGTCTAGAAGGTCGTAGGAGCCTCTATGCCCTGAGATTCTTTATTTTTTGGGTTTGGTTAGGTTGCAAAGGTAGTTGGGGTCGAATAGGTGGTAAAGGAGCAGGAGCTTGGAAAGGAGGTAACTGCAGTTGTTGTTGCATGGGTGCTATAGGAAGAGCTGAATTCTGGGCATTTCCTCTCTAGTTCTAGTTCCACGGGTATGGTTGGGATTGAGGATATTGAATAGGAGGAGATGGAGACCATTGGTTCCAGGGTGAAGGGAACTGAGCTGAAGAAGGGGTAGAATATTTCCATGGATACGGTTTGTTATTATATGCACTGTTCCACGAATTGAAAGAGGAAACGTCTTGAGACATACCTGGAGGTTGTGGTTGCCATGGCCTCCTTGGTGCAATGAAGTAAGAGGACTACACCTCTTTGCTTGATTCTTTGAGTACCGCCTTTAGTCTAGGAAGCTCTGGACACTTCTTTGTCTAATGCTCCAGCTCGCAGATGTTACACAGGCTGATGTTATTCAATTTGCATTCCCTGTAAGGATGTTTCTTTTGGAAAGTCAAACAGAACATAGCTAGGGGTGTTTCAGCTTCTAGTTGTGTCTTTTTGATCTATTTTGTTGTTATCTGGGCCGAGAGAGTACTGAGTATATTGGTCTAAAAATTTTCGAACAAATTTTCGATCTTTGCTTTGGTTATTCCTCTGCTTGCAGATTTTTGTATGCGAACAGAGGCATCCCAAATTCTACTCCTTCCTCTAGACGATCCTTGAGAGCATCATATGTGGAGCTTTATAATTTCATAAAATGGCTCTTGTAATATATGCCCCTTCCCTAATAGGTTCAGGGTGTCTAGGCAGTCATCGCTCATCCCTTTGATGAATATAGGCTTCAAGATTTCAAGTCTAAATCGCTATGTTTAGACCTCTGCAGATTGTAGTGGAATCGTTCCACATAATCTTCCAGGCTTTCTTCCTCATTTTGGATCATTCTAAATATCTCTTCCCTTAAGTCCTTGGTCCTACAATAGTCCTGGTACTTTGACAAAAACGTCTCCTTCATAGCATTCCATGTTGAAATGGAAGCAGGGCCTAATGCCATGAACCATCTCAAGGATGCTCCTTTAAAGGTAGCAGGAAATAACTTTAACTTTTGAGCATCTGTTGTATAATCATAACTTCTGCACAAGATATCAAACTCAAATAGAAATGTATCTAGATCTTCCATAGTAATCCCCTGAAAGGATGGTAATAATGATAGAGGAATATTTTTCATAGGAGCTTCACCTCCGATATTCTCGATTGGGAACTCAAAGGTGGTGGTAGTGGTGTCTGTTTTAGCATTTTTATCATTTTTTTCCCCCATGATTAATTCTTCTAACCCTTTCTGTAGCAGATGTCCTTCTAGTTGCATTTTTTATGGCCCTGCAGACATGATTAATGCCTCAGATATTCCTGGGGCTGGTTGTTTCACCACACTACCTATATCAGGATATTGATAAATCAACAAGTGCTCCCCTGTCTCAGGTGTCTATTGTTCCCCCTTAACCCTCAGTCCTCAAATTCTAGCTACTAATTTCCCCTTCTTACTCATAAATCAAATCCTTGATCTTGGGGGTATGAGTGCTAGCCTTAGAATGATACGGTCCCGAGATGGAGGGATTGGAGGCTTTTGCTTTCACTATGGGAGTAACAACCTTCTGCATCCCTGTTTTCCTTGCATTCCTTTGAGAGATGGACTATTCTTTTTCTACCTTGGAGATTAATTCTTGAATAAATGTCTTCCTTCCCAAATCTTCACCCTTTGTTTCCTTTTTATGACCCATCATTCCTATGAGTTATTAGAGTGGGGATGATTTCAGTGTCTCTATAAGTCCTACAAATGCACACATGGACCCTATGTGTATTAAATCACACTCTAAGTGTCTCAGCCTTCGATAGTGGTGAGCTCGCCCAGGTATGTTAGAGCGATGCGCAGGTTCTTACCTCTCGTCTTATCACCCAACAACTGAGGAGCTGAAGACACACTAATCAAAGCACAAAAATGTCCTAAGTGTCTTAATGATCACAATGGTGAGCCTGCCCAGGTATGTTAGAGCGATGCGCAGGTTCTTACCTCTCATCTTACTGCCTAGCAACCGTAGACTAGGAGCACTCTATATCAAACAAACAATTTGGCTGACTGTATCGTCAACTTGCCATCCCTGGCATTGATGCCAAAATGTAGTGCTATTTTAATCAACCTTAATTGACTCAAACTACAACATTAATTGTTAACCTAGGGTAGGTCTTGTTATTTCAATGGAGTTCACTGTCTGTGTCGAGACACTCCAGCCAAGCATAAGAAAATGCAGAAAAAATGTAAAAGATGTTGATCTAAATTATTGAATCAAACCATGCGTGCAGATACAAAAACACTCTACAGAATTAAATCACAACTCACAGATATTGAAGTAAAGGTGCGCCACACAAGAACTAACATCTATTCGAGTTGGTTGTTATTACTTTGTTGATCAACTCTGTGTAACATCATAAGATAAATAGAAACAACAATGAATGAAATCCAAAATTTGTACAACAATAGCGAGAAACCATAAATCAATGAACTAAACTGAAATGTACACTACCTAATCACTGTAATCCCTGCCAAAGAGGAGGGCCCTTCCTCCTCAGCAGGGTGCAAGAAGAACACAAAAGTGATTAACAAATCAATTGGAAAGTAATAACAACATCACCGTGCCAATTGATATTAAATAAGTTCAGGATTACAGAAACAGAGTAATGGTACTCTTCTATATGCCATCTGCTGATACATAAAAATTCGAGTCTTTTATAATTATTACAACCCTAAAATTAGAAAAGCAGATCAGTCATGAGAATCTCCCGATTCTCATGCTGATAAAAAATAAAGAAGTTACAACCTATTGCTAAATAAATATACATCAATTGAAACTTCTTGAGTCTTGTTGCTTCAAAAATAAACAATCCTACTAACGACAATTGTTATGTGGAATAGTACCCACATTTCCAACTTCGGTGCAACAACATTGAAAAAATGGTGGTTTGGGATGACGTGACATAACTGAAAACAACACTGTTGGTGTGACGGCAGATCCATGCAAGGTGTAACATCACCTGATGTGTAACAACAATTTGTAACTGCATCAACCTGTAACAGCAAGAACCTGTAACAACAACAACCTGTAACAACACCTAGTATATAGCAGTGATCTGTAACAGCACTCAGGGTGTAAGAACGAACCATTCTACCCTTTCCCGGAGTTAATCCTTGTTGCCTATTTGCTTCATAGCTTCATTCTCGCGAGCCAACACCTGAAAAAAATGAACTTCCCAACATGCTTCTTCAATTCTCTCCTAGTTAGCCATAAAAAAGGAATAAAGCCTCGTCTTATTTGGTAGAATACAACAAAGTAACATGATAGTAAAATGGATTAAAAAGGTAAGAAAACAAAGAGTTTGGTCATATAAGGGCACAGGCTTGGAGGACAGAAAGGTCAAAACATGGGAAAGAATGTGCAGAAAATAGGTAAAAACCACACCCAACAAGGTCCTGCTTGCAAGAGATGACCAACTTCTCATCACCTGTTAATATTAAATCATCAACATATAAAATAATGATAAGCAATTTAGCTTCTACCAAAATATGATATAGGTTCACATCCACTTCACTTTTGGTGAAGCCCAAACCAGTGAGATAATTGCCGATCCTGGTGTATCAAGCTCGGGGTGCCTGTTTGAGACTGTACAATGCTCACCCGAGTTTGCACACATGAGACTCTCGATCAATGTCTCAAAACCTTCTAGTTTCTCTATGTACACTTCCTCCTCAATAACACCATTAATAATTTTTTTTTTTACATCAATTTAGTGGATCTTCCACTCTATCTGCATAGCTAGAGTGAGAATTTCTCTAATGGATGAGTACCTTTCTTTGGGAGAAAAGGTATCCTTATAGTCAATTCCCTTAACTTGAGAGCACCCTTTGGCCCCAAATATAGCCTTATACTTCTCTATGCTTTCGTATGATACATGCTTAACCTTGAAGATCCATCTCGAACCCACAAATGATTTATATTCTAGTGTTGGGACCACTTCCCAAACACTATTCTTCATGATGAATTCATTTTCTTCCACCATTGCATCAACCCAAACATGTTTCTCTACTGCTTCCTCAAAATAGGATGGATTAGTCTCTACAAGCTTAGTCAATAGAGCCATGTAGCCAGTGTACCTGTCAGGTGGCCTCCTTTTCCTGTGAAAATTTGAAGGAGCTCCCACATTCTCCCTCGCATAATGCATAAATCTATTAGCTTCCCTGGTTCTTTTTCTACCTTCTCTCGATGGTTCTACTTGAGTGGATTTCTCCACTCTGCCTCCTCTCTGATTCTCCATTTGTGGCTTCTCCACAACTTCTTGAGGCTCCTTCTTTGGAGCTAAAAGCTCTTATTCTGGTGGGATCTGAAGCTCCCTCTCAAGAGAGTACCACATCACTTTATCCTCATCCAACTTTACATCCCTTCGCACAACTATCATTCTGAGGGGAGGTAAGTACAAAAGGTAATTTTGTGGAGTTTTGGTGTAACCCATAAAAGCTCTAAACTCTAATGTTGGCTCAAGATTCTTCCTCGAATCTTTGGATACATGGTAGTAAACAGAGGCTCAAAAAGTTCTGAAGTGAGAAATATCCAACTTTCTCCCCAAGAAAGCCTCCTCTAGTGTAACCATACCAAGAATTTGATGAGGACTTCAGTTCTACAAGTATACTACTATGTTACATGCCTCTACCCACAAATGCAGTGGTAGGCCTCTAGTAGCACCAACAATGCTCCGATTCTTTTTCTCAGCTACCCCATTCTACTGTGGCTTGTGGGGTGTCATTCGAAACATACTCAACTCCATTGTCACTCCTGAGAGCCTTCGCCTTCATGGTAGTCTCTTTATCAACTAGTGCCTTGAATTCTACAAAATTTGAGAACGTCTCATCCTTCTTCTACATGAAGAAGATCCAACACTTCCTTGAGAAATCATCAATAAAAATAACAAAATATTTATGTCTAGAAGTGGAGGATATCGAGAAAGGTCCACAAGCGTTAGAGTGGACTCTTTCTAAAACTACATGTGCTTTACTGTCTCGATCATGGAATATGGATTTTACATACTTCCCCAAGGTACAACCTTTGCAGACATCCTACTACTCAAGTGCTCCTTTAGGGAGGCCAGCGGCTATTTGCTTCATAATTTTCAGGTCGCCATGATGAAAATGGCCTAATCTCTTGTGCTAGAGTTCACCGACATCATGACTCTACACTTTCTCTGCCTTAATGCTTAATGCAACACAATATTCATCATCAAGTTTATACAGGTTCTTCACATGAACCCCAATATGCTTCACTTTTCTAGTGGATATGTGTCTCAAGAATGACTTCCCTTTGTTGAATATCACATCATAGCCATGGTCTTCAAAAATTGCTATAAAGATAAGGTCCATCTTTAGGCCTGGTAAAAACATGACATCTTTAAGGCAAGGAGGGTGTTATGGACATTTTTGTGCCTTACATCATGGAGCATGAAATGTCAATAATCTGAGGGATCCAAAGTCCCTAAACATGTTGTTCCTACCCCTAGAGGAACAAGGTCAGCAAACCACAGCACTCCAGATCAGTTCTCCACTGAAAAACACTCAAAAACAGGTCAATTTTGGATCAAAGCAGCTGCTCCACTAAGCATCTGCGCTGAATGTCAAAAGCTCTATGGTGTACCTGCGCTGCATAGCAAGTGCAACAAAGGCTACCTGCGCTGGGCGTACTTTGACATGTGGAGGAATCTTTTCTCAATGTGCCAGTGCCCAGGAAGCTTCCAAAATGACACTTGGATCAGAAGATTCACCTAATGATGAGTAAAGAGGTTCTAAAACTCCAAGTGGAAGGTAGAAACTCCGAGTGGACTCAAGGACTGAAGAACAACTGGAGTTGAAGAGGACAACAAGTCACACATCAAGCTGACTTATCTTCACTCCAAAACTCTATATAAGGATCTCATCCCATGGGATCTAGAGGCCGGAATTTTGTGCAAAGAATTGCTGTTGGTTTACAGTTGTGAGTATTGGGTGATTGCTTGAGGGAGGTGAAGAGGAGATTTCTTTCCGTCGGGAAGGTGATGCTGGATTGGACCTCTCACGGTTGTATCACCACCTGAACCTTACTTCCTTATATTAATAAAGCATTTGAGGTTCTTCTATTCGCATGTGTTTCAATGGTGTATTGTCTTATTTGCGTATTTGATTTATGCTAATCCTTGAATCAATTATGAATGCATGCTTCTTGTAGTTTCCCTTTCTTGTCTTGTTCGCAGGATCTCATGTAGCTGGGCCCGTGAGAAGACTTGGAGCTGGGAGAAAGCGGCAAATAGAGGAGATTGGATCGACCATTTGCGCAAGACATCGGTAAGTGGATCTCTTCCTTTCATCTCTTGCATGTCATAAAGAAGTAACTTTAGATAGCTTTGCTTCAGCTGTTGCTAAGGAACTATCACCCTTAGAGTGGGATAGGGTCATTTCGTGTTGGATACTTTTCCCCACAACAGACTGGCGACTCCGCTGGGGATCGTGTCTTGTTGGTAGCTTGTGTTTCTTGCTATTCATTTCCTAAACAAAAGGAGTACCGAATCGAACTGCATTCGAAGTAGTAGAGGGCAGCTACTCTAGCTCAGTGCTGGGCATGTTTATGATTTGAAGAGCTGATCCACAAGGACTCTTTTTAGCTCTTTGTGATAGTGTTCATCTTCCTTAATCATCCTCTAGTGTATACTTGACTGATAGCCTCTGATTTGGCCAAAAACCATTGATTTTTGAGCAAACTGTGACCCGGAATCTGAGAGAGACGAGAGTTGTCTCTTCAGTGCAGCTGCAGCAAAGGCTACCTGCGCTGCAACGTAGGTCCCGAAGGGGCTACCTGCGCTGCATGTCAAATTGACAGTGCAGCACCTGCGCTGATCCAGTTTTGCCTTGTGCAACTGGGGTTCCCCACTGTCTGTTGCCCAGTTTTCAATATTGTTTTTGCAGCCTGTTGTCAACCTGTATACCCAGCTGAAACTACCTTTCTTTGCCTTCATTTCGCCTCAGTTGTATGAAGAAACCGTGATTGTTCTTATTGTATTTCTTGCTGTCATTCACAGTTTCCCGTAGCGAAAGTGAACTAGTCTTGCTGTGACCTCTTGAATCTAGACCTGTGATAAAGTGTCGTTGTGATTCTAAGAGCTAGTTTATTACTGTTCATAGCTGCTTGAGCATTTTCTTTCGTTATATGGTTCGAATTTCAGTATTTCTTGTGTTGAAATGAGTGAATCTTAAGGTGTTCTTTTGATTATTGGACAAAAACTTGTTTGCTTTCGCTTGAAATTGAATTCGAAATTATACAACAGCTTTCTTTTTGTAATACATCAACATTAAGGAAGAAGAAAAGAAATACTTGCATTGTGCATGTGCATTTTGACAGTTTGCATGTCGATTTAGGAAAGTGCATCAGTGTGTGCTCTATGATCTGTTTGAAAAGATGATGTCTTTCTTTTCCCTCAGTAGTTAAGATTTTCATAAGTTGAAAGAATTGAAAAAGCTTGCTTATCATTCTTAGACTGCATTTAGGAGTTGTATCATACATCACGAGGTGATCCATAAAGGAAAACTACTAAGCAAGATCAACCTAAAAAGAACTGAATTTATCTAACAACGCTTTGAAACATAACGAAACACAGTAGAGGTCTAGGTAGAGACGTGAACCGGCGTCGTTAAACATAGTGACTGTCGATCTCTACGAAGGTGGGTGATTCCTCCTGAGGGACGATATCACTAATACGGACTTGTGCCCCCGCGTACCGTCGCGTATATTGGGGGACCCCTATAGGAACAAAGCCTTTATCCATAGGAAGCCGTGTCGGCCGCCCTACTGATCGCAATGCAGTGAACACAGCATTCACGAAGATCGACCACTCGTACCGTAAAACGTATTCTGTGGTTTCGCGAAAGGTTTGGCACACCCTCTGCCTAGAACTCCAGAGTAGTTTCTTTTGGCCTTTTTCAAACTCTATAACTGAAAAAGTCCATCCGAGCATTTGTCACTTTGGGCTCGTTAATACATCGAAGGAGACTAGAGTCATCTTTAGCTTTTTCTCGACTCTTAAAAAGTGAAAAAGCAAGTTGTGTCTTAAAAAGCGTCTAAAATTAATTCAATTCGAAAACACATTTTTACCCTGTGCATTGTTGGTTGATCAAGTAATCCGCAACCATGGAAGAAAGTCAATCGATGAATCGTCGTTTGCGGAGGCGCACGAGTCAACCGTCTTTGTCTCCGGAATCGAAAACAACCCGGGCAAAGTGATCTCGTTCAACTGGTTCCAAATCTCCTGTCAAAGTTAGAACAAGTGTTCCGACGACATCTGAGGTTCCAGTTACTCCAAACATTTCTGGAAACCCTGCCCCTATTGAAGAAGTTCAACAGCCCTAGAAGGACAGTAACACTGATCCTAGTCTAAGAGCAAATACTTGTGTTACTGAATCAGTTCCATCAGTGATCGGTTCAGAGAGTCTTGCTCCTCAAACAACTGTCGCTGTCGAAACAACCCCTTCTTCGGCACCAGAAATATTCTACGGACCTGACGGTCTTCCTCTTCCACCCGGTCTGATCGTAATAGAAGAAATTGTAGAAGATCCGCAAGAAACTACTCCAACGCATTTTGGAGCAGGGATCACTCTACTTCCTACTGCATCAGAAGCTAGCCTATCACCCAGAGAAGTTCCTGAAGAATCACTAGGCAATCTACTGGATAGACTCAAAATGTCTGAACAATCGTCAACATCTAGGACTGTGCCAAATGACACAGCGACAACAGAACTCCCTGCAGTCATTCCGACAATGTTCGCCGGCATACCATCTGTCCCTAACTCTCAACAGCTGGAGGGGGTCCCTTCGGGGGCCGTGACGACAGTATGGTCTGTTCCTGTTTGTTCTCCCGGGATAATACCCGGTAACTCCTATGTTGGAACTCAACAGATTGATCCTTTCGGAAATCAGTTTGGCCAATCCGGTCCTCGAGGTGTAATAAATGCTCTCGGTTCCGGACCACCACCGTATGGGGGGCAATATGCTTTTTCATTACCCCCTCTGGGAGGTTACCCATACGGGAGCTCACAACCATACTCAAGTTATACTGGAATAACTACAAGTGGTTGGATACCTATGCTACCCCAGCAACCAAGAGTTGTGTATTCTATGCAACAACAGATGCCTGTGACGAACATCCCGACGACACCAGCAATTGTGACTGTGTCGCAAGTTCAAACGATACCTGTTGCATGTCAACCTCAGTTTTCCCAGGTTGTAATGCAACAACCCTTTGACCCTGCAACCCAACCACAATCGCCGACTGGCGGGGTGACACAAGCACAAACGGGTACCCTTACCCCTCATCTTGGCCCAGTGGTAAGCATCACACAACAACCAATGGTATCACAACCATGGTTGGTGCAGTATCAACAACCGCAGTTCCAGCAAGTGTACCAAGGTACCGAGCAGCAGATTTTTGCGAACAATGGACAACCGTACCTACAATACGGTCAAAACCAACCACTTTACAATGGGGTAGTCCACCAACCGTATCAATCATACCAGCATCAAATACATTATGCCGGTATGCAAAGACCAACTGCTCAGGCGATCCCTTCGTATCCTAGGTATGCTTCGCCTAATCTGAGTCAACAGCTGCCATTCGTGGCAACTCTAGAGTTACCCGATTTACATCGGTTGACGAACGATCCGATTGCTTATGCCCCTTGGTGGCCAGCAATTCCTCACAAACTTCCCTCAGACATTCCTAAATTCAATGGAAATCCAGGTGAAGACCCATCGAATCACGTCATGACCTTTCATCTATGGTGTTCATCGAACACTCTGAACGATGATTCGATAAGACTTCACCTCTTCCAGAGGACATTGACAGGTCCGACGGCTAAATGGTATATAGAATTGCCAAGAACCTCTTTCGACAATTTCAGCTCCTTAGCCGCGACTTTCCTAACCCATTTTCAATTACCTATCAGGTATGAAACAGGAACCGAGATACTAACCAACTTCAAACAGACGACAGCTACTCACATATCTGATCACATACATGAGTGGCGTCGCCGTCGTAGGATGGTGAAAACATACGTTCTTGATCAGCTATTAGCCGAATGGTTTATAAAGTCATTACTTCCGGCTATAACGGAAGATGTGGCCAAGGGGGGGGTCGTAACAGAGGAGCAAGTGATTGCTCGTGCTCAATATTTAGACTTGGTATATACTCAGTCTGGCACGCTCTACGACAAAATACCTTATGCCCCTAGACCTGAATTTTCAATTCCTCCCCCTCCTAAATCGAATATTGACTCTCATGCCGGAGATGGCATGATTGGCACTGCAAGTGCGAAGTCGAAAAAGGCTTCACCTCAGAAAGCCCGTAAGACTTCAGATCGAAATGCCCATGAAGAGATTCTTGCTTCGGAAGTAAATGCCATATCAGCAGATAAAGGCAAAGAAACCAATCAACCAGGAAGCAAGAAGAAACAAAACAAAGGGAGGAAGAAGCAACAGGATGATCCGTCACCTGAAAAAACTTCTTCAAACCCTCCTGAGAAAGGGAAAAAGAAATGGCCCTGTATGATATGTGACGAAGATCACAAGACAACAGATTGTCCATACAAAGCTGAGCTCAAGAGATTCTTTAAAAGTCCAAAGAACCCAGCTGTGTTGACAGATCCATTTCCCAATCCAGGTCAAAATATGGTTGATAGTGGAAATGCTTCCCCGTCGCAAGTGCTGATGTTATCGATCTCCAAGCAGCAGAACGATGCTTTGATTTCGACAAGGAACAAAGATTACGGGAATCCGCAACTGTCAAACGAAAAAGGTAAAGATCAACCTAGTAGTTCGACAACAACTTCGACAGAAGTTGTCCCACCCATAATGCCGGAATTAACGATAAAACCACCCAAGGGTGTAGTACACAAGTCGACTTTTAATCCTCGTGCCAGAGCGGCGCAGCATTATAACATAGTAGAAGATTTGGCTCAATCGCCATCCGCTATGTCGACTCTAGAAGTACTACAAAATTGTCCATCCCAAAGGCAGGCATTGTTATCGGCAATAGGGGGGGTTGATCCTAAGGATTCCAATCTTGTGTCCTTTGATCACAAAGGGTATGACCCTCAGTTACCAGCTCGACTAGCTTTCCTTATTCAAGTGAAGGCCCTCAACAAAACTGTTCACAGAACAATTATTGACGAGGGGGCATCTACATGTATTATGTCGATGAGCTGCTGGAAAACGCTAGGGTCGCCAACTTTGTCGAGATCTTCGACAACACTAAAGGCTTTCGACGGTACGACATATACCCCTTACGGTATTCTAAGTAACTTGAAGGTTGAACTAGGTGGAAAAACAGTAGAGATTGATGTTGAAGTCATAGATGGAAATCTGGATTACAACATCCTACTGGGAAGACCATGGATTTATGCCATGGCAGCTGTCGTGTCGACTTATTTTAGGAAGATCGCATTCCCGTTTGAAGGAGGGATTACGGTCGTCGACCAACAGAACTTCCTCCTTAATGGTTCACAAGTTACGGGAAGCATTCCCATGATCCATGAAAGCGACCATTCAATTCAAGATATAGGAGTAGGCCTGTTGAAAGACCCCACGATGATGGGGACTTTCTCGCTACCAAATCATATGTACATAGGAAATGTACCATTGGTGGCTACCTGCAACATGATATCTTCCACGAAGGTCGCAAAAGACAAAGTCATCATGGATCGGGCAATGGTCTTGCACCCAAGCCCAATCGAAATATTGTAGCAATCAATGTTTCAGGCATGGGAGGCGAGCCCAAATCAATGCTCATCAAGCGTTTGGGTAGATAGGTCAGGAGAATGTGGTACCCCTTTGGATCCTTGGTCACGAGTGCATGCAAGTGACGAAGGAATCCTGCAATCAATGAGGATTGAGGGGGCACCATGGGATGATAACCACCATTGTTCCCTTCCTAAGGAAGATACTCAAGGCGACCTGTATCACCCCTCAGTATTTGAATTCCTAACGAATACTGTAAATACGGTGGACTCCGAGAGAAACCTATCCAATATAGAAGAAACTATAGCCATAAATATCTCGACCAAAACAGACATTGTAGAGAATATTTATGTCGGCAAAGGTTGTTCCCCTTCAGAACAAGAAATATATAAAGCTCTTTTCCGCGAATTTAGAGATGTCTTTGCCTGGTCATATGATGAAATGCCAGGCATTGACTCGAGTATCGTTGAACATGAAATTAAGATGTATCCTAATGTCAAACCAGTAAGACAACGGCTTCGGCAGGTACACCCCAAGAAGGCCGCTGCCATTAAAGTAGAAGTTGAGAAGCTTCTCCATGCTGGTTTCATCTACCCGGTTCCTCTAACCGATTGGGTATCGAATATTGTCCCTGTTATGAAAAAACAAGGAACAATACGAGTGTGCGTCGATTATAGGGATGTAAATCAAGCCTGTCCAAAGGACAACTACCCTACACCCTTCATCGACCAGATAATTGATGAATGCGCCGGATGTGAAATCTTTTCGTTTATGGACGGATTTTCCGGGTATAATCAAATTAATATCCGCCCACAGGACCAGTCAAAGACTGCATTTATTTGTCCGTGGGGCACATTCGCTTATCGAAAATTACCCTTTGGTTTAAAGAATGCAGGAGCGACGTTTCAGAGAGCAATGAATTATGCTTTCCATGACATCAAGAACATCGTTCAACCTTATCTCGACGATCTTCCGGCTCATTCGCAAAAGCGGACTAATCATCCGCAGCATTTAAGAGCAATATTTCTACGTTGCCGACACTACAAGATAAGACTCAATCCGCACAAATGTGTGTTTTGCGTCAGTTCTGGTCGTTTACTTGGCTTTATAGTCTCCAAGGATGGGATTCGTCTCGACCCTTGCAAGGTGCAGGCAATCATTAATTTGCCTCCACCTTCGAACTTGCTTCAGATTCAGAAACTCCAAGGGAAAGCAAACTTTCTGAGGAGGTTCATTCCAAATTACGCAGAACTTGCTAAAGGTTATACCCGTCTCCTGAAAAAGGATGTACCTTTCATCTGGGACCAGGTTGCACAAGCTTCCTTTGATGCTTTGAAAGAAGCGCTAGTCAAAGCATCATTAATGTACGCCCCAGACTATCTAAGGGACTTTAACCTATATCTGGTTGCAGCAGATACGACCATAGCAATGGTTTTAGTTCAAGAAGTCGATGGAATTGAACACCCTATATATTATTTAAGTAAAAACTTAAATGATACAGAAAGTAGATATTCTCATGTTGAAAAGCTAGCATTGGCTGCTGTTCAAGCGATACAAAGATTTCGACATTATGTCCTCTTCAGGAAGACCACCGTATTGTCAGATTGCAACCCCATGACTTATATACTGTCGCGACAGTTGCTTGGGGGCAAATATTCAAAGTGGATAGCTATCCTTCAAGAGTTTGATCTGGAATTTGTGAAATCCAAATCAAAGAAAGCTTTAGTTTTCGCAGAATTATTATGCGATCTCCCATCATCGTCCAATGATGAAACGTCCAAAGAATCGATCGTGGACGAAAGTTTGTTTCTGATATCAGCAAGTGATGAGTGGTATGGAGATATAATAGTTTATCTCCAAACCCAAAAGTTTCGGCCAGACACCTCTCACTTAGAACAAAAACGCGTTCGATACCAAGCAAAAGACTACATGATCGTCGGTGATACGCTTTACCGTCGTGGTGTCGATACGGTCCTGAGAAGGTGTCTAACCCATGAGGAGGCCGAAAAATCCCTGAATGAATGTCATTCAGGCACCTGTGGGGGGCATCAATCTGGATATGCTACAGCACAAAGAATCTTACGAGCAGGATACTTCTGGCCAACCATGTTCAAAGATTGCATAACCGCAGTCAGAAGTGGCCATGCATGTTAGATTTTTGATAGCAAAACCAGAAGACCCCCCGCTCCTTTATAGCCAATAATAGCTGTGGGGCCTTTCGCCAAGTGGGGCATCGATTTCATGCAATGTAACCCCACCTCGACCGGGGGGCATGGGTATATTATAGTCGCAGTTGACTATTTTACCAAATGGGCCGAGGCGATGCCTACATTGGATAACACTGGTGAAACAGCAGCCCTATTCTTTTTTAATCATGTGGTCGCCAGATTCGGCATACCACAGACCATAGTAACAGATCATGGATTGCATTTTCGCAATCACATGATGGTTGAATTAACTGCCAAACTAAGATTGTCTCATGACAGCTCTACCCCGTACTATCCGCAAGCTAACGGACAGGTTGAAGCGATCAACAAGGTCCTGAAGCGCATGCTGCAAAGGATGGTGGGGGTTCACAAAAGAAGATGGCATTTGATCCTGTACTCGGCTTTGTGGGCCTACCGAACATCGGTAAGGAATGCCACTGGGTTCACACCGTTTCAACTGGTGTATGGCCTAGAGGCGATCCTACCAATCCAGTGTGAAATTTTGTACCTTAAACTCGCAATTGATCTCCTCCCCGGAACCTCGGAAGAAGAAGCTCGTTTCTTGGAATTAATCCAGTTGGATGAAACCCGTCGTGATGCCGCTTTGGCTAACGAAGCCCATAAGAAACAAGTCAAGGCGCAGTTCGACAAAAATGTCAAACCCCGTGTCTTCTCGGAAGGTGATTTGGTCTTGCTTTATGACCAAGAATCCGATAAATTGGGAGCTGGGAAATTCAAGTCCTTATGGATGGGCCCTTATATTGTTAAGAGTGTATTAGCAAAAGGAGCCTACGAGTTGGTAGATTATGACGGAATTCCACTGGCGCAACCCCGTAACGGGTTGTACCTTAAACGTTACTATGCCTAATAGTAACCTGTATGCTTTTGTTACATTTTTGTTTTCGCTAAAGCGTTTGTTCCGGTTTAAGTAATCCGCTTTTTACACTTATTGCAGATGTCAAATCCATTGGAACCATGGGTTGGATATGCTGACGGAGCGAGTCGTAGTTCGAGGAACCTATCCTCTGCAGCATGGGCCATTTTTGACCCAAGCGGCGAGTTAGTGAGTTTCAGGGGGGTATGTATTGGTCGATCAACAAATAATATCGCTGAGTATAGCGCGTTGATAGAGCTCCTCTTGATGCCATCACCCACGGCATACGCCGGCTAGTCGTCAGGCTAGACTCACAGCTCGTGGTACTACAGCTCAATGGTACCTACTCTGTCCGAAATCCAGCTATTTATCGCAAGTTCCTAAGAGTTAAAATCTTGGAAAGACAGTTTGATTTTATCCAATATCAACACATTTCCAGAAACTTAAACACATTAACCGACTCATTAGCAAAATATGTGTTAGATAGACATTTGCAAAATTGATAAAAAGAGAAGCATCATCGATGTTTCATGCATGGATCACATAAAAACTGGAATAAACCCCGAAAATCAAAAATATATATAACTGTTTACGGTTTACATATAATGTTCTGTAACTAAGACAAAATCGGTCATACGACCCCAAAACTCAAAAATGGCTGGAGGGCACCCTAGCCTAGTGATGCTCATGATAACATGCCACGGCCTGTGCAATCATGCGCAGAAGACGAGACCATCGTCTAGGGACACCAGCAGTATGTCGCTGCAATCGTAGAGGCAGCTCGTCGATCCGTACATCCGGAATCCCAAGGGTAAGACCCTCGACCTGTTCCTGCACAGCTGCAAGAGTCTCGGCCAAGTCGAGGTCATGGAGAATAGCTCTCCCAGGAGCCTCCCCTGCTGGGGCAGCAGCCGGAGCTCTCGGACGAACTGCTGGACGGACGGGGCCCACATCTGCATGCACACATGAGTTTGATTAGAGTCTTGAAAGAGTAAAGCACAAGGAAATTATAAATAAAAGACAGTAAACAGTGATAAGGTCAAAATATTTACCAAGATCACCCCACTGCTCGCCGTCCGGTAGCACCAAATCCGGATCACCTCGGAAATCCATGCCAATATATGGATACTCGGAAAAAGCCATATCCTGCCGCTCGAACCACCTAAAGAAGGCATCAGTAAAAGTAATCTGAGATTGACCTGCATGTCTGGACATGTGGTCAACCCACCTCTGCATGCGTGGCTCAGTAGGAGATGGCAAGTCGAGAATAATATACTGAGGTTGCATCAAGGGTATCTTCTCCAAAGCGAAGGCAGTCAAAACTGAACCGAAGCCAAAATTCTTCAGTTTCCCGTCCTTTACTTTGGTCAACTGGTTTTTCATCTGAACCAGTACTGCATCACACCAGTTAAAAACTTTCGGCTGAAGACACTCCAGGGCGTGCTGCACATAAGACCTGTTGGCAACGTGAGGGGATGCGCTGCCGGCCATCCTACAAATCGTGTACATAATGGACCTGAGAGACCTGTCAGTGATATCACAGATAGAAACCTTGCCGTCTCTGCTCGGCTGGGATCCCTCCCTACAATACTGACGGATATAATCTTTCACGGAATCGCTCCCCCGGGCCGAACCGGACAAGGAAATGGGTGCACCCCGCCTTGACAACCCAGTCAAGAAGTAAATGTCCACTATGGTCAAAGGGATGGACTTGCCCCTAATCTGGAACACTTGGTTAACAGGATCCCAAGCATCAAGCAGGTACTACAGTAAACGTATCTGTGCCCTCATGCTGGATATGCGGAAGAATTTTAGCAAGCCACAGTTCCGCAACGCGCTCACGGTAACAGGATCATGGAGGGAAATCATGTCCTCCTCTTCATGCTCTCGTTCTCGCCACGTAAGAGTCATTCTGCTCCAATAAACTCTGCAAAACAAACAAGAGGAGGAGTAAGATCCCTGACTGAGTAAAGAAAATGGCAAAAATCTCATGAAAAATTATGCAACCAAGATGTTTTCTGCGCCCAATGCAGGTAGGGAAGGGTCTCACCTGCGTTGGGAGACAAACTGCCTTTGAAAATGAGAACCCCCAACGCAGGTTTCGATATAGGGCACCTGCGCTGATGGCAGGGCGCCCTAGAGAAACCCCAGGGGCTCATGGGGGCAGGAAAACAAGCATAAAACTGAGAAATAAGACCATGAAAAGATAGAGCTAGGGTTTAGCTCCTACCTGGTGGAAACGACGCTGAAAATCGTCCACAGAATCTCCTGAAATCAGCTGGTGAAAAATCAAGAGGAAGAGGCACCTCCAAAGCTCCAACAAACCAAATGCACATGAAATGGTAAAATGAGAGGTAAAAACATCTTTTAATTTCTTTTTACGTAGTTCAAAGTGAAATATTAGTATTTTTACTTCATGTTATCCGTTTCTAACAAGTTTGTTGCAGCAATTGATGAAACAGTACTATCTCTGGAAAAGAAAAACTAGTCATGGTAAAATATGAATTTGACCTTATCAAACGAGCAGTTTTGGCATAGTTCATGCTCGTTAAAAAATAAACGCAAAACCGAGCAGTTTTAACGCGGACTTCATGCTCGTTAAAAAATAAACATAAGCATGTGAGCAAGCTTCCCCCCAGAGTTCAAGCTCATCAATAAAAAATGAACCGGTAAATAACCATTTGAGACCGTAAATTCATCAGCCATAAAAGCCTTGGTCGTGTTTGTACACCGTCACCTCCACTTTTCATTTGGCCGATCATTCACATCCACTTGATTGTTTACCTATTTTGAGGAACAGCTGCGAAGAGTGATTTCACTTAGCCATCCTTGTAATACTGCCGTGATTGGAAAATTCCAACCTGTACCTGGAATCTGCTGCTATCCCTATTTATCACTCGTTCCTCAAAATACGAGTCTTCTTTGAGCTCTTTTCACTGACTCGTAAAATATGAAAAGTTTGCCGAGTTTTGGCCTTCCAGCTCGTTAAAAGGACCGGAAGAGCTATCCCTCCTCTAGATTTTAATCTTTTTGGACCTGAGGGATTATTGCACAAAAAGATCAAGCGCTTGTCTAGTTCGGCTCGATAAAGATATCGAACATTCATCCCTTCTGTATTGTTTTATACTTTTTCGGACTTAAGGGATTAGATGACGAAAAAGGACCCCTGGAGTCCACTTTATGTACCCTTTTCAGACTCTCTAAAGATGAAAAGGACCGAGTTGTCTTTGTCGCTGGGCTCGTTAAAAATAATAGATAGCGACAAACTTGTCTTTAGACGAGAACGAGTTTCCCTATCGTTAAGCTCGTTAAAACATAGCGATGGGCTTGCCCGAAGGGCAGGTTATAGAACAAGCATATGTTATCCTCCTCAAGCTTGAAAAAAATAAAGAGGTACTGGTCAGAAATGACTGGGGAAAAATTGGGAGAACCTCAAAGCTTAAATGGTAGCAAGTCGCTCTTGAACATGACACTTTTGCCTCCGTAAATATCGGGTTGGGTTATTATCATTCACCGGTCCCTTCACCATGGTCTCGCCATACCATCCATACATGGGGTAATGCTACCGATCCATCACATCAGTGTCGTTATATGTTCAAGAGATGTCATTCAGAAAGTGTCAACCGGGTCCCATCCACTACCATACATCATCTTTCATCCTTCCATGACCGCCACCCTGAATCATATTTCACAGATCGTTTTCACCATCATCACTAGCTCCGTTCCGTGTCACTGATGTGGGATTCATTAAGGCCCTCCTTTGACGGATCACTTCTTGTTGACATCAGCTCACTATCCAAGAAGTTGATCTAGGAACACCCCCCCAGTACTTTGAAGCTTGCATGCCTCAATGGCAAGTTTCTCACTTCCGGCGATAGGTATACATTAATGACCTTCGACCGGGAGACTTTGCGTGGTGTTCGACATCAGATCCTATATTCACGCCACGTGAATTGTGCTGCAGTACCTTGAGGGTCATCATCATTATCGGTGATTCCTCTCGCGCTTGTTAACAGTTTACATTATTGACTGGTAATCAAGCGATGTCTTTCCATGTTCGACTTCAAGAAATTCTCACATGGATCGACTTGTACTAGAGTGAAGATCGGACAAGTTTGAAGACCCCGGATCTAGTTTCATCCATCCGGGCTGCGATATATATTCAGGAGATAAAAACATAGACATGTGCAGCAGATGATCATCCTACTAAAAGGATGATAATTAAAAGCAGAGAATTATCAGTCTATTATCAGACGATCGTCTGTTTATGTACAACAAATGTATTTATAAAGCTAAGCATGGGAAATGCCCGCATCAGCTAGATCATGAAAAGAAAGTATGAAAAGATAATGTATTGTATTGTATTTTGTTACAGGTCACCTCCCGACGATTGAATGAACTTCAGATCCTCCTAATAAAGCATTTCACCCGATAAACGACCTCATACTTTAGGGGCAACTGTTATAGACATTTTTGTGCCTTACATCATGGAGCATGAAATGTCAATAATCTGAGGGATCCAAAGTCCCTAAACATGTTGTTCCTACCCCTAGAGGAACAAGGTCAGCAAACCACAGCACTACAGATCAGTTCTCCACTGAAAAACACTCAAAAACAGGTCAATTTTGGATCAAAGCAGCTGCTCCACTAAGCATCTGCACTGAATGTCAAAAGCTCTATGGTGTACCTGCGCTGCATAGCAAGTGCAACAAAGGCTACCTGCGCTGGGCGTACTTTGACATGTGGAGGAATCTTTTCTCAATGTGCCAGTGCCCAGGAAGCTTCCAAAATGACACTTGGATCAGAAGATTCGCCTAATGATGAGTAAAGAGGTTCTAAAACTCCAAGTGGAAGGTAGAAACTCCGAGTGGACTCAAGGACTGAAGAACAACTGGAGTTGAAGAGGACAACAAGTCACACATCAAGCTGACTTATCTTCACTCCAAAACTCTATATAAGGATCTCATCCCATGGGATCTAGAGGCCGGAATTTTGTGCAAAGAATTGCTGTTGGTTTACAGTTGTGAGTATTGGGTGATTGCTTGAGGGAGGTGAAGAGGAGATTTCTTTCCGTCGGGAAGGTGATGCTGGATTGGACCTCTCACGGTTGTATCACCACCTGAACCTTACTTCCTTATATTAATAAAGCATTTGAGGTTCTTCTATTCGCATGTGTTTCAATGGTGTATTGTCTTACTTGCATATTTGATTTATGCTAATCCTTGAGTCAATTATGAATGCATGCTTCTTGTAGTTTCCCTTTCTTGTCTTGTTCGCAGGATCTCGTGTAGCTGGGCCCGTGAGAAGACTTGGAGCTGGGAGCAAGCGGCAAATAGAGGAGATTGGATAGACCATTTGCGCAAGACATCAGTAAGTGGATCTCTTCCTTTCATCTCTTGCATGTCATAAAGAAGTAACTTTAGATAGCTTTGCTTCAGCTGTTGCTAAGGAACTATCACCCTTAGAGTGGGATAGGGTCATTCCGTGTTGGATACTTTTCCCCACAACAGAGGGGATCTTGACTCCCTCTTAAAGGTTACTGTACCAATCCCAGTAGCATTGTAGCTTCCATCATCTCCAAACTCAATATGCATCTAGATATATTTCTCCTCCAGGTCATTGGAAAACTGTCTACACCTTGTAATGTGGAATGAGGCACCTGAGTCCAATTACCACACACTCCCCATCACAGTGTTGGTTATACATGCAATAAGGGTGAAGTCAAGCTCAAACTATGAATCCAAATCCTTACCTGCTGCTCCTCTTGAGTTGTTGTTGCCAGACTTTTTGTGTGGAAACTTGTAGCATAGTGCCCAAATTCATGACAATTGAAGGATTTTATTTTGGACAAATCTTTCTTCTTGCCCCCTTGGATGGATTTTGGTTTGGTTTGAATTTTCTTCCCTTTTCCCTTCTTTCCCTTTCCAACCAATGAAAATTTTTCTTCATCCTCTCCCTTGGATGAGGTTCCATCTCTGATATTCCATCTGATCTCTTCTTGTACCAAATTGGACCAAAATCATTCCCAATTTGATAGTTTCTCCCTCCCGTTCACTGAATCCTGATAGCTATGCCAACTTTTGGGAAAGCCTAGAAGAGCTAGGGTCACTAGGTCATCTTATGCGACATTCACACTAACCCCTCCAAGCTCATCCCGAACTTGTGTAAATCTGGTGAGGTACTATGGAATAGTGTCATTCTTCTGCATCTTGATATTTCGAAGTTTGTATTTGAGGGCCATTTTTCTATGGTCACTGCTATTCTCGAAAAGCTATGTCAATGCCTTCCAAATTGTGAAAAGGGTTTCTTTCCCATGTGTTACAGATCCATTTGGGCACATCAACCTCAAATTATAGATCGATACTATTAGGGCCCATCAACCCCTAGTGCAGTTGTTACATACCCTAAAGAAGTTAGTCATCAGAATGCCTCACTTCCAAAGAAGTTCCATCACTAAAAACATCCAAAAACTACCTCTAAGAAGATCAGCACAGGTAGGCCTTCATTAGGGTGTGCTGCAATGCAAACCATACACTGATAGGGTGCTATGCAGCGCACTTGGTCCCTCTTTGGCTTGCACTAAGCGAATTTGAGCAAATTTCCATGAGGGTTTGAAGATTCCTTATCTATTAGAAGCCTATAGAAGTTTCTAAATGCCACCTGCTCCTTTGAGTTCGCATTTGGATGAGAAAGGGAATTAGGAAACATCAATTCCATATCCCTTCCTCCATGGAACTAATTTCTAAATTTAGAAAGGCATTCATCATCACATTTGATGGGATAACCTCCTTCACTCACCTATAAATAGATCACTCATCTAAGAGATCAGGGGCTGAAAATTATTGAGTTGTAAGGAGATGCTGGTGATATGAGATTAGAACTAAGTGCAAGTATTGTAATAGTGTTGGAGTGTCTTGCTTTTCATGAGGTGAAGAAGGATTGAATTGGAAGGATGACATTAGATCGAACGCATATGGGTTGTAATCTTTCCTATTATCAATAAAGTTTTCAAGACTTTTTCCTTATGCTTGTGTTATATGTTAATGCTTTCATATGTGTATCATATTCTCGATTCCATGTTATTTATAAGCAATAGATTAATATCATTTGCCTTAATGGGTTTTTGTTTTTGTGATTGTGTAGGTACTTTCCAAGCGGTTTAAGTACGGAAAGGAGCAACAAGATCGGTCAAGGGAGACAAGGAGCTAGCGAAAACAACAATTAGGTTTCTCTTCTCTCTTGTTTTATCTATTGATTATAGAAAAGGTTAAGATTTCTTTGTCTGTTGTTTCTAGACCTACTACTAGATCTAGAGGGTTAGGCGTTCGTTCAAGAACACTAAATATTCCCAAAACAAATTCATGACTCCATAGGGGAAATATTATCCATCCTAGTAGCTTATCAACCTCTTAAGACATTTCTACATATTGTACTTGTGGTTGTTTATTGATTTTAGTCCTCTTTCATTGAAAATTGAGTCGAAACTGTGACAAGATTGCCTTTAGAATTACTTATTGTCATCAGCGCAGAATGATGAAGGACACAGTGTGTTGTAGTGCACTTCCCGCATAGGTTCAGTGCGATTCATCGCATTGTCTCTAACTGTTGCCTGCGCTGATCCCTTGAGGGTCAGTTTCCCATCTAGGAACTTAAAGTTTTGCCAATTTTCTCCTGTTTGAATGAGTTGCTAAATGTCAATGATGTTCTGTCTCTGAAATAGATTTTCATCTCCTTAATTTGGCTCTAATTAGACTGTATTGTTGGATGTTTTTTATGTATTTGTTTTATCATTTGCAATCCACTGTCGAAAGGTAGTTTCGATCGCTTGTTTTGTCGATAGAAAAGTGCCGTAAAATCATCATTTTCTTCGAAAACTGAAGTGTCGTAAAATATTCCTTTAGAAATAGTCGATTGATTTATTTGTGCATTTTATTTGTATTTTCATTTAAAGTGTCGAAAATATTCATTTCTTTAAAATCAAAAGTGTCGTATAATATTCCTTTCCCTTTTAAAAGAAAATTTCACAAATCATCTTTTTTTATGAAAAGTGTTCTGAATCATTTGTGCATTAGTTTTTCTTATTGTATCATTCACATTAAGAGAAACTGAAAAGAAATACATGCAATTTGCATTTTAGAGTTTGAGTTTGTGTGTGCTAGATGGAATAGTGTATGGAATTGCATTAGTTCATGCTCTTTGTTTCTTGTTCAAAAAGTACTTGTATGCTCTATCCCTCATAGTTAGGATTTTCATTGTTAAAACTGAATGGAAAGAATGCTTATCATGATAGTTGCATTCCTAGGAGTTTCAGAATACATCACGTGGTGAACTTGAAAGTCAAATTCCTAAGCAAGATCAACTTAAAATAAACATCAATTAATCTAACAATGCATTGGAACTTAACGAAAAACATCTAGAGGTCTAGGCTAGAGATGTGTTCCAGCATCTTTAAACCTAGTGGCTATTGTTTTCACTGAGGTTGGGTGATTCCTCCTCTCTGATTCAATAAGTGCTAATATAGACTTGTGCTCCCTGTACCATCGAGTATATGGTGGAAGACCCCAATAGGCTGAAATCCTTTAACCCTAGGAAGCTGAGTCTGCCACCTTACCGATCGCAATGCACCGAACACAGCATTCGGGAAGATTGACTGCCGTATGTAAATTCCTTGGTCATTTCTCTTTCATTTATCACCAAGGTGTATATTGCAGTTTTGTGATTTGTCTGGTAAACCCTCTTGTCTAGAATCTCCAGAGCAGTCACTTTCATTCCTTTTCGACTCTTTAAAAGTAAAAGGATCATCTGAGCACTTGTCCTTTTAGGCTCATTAAAAATCAAAGGTGACTAGAGTCATCTTTTGCTTTTTCTCGACTCTTTAAAAATGAAAAAGCGAAGTTGTGTTCCAATGTCGTAAAAATTAATTGACCACGAATAACATCCTCATTCCTTAGTTGATTTTAAGTTGATAAAATTAATCCACAATCGTGGAGGAACATCAACCCAAACCCCGTCGTTCACTGAGAACAACGAGCCAACCACCTTTGCCTCTCGAAGTGACACCAATTCGGACAAAGCAGTCTCATTTAACTGAGTCTAGTATGTCAAGAACTCTTGGTTCTTCATCTAGGTTACTTGAAACATTTGTTTCAGTAGTTATAGAGACTCCAGTTACTCCAACTATTTTTAGTACATCCATTCCTAAAGAAGAAGTTTCACAATTACCTGAGGACATTAGTACTGATCCTAGTGTAACAGTAACTGAAGTTGTCCAACAACAAGTTGACATTCAACTTGAAACTGTTCAACCAAAAAGTGCTTCTGAACTTGAAACAGCTCAACCAGGAGTTGGTCTAGAATCTATCCCAATTCCAATAGAAGTTACATCTGAACCTGAAGTTGTTCAGGAGCCTCCCTTTGAAACTGTTGTTCATTTACCTAAGCATCTGGACTTCGAATTTCGACATTCAGAATTTGTTACCCCTCAGACATTAGTTACCATTGAAACTACTCTTTCATCAACACCAGAAATCTTTTACAGACCTGACGGTCAAGTTCTTCCACCAGATTTGATTGCCATAGAGGAGGAATTAGTAGAAGATTTCACACTTGGAACCCTATTTCACTTTGGAACTGGGCTTAATATTTATCCTACAACTCCTGCTTACTTTGCTTCATTTGATCCTGCTTCCTTTCAAGTACCTGTCAAATCTTTAGGACAACTTTTGGGCTATTTAATTATGGCTGAACAACCACTAACATCCAAGACTGTATCATTTGATGCAACTGCAACAGAATCTTCTGTTGTAACTCGTTCGATGTTTTCTACCACACCTAAGTCGCACCTATATGGTGAATCGTTCATCCTGGTTGGTTACCAATCATTGTCTAGAACCCACTCAGGGGTTGCTTCTACACCATGGTCATCACCCATGTCCTCAACCAGAATTCTACTTGGTTCTTATCTAATGGGAACTCATCAGTTTGATCCTGCACATCAGTATCAGGCTGGGAAATCTAGTCAACAAAGACCTATATATCCATTAAATACTGGATTGCCACCATATAGAGAGCAATATGCTTATTCATCGTATCCTCCTTATTTCGGAGGACAACCATATGGTATTTTCCCACAATATTCAAGTCAACCTAGAATTAGAGTTTTTCAATGGCAACCAACAATGCCAACTTAGCCAAGGCTTGTGTATCCAACACAACCAATGCAAATGGTGTCAGATATTCCTACTACACCTATTGTTACTACTGTGCCACAGTCACAAGCTCAAACTGTTGTATCTCAACCGATACAAGCTGATCCTTCTTCCTTGCAATCACAAGTTTCAAGTCAAGAGATTCAAGTTTCTCAAGTTGTTATACAACAACCACTTTTTTCTGGAGCTCAACAACAACCTCAGGTTAGTATACCTTTATTTGGATTGACCTAGGCTTACACTGGTATGGTTGATTCACAACTTGGTCAACCTTTCATTGCTGGGCAACAACAGTTTTCTCAACAACCGTGGTTGCCACAATTCCAATAGTTCCAACCTTAGTTTGGACTTGGTTCACAAGCTCAACCTGGTTTTCATCAATATCAAGCTTACCAAGGTCTTGGGCAACAAGGCTTTGTAGGTTATGGACAACCACAATTTCAATCTGGTTATCAACAACCATCTTATACTAGTTTTGTTCAACAACCATACCAAGGTTACCAAATGCAGATGCCCTACGATGGTCCGCAAAGACCTATTGCACAGCCAATTCCGTCATATCCTGGGTATGCTCAACCTGACTTGAATCGACAGTTTCCATTCGTAGCAACTTTAGAGTTACCATATTTAAACCAGCTCACTAATGATCCAATCGCACATGTACCTTGGTGGATGGTAATTCCGCAGAAGTTACCATCTTATATTCCGAAGTTTAATGGAAATCCTGGAGAAGACCCATCGAATCATGTTATGAAATTTCATTTATGGTGTTCATCCAACACTTTGAATGATGATACGATTATACTTCATATTTTCCAAAGAACACTTAGTGGTCCAGCTACTAAATGGTCCATTGAATTACCAAGAGCTTCTTTCGGTAACTTAACAACTTTAGCCACTACCTTTTTGACCCACTTCTAGTTACCTATTAGATACGACCTGGAACAGAACTCTTGACCAAATTTAAACAGACTACCTCTACCCATATATCAGATCATATACATGAGTGGCAGCGTCGTTGTCGAAAGGTTAAGACATATATTCCCGATCAGCTTTTAGCTGAGTGGTTCATAAATTTCTTGTTGCCATCAATCACCGAGGATGTGGAAAAAGGTGGATTTGTCACAAAAGAGCAAGTTATCGCTCGTGCCCAATACTTGGATTTGATATACACACAATCTGGCATGCTCTAGGATAAAATCCCCAATGCACCTAGACCAGCTTACATTGTTCCACCACCCCACAATCAAGTAAGGACTCTCATGTCGGCGATGGTGTGATCGGTTCTTCAAGCACACAGGCAATAGGAAGACCATCTGGTCAAACTCTTGCCATTTCCAATCAAGTTGCAAATGCATTAGAAAACACTCATGCCTCTGAGATTAATGCCGTGTCATATGACAAAGGAAAAAATCCAAAGCAACTAGGAGGTAAGAAAAAGGGGAAGAATAACAAAAAGAAACAGGAAAATTCCACTCCAGAGAAATCATATGATTCCCCTACCACAGCTAGGAAACCTTGTTATCCATGTCTGATATGTAATGATGAGCATTATACAAGAGATTGTCCACATCGCTCTGAGGTCTCTAAACTTTTAAAGACTTCAACCACATCAGCAGTATTGACAGATTAGTTTCCTACCCTGGAGACACATTTGGTTGCAACTGACTATGCTTCCACATCCCAAGTACTCATGTTATCCATCACAAATCCACAAAATGATGTTTTGGTGTCAACAAGAAACAAAGATTATGGAAATCTGTCGTTGTCGAATAACCAGGCCACTGATCAACCTAGTACTTCGACCTCGACTTCATCAGAAGTTGTTCCACCAGTTGTACCTGAATTGATGATAAATCCACCAAAGGGAGTTGTGCACAAATCAACATTCAATCCTCGTGCTCGAGCAGCTCAAAACTATAATATAGTGGAAGATTTGGCTCAATCACCTTCCGCTATGTCGACACTTGAGGTGTTGCAAAACTGTCCCTCCTAGAAACAAGCTTTATTGTCAGCAATAGGTGGAATAGATCCTATGGATTCAAATCTTGTGGTTTTTAACCATGTGGGATATTCACCACAGTTACCAGCACAATTAGCTTTCCTAATACAAGTAAAAGCTCTCAATAAGAATGTTCACTGAACTATTATTGATGAGGGGGCATCTACTTGCATTATGTCCATGAGTTGATGGAAAACTCTTAGTTCACCGCCATTGACACGATCACCAACTACGTTAAAAGCCTTTGATGGAAGAACATATACTCCATATGGGATTTTGAGTAACCTACAAATCGAACTAGGGGGCAAGACAGTAACTGTTGATATTGAGGTAGTTGATGGACTCCTTGATTACAACATTTTACTAGGAAGGCCTTGGGTATATGCTATGGCTGCTATTGTTTCCACGTATTTTCCTACACTTGCATTCCATTTCAAGGGTGGAATCACAGTCATTGATCAGCTAGCCTTCTTTGCCAATAGTTTACAAGCTACGAGAAGCATTCCACTGATACACGAAAACCCACTGTCACTTCAAAGTGTTGGAGTAGGTCTCCTTAAAGATCCTTCCGTGATGGGCACTTTTACCGTCCCGTCACCATCTGGTTTGGTGGAAGTGGCAAGAGTGGAGACTTGCAACATGATTTCTTCTACATCATCTTATTTTATGAAGATTTCCAACTACTTTGAAACTGATGGTCATAGTGAGGCATTGCCGCTAAGACCCAATGAATCATCATAGCAATCAATTTTTCGGGCTTGTGTGGCGAACCCTAATCCACACTCAACGGATCCTTTTTCACGTAGACATTCTACAGATGAAGGAATCATCCAATCAATGATGATAGGAGAGGCGTCGTGGGAGGATTATCATCATCGTTCCCACCTTCGAGATGATAATGAAGATTATTCAAATGAACTAAATCACCCATCGATCATTGATTTTTTGTCAAATTCTGTAAATACTATAGATTCTCAGCGTAATTTGTCCAACATAGAAGAAACGATTTCTATAAACATTTCAACCAAGCCAAACATTGTAGAAAACATTCATGTCAGAAAATCATGTTCTCCATTGGAAATTGATAATTATCGTGCTCTTTTTCATGAATTTCAAGATATATTTGCATGGTCTTATGAGGAGATGACGAGCATTGACTCAAGTATTGTTGAACATGAAATAAAAATGTACCCCGATGTCAAACTAGTACAACAGCAACTTCGAACTGTTCATCCTAAGAAAGCTGCTGCCATTAAAGTAGAGGTTGAAAAACTTTTGCATGCTGGCTTCATTTTCCCTGTACCTCTTACTGATTGGGTATCTAATATTGTTCCAGTGATGAAAAAACAAGGGACAATTCTAGTGTGCATCGATTATAGGGATGTAAATCAAGCATGTACAAAGGACAATTATCCTACACCTTTTATTGACCAGATTATTGATGAATGTTCCGGATGTGAAATCTTTTCATTCATGGATGGATTTTCAAGCTACAATCAAATCAATATCGGCCCGCAGGACCAATCGAAAACCGCTTTTATATGTCCATGGGGCACATTCGCTTATCAAAAGTTACGTTTTGGTTTGAAGAATCCAGGGGTTACATTTTAGAGGGTGATTAATTATGTCTTCCATGACATCAAACACATTTGTCAACCTTATCTTGATGATTTTCCTGCTCACTCGCGAAAACAGACTGATCACCCGCAACATTTGAGAGCAATATTCTTATGATGTCGTCACTACAAGATAAGACTCAATCCACATAAATTTGTGTTTTGTGTTGGCTCTAGTCGATTGCTTGGATTTGTAGTTTCGAAAGATGGAATTCGACTTGATCCCATTAAGGTTTAGGCAATCCTTGACTTGCCTCCACCTTCAAACTTGTTACAGATACAGAGACTTCAAGGGAAGGAAAACTTTCTGAGCAGGTTCATTCCAAACTATGTTGAGTTAGCTAAAGATTATACATGTCTATTTAAGAAAGGGGTACCCTTCCATTGGGACCAAGTTGCGCAAGCTTCTTTTGATGCTCTCAAAGATTCCCTGATTAGAGCATCATTAATGTATTCCCAAAACTATCAAAAAGACTTTTACCTGTATCTCGCCACTGCAGATACAACCATTGGTATCATTTTAGTTCAAGAAGAAAGTGGACCTGAACATCCTATTTACTATTTGAGTCGTAATCTCAATGATACAGAAAGTAAGTATTCATATGTCGAAAATTTAGCCTTGGCAGCCGTTCAAGCTATGCATAGATTTCGTCATTACATCCTCCTTCGCAAAACTACCATTGTATCAGATTGCAACCCTATGACATACATCTTGTCATGTCAATTGTTGGGGGGAAAATATTCTAAATGGATAGTTATCTTGCAGGAGTTTGATTTGGAATTCATCAAATCTAAGTCAAAGAGATCTCTTGTCTTTGCCGAGTTACTTTGTGATCTTCCCTCATCCTCCAATGATTTAACATTAGAAGCATCAATCTTGGATGAGTCTCTGTTTCTGATTTCGTCAAGTGATCCATGGTATGGAGATATACTGGTCTATCTCCAAACCCAAGCTTTTCGGCCTAATACCTCTCGCTCTGAACAACGACATACTTGATACCAAGCCAAAGATTATCTGATCATTGGTGACACACTTTATCTTCGTGGTGTCGATACGATCTTACGTAGGTGACTTACTCATGAGGAGGTCAAAAAATATTTGAATGAGTGTCATTCGGGTGCTTGTGGGGGGCATTTATCTGGTTATGCAACTGCACAGAAAATTCTACGTGCTGGTTACTTCTGGCAAACAATATTAAAAGATTGCATTCTTGCTGTCAGAAGTTGCCATGCTTGCCAGATTTTTGACCATAAAACCAGATTACCACCTGCACCACTGCATCCAGTCGTTGTTGTTGGCCCATTTGCAAAATGGGGCATTGACTTTATGACATGTAACCCCACCTTTGCCGGGGGACATGGGTATATTATAGTCACCGTTTACTATTTTACCAAATGGGCCAAGGCGATGCCAACATTGAATAATAGTGGCGAAACGGCTGCGCTGTTTTTTTCAACCATGTGGTTGTCAGGTTTGGTGTACCACAAGTTATAGTTACAGATCATGGGTCACATTTTCGCAATCAAATGATGGTTGAATTAACTGCCAAATTAGGACTATCACATGATAGTTCTACTCCATACTACCCACAAGCTAATGGACAAGTTGAGGCTATCAACAAAGTTCTTAAGCGCATGTTGCAAAGAATGATTGGAGTCCATAAAAGGAATTGGCATTTAATCCTGTACTCGGCTTTGTGGGCATATCGAACCTTGGTGAGAAATGCGACCAAATTTACGCCTTTTTAGTTGCTGTATGGTTTGGAAGCAGTCTTACCAATCCAATGTGAAATCTTGTCTCTCAAACAAGCGATTGATCTGCTACTTGACACTTCTAAAGAAGAAGCGTTTTTTTTGGAGTTAATCCATCTGGATCAAACCCGTCGTGATGCCGTAATGACTAACAAGGCACAATATGATAAAAATGTTAAGCCTCCTATTTCCTCAGAAGGTGACTTGGTCTTGCTTTACGATCAGGATTGTAATAAACTTGGAGCAGGAGAATTTGAACCACTATGGATGGGCCCTTATATTGTTAAACGTGTGTTGACGAAAGGTGCCTATGAGTTAGTGGACTATGATGGGATTCCATTGTCGTAGCCTCGAAACGGGTTGTACCTTAAACATTACTATGCTTAGTTAAGTGTAGTAAGACTCACTGTATATATGCTTTGATTGCATTTGTGTGTGTTAGCTTCTTTTATAATTTTTATTTGGTTAGGTAATCCACTTCGCATTTGTTGCAGATGTTGAAATTTTCAGAGCCATTTGTTGGGTATGCCGATGGAGCTGGTCGTAGTACACATAATTTATCTTCTACAGCATGGGCCATTTTTGCTCCAAGCGGCGAGTTAGTGAGTTTTAGATGGATATGTATTGGACGATCGAAAAACAATATCGCTAAGTATAGCACTTTAATTGAACTCCTCTCTGATGCCATTTCACTTGGCATACGTCGAATCATCATTAGGCTAGACTCACAACTTTTCATACTACTACTTACTGGCATCTATACCATCTGAAACCCAACAATTCATCTCATGTTCCTTAGAGTTTGTATTTTGGAAAGGTATTTTGAATTTATTCAATATCAACATATTTCCAGAAATCTAAACACATTAACTGACTCTCTACCAAATTATGTGTTAAATAGATCAATACTATTAGGGCCCATCAACCCCTTGTGCAGTTGTTACATGCCCTAAAGAAGTTAGTCATTATAATGCCTCACTTCCAAAGAAGTTCCATCACTAAAAACATCCAAAAACTACCTCTAAGAAGATCAACGCAGGTAGGACTTCATTAGGGTGCACTGCAATGCAAACCATACACTAACAGGGTGTTATGTAGTGCAATTGGTCCCTCTTTGGCTCGCACTGAGCGAATTTGAGCAAATTTCCATGAGGGTTTAAAGATTCCTTATCCATTGGAAGCCTCTAGAAGTTTCTCAATGCCACCTGCTCCTTTGAGTTCGCATTTGGATGAGAAAGGGAATTAGGAAACATCAATCCCCTATCCCTTCTTCCATGGAACTGATTTCTAAATTTAGAAAGGCATTCATCATCACCATTGATGGCATAACCTCCTTCACTCACCTATAAATAGATCACTCATCTAAGAGATCAGGGGATGAAAAATATTGAGTTGTAAGGAGATGCTGGTGATATGAGATTAGAATTGAGTGCAAGTATTGTAATAGTGTTGGAGTGTCTTGCTTTTCATGAGGTGAAGAAGGATTGGATTGGAAGGATGACACTGGATCAAATGCATATGGGTTGTAATCTTTCCTCTTATCAATAAAGTTTTCAAGACTTTTTCCTTATGCTTGTGTTATATGTTAATGCTTTCATATGTATATCATGTTCTCGATTCCATGCTATTTATAAGCAATAGGTCAATATCATTTGCCTTGATGGGTTTTTGTTTCTGTGATTGTGCAGGTACTTTCCAAGCGCTTTAAGTACGAAAAGGAGCAGCAAGATTGGTCAAGGGAGACAAGGAGCTAGTGAAAACCACAAGTAGGTTTCTCTTCTCCCTTGTTTTATCTGTAGGTTATAGAAAAGGTTAATATTGCTTTGTCTGTTGTTTCTAGACCTACTACTAGATCTAGAGGGTTAGGCGTTTGTCCAAGAACACTAAATATTCCCGAAACACCATGGATATTTGAGACAATGCGGTCTCACACTCCCTCCAACGTTATTCTCCTAGCCTTGGCTACATCTTTCTTCCATTCGGATGGGTTGTGGGCATCAGCTAATCCTGGTTTTTTAATGTCTGTCTTGACATATTCTAGCAATCCATTATCATCAAGCACTTCCTCCATGCGATCCTTCCATGCAATGGAATTTGAGCTGCCTTCCAAGACATACTCTAATCATAGCCCATTGAAGGTCATTCTCCCAACTCTAAAGAGATCCTGCTATACTGAGGCTGCAAATTCGAACCTCGTGAGGAACAACTTCAAAATTCATATTCTAATGTGAATCCTCATCTGGTACCATGTAGAAATATGGTGATAGAATTGTAACTGCTAAAGAAATTTTAATCTAAATCAAGAAACAAAATTCTACTTCGCTGATCTGCGAAATTTGATTCACAATTTAGAACAACATTTGTAAACATGCAATAAGTAAAGCCACACATGCATAGTATTTTTCTAGGGGAACCCAACTAGGAAAAATACCTCAATCCTCTTTGCACTAATCAAATGAATATATATATAATTACAATTGTTTACCCACTCTAAGCACAACCTACAAGTGAATAACCTATCTCTCTACTCAATGAGAAGATTTGACCCAGAGATAGTCAATTTGTACCTCTATTTGAGCCGCTATTTCCTTGCACAAATATTAAGGAATTAGCCCCCATTTTTTAGGAATTTTCCTCCAATTGATTATGCAATTACTAAGGATTTATCATCTAACTACATGCAACACATGTTCACTCAAACTAGTTTACAGTTGAGGAACTCAAATTCCTTGCATGCACTAGATATTTTGAGTTGATTGATCAATTAACTATATGATAACTGAGTTAGACTGTGGTCCCACTTCACAACTAACCTTCCACTAGTTCCCTTATACGTTAGAACTAGTTTAATTGAACAGAACTGGAAATAACTGACCTAGATTACCAAAATTTAGTAGTCACACATGCTTAACTGAATTAAAAGCCCTCTAACTAGAGTTTAATGAGCTAACTGAGTGATAAGAGCCATGTCACATAAGTTAAATGCCTCCAAGTTGTCTCCTAATGTGGAAATTCAAATTTTCTCTTTTTGACCAAGGAAAAATCAAATTGAGACTTTCTTGCTACACTTCTCAACAAGATGCTATTTCCAGTGATACAAATAAATCATTTGCTCATATCTATAGTAACTTTGACTAATCAACTACCTATTTCGAATAACAAAATGTGTAACATTTTCTCTTTGAAGAATATTTTCAAATAATATGTGCATTTGTGATTTCACATTTGTGGACTAAAAACTTATTATTATTATGCAAAATTAAATTAAGTGTCTTTTAATGCCTGTGAAAAATTAATGTTGTGCAGAAGAATAGGTGTGCGGAGCAAAGAACAAAAATTTAGTTCGTAGTAAAACATAAAATTTCATCTCCAATTTTTCACTCTTCTACGTAAATTTCTTTTACATACCCGTTTTGAATTCTTACATTTGTGAATTAAATACTAATTTTTGAATATTCAATTAAGTGTATTTTTAATGCATGTGAGGAACATTACTATTTTTGAACCAATAGTAATGCAACTGCGTAAGTTCTGGAATCATTGGGCAGAGCAATAACATAATACCGATACATGCTAAGGACAAACATTGGGATGCTAAAAAATATGGATGCCAACTTTATCTATGATACATAGATTTCATGACATGTGTCAAATGAAAAATAATAACAAGTGGTTACATCTAGGAAAGCAAGTCAGTAAGCATTTAAAATCACTAGTGGAGTAAGGAAAGAAGCTTTTTGCAGTGATCCAAATAACTAATTTTCTCATATCAACAGGAACTTTCACTAATCGACTATGTATTTCAAATAGAAGAGCGTGTAATGTTTTCTCTTTGCAGATTACATTTAAAACTTGGGAGTGTTGTTCAAGCTTCTGTTTCCTTACATAAATTGTTATCTTTGAAGTTGAAGTCGTATAAAATCACATGCTCGGATTCAATAGTGTCTGAACAAAATATCTAATTATCATATGAAAAGAATGGAGGTATGAACATAAGGTCATAAAGAGAAAATATTAATTCAGTATTGATGACAAATCAAGGTTCAAAAAGTGGCATGTTATTACAAAGGCATAAGTCTGTCTTAGAGAAATGTGGTGTGATGTTCCTTGTTATTGATAGCTAGTACAATTTGGAGATGTTGTTCAAGCTTAATTGGAAATTGAGATGTGATTTTATGCAATGCTAGCTTTTGCGTAAACAACTCACTTGAAGGAATTGATTTTTTTATTTGCCTTGTGTGTGATATTATCATTTTTGTTAGCAAAATAAACTGACTTGAATGCATTGAACATAAAGCTATTGGCATAAACTGATAACTCATGGTTGGTGGGAGTAGTGTGGAAATACAAAATCTCTAAAAATACTCCCAACTTTTAGACAAATTCTTATTGCACAATTTTCTATTCACAATTATTATTCGCACACTCTTATCTGATTGTCACGATCATAGGTAATTCATATTTATTTTATATGATAACTTTTTGTTTCTTATGATACATATATCAATGATATTAAAGAAAAATAAAAGTTCTGAGTAAATGGATATCATGGTTTTGGAATTTTGATATTTATTCCCATTTACATAAACGTTAGCTTTGGTATGTTCAATTGTTGTTTATTGAGCGTGTCGTGTGTAGCAATTTTCACACGAGCGATACTAACAATTGTGGGAGAATGCCTATGTGGAGAAAGGAACATAAAATTTTCAGCGCAATGTCTCATATATTCATATGCATTCAATATTGTTGAATTTCATAGCAAGAGAATGTTATTAGAGGTTAAGATTCAAAGACTAGAAACATTAGGTTTTTCAACAAACCTATAAACATAACACTGATAGGAGCTTTTCCTTGTATGAAGTTTATAATGAAAATTTTCATTATTTAGAGGAATCTTATCTCTGTTTTAATTTGAAGAATTTAATTGCGTGATTCTTTCATTATGCGTATTTTACAATGAAATATTTCATTATGTGGATGAAGCTACTTATGCATGTGCGTAGTTGGTGAATTGAATGCTGAAAAGACTAATATTTATCTAGAGTGTTGTTTTCTATTAATCAAAGGACATACATTGGGATGATAAAAGATCTGGATGTCATCTTTATGTGTGATACAAATATTTCATAACATGCTTCAGATGAAAAATAGTAGTAGGTCGTGAATTCTATAGAAAAAATCAACAAGAACTTGAAATGATTAGTAGAGTGACAAAAAATTATATTTGCAGTGATACAAACATTTTCTCTTTGCAGAATGTGTTTAAAATATGAGATTATTGTTGGAGATTTTGTTGTTTTACATAAACTATTATTTTTGAAGCTGACGTCACATAAAATCACATCCTTGACTTTCAATAGTGTCTGAGTGGCATCTCTAATTATCATATGGAAAATGCAAAGTTATGAACATAAGGACATTGGGAGACATTATTAATTCACTATTGATGAAAAATCAGTCTTCAGGAACTGGCATGTCATTACAAATAGATAAGTCTAACTCAAAGTAATCTAGTGTGATGCTCCCTTGTTATCGATAGCTAGTACAGGTTGGAAATATCGTTCAAGCTCAATTTGAAATCGAGATGTGATTTTATGGGATTCCAACTTTGTCATAAACTATTAATTCATTTTTGGGGGCATTAGTCGGGGAATTCTTTAATGTATGGACATAGTTTTTTGTGTGGCATTCCTTATTATTTTGTATTATGTTCAAAGATTTGGGTTTTATATACATTGTAAATGATGGCTAATTAATTTGGATAATGTATTTGGAGGTACAAAGTATCACGAAAGAGAGTTTTTTTCCTTGACTTGTGCAGCTCGCTTGAAGTCATTGGTTTTTATTTCGAATGAATTGTAATGTTTATTTCTCTTTGCATTGAAATTTTTGAAATTTCCTATGTACGATCTTAGCATTTCTGTTACCAAAATCAGTTGACTTGAAGGCATTGAACATAAATCCATTTGCATGAACTATTAATTCGTGGGAACATAGTGAACATAAAGCCATTGGCATAAACTATTAGTTTGTTGTTGGTGGCATTACTCCAAGAATACTTTAGTGTATCACGATAGTTTTTTGTCCAGTATTTCGTATTATGATCAGAGCCAATCCTTGTCTATGTTCAAAGATTTGGATTTAGTATTGTGTGGGAGGTAGGTATGTAGAAGAAATGTGTGGGGGAATATATGCGGTCCTATCCAACTGGCTTAAATGCATTTTGACAGTTACCTTTGCATCGTACTGTTCAAAACCGCATGTCAGGTCATTTGTAAATAAATTTTGGTTTGGTTTTACATAGTGGTGGGGACCAACTATCAAGTCAAATCATGGTAGCAGGTAGTTGAACATGTCCCCACATAATATTTATTTTCATTTTTCCTTGCATAGTTTACTATTTATAGCTATTATTGATAGTTAGCTAATTTTCATGATCACAGATAAGTCATTTTTATTGTATATCATAAATTTTTGTTTCTTATGACACGTATATCAATGATATTGAAGAAGGAGAAAAGTGTGAAGCAAATTAACAATATGCTTTTGGAATTTTAAAATTTATTTCCATTAATTTCCGCAAATTTTGACTTTGGTATCTTTTCTATTTATTGGGAGTGCCGCATATAACAATTTTCACACAAGTAATAGTAACAAATAGTATTTTTGAAGAGAAGAAGAATTGTAAAGATAAACATAATTTGAAAACATTATTCATTGACAAAGTATTTTTTAGTCAAAAGCAAAAATGGGTAGCAAAGGAAGGAAAGAGGTTATTTGCAATGATACAATTAACTCACTTGCTCATATCGGTGAGAAATTTGACTAGTTGAGGACATATGTGCGGTATGTGAATCTATCAATTGAAGAGAAAAAAGGTAACAAGATTTGGAGTAGTGGATTAGCGAAAGTTGGGTGTGTTCTAGAAGTCTTTGATATCATAGAAATTATTTATATGTGTGCAAACAATTTCAATTCAAGAACAAGAACAATTATTCTAGGAGAAATAAAGATATCTCTAAATCCCAAGGAATTCGGATGGTTACTCAAGTTATCTGAAGTGAATAAGTGTTTAAAATTGTCTGATGCGGATAGCTTGCTGAAGTTAGAAGAAATTGGGATTAACATTATTCGAGAGTTCATTTCACCAACTTTTAGGGTTCATTCTGATCTTTCTCTGCTACATATTTCTTTATTTAGACATTTATTTAGGGAATTTATGTTAGCTCTTTTCCTACGTGATGGGCTGAGAAACCAAAACAAGTGTTCCAAAATGTATTTTCTATCAACTTTATCACTTATACAAAAATAATTGTATATTCAACTAGGCTGATGTCATTTTCAATGAATTAGTTTTTTATTTAGTTAATTTACGAAGAGCGATATATTCTTTATGATGGCGTATCTGATAACAACCCTCATGTCAAGCCATGTGTTTGACGATAAACCGTGTAATCCTGAATTCAATTTTGGCAAAGAACCAATGTAGTTCTGGTATCCTATATTGTGGAAGCATACAACTTCTTTAATTTTTTGTTTAATTCAAGATGTGTTTGTAAAGAAAGTCTATTGCATGGTAACTGGGTAATATCCTACTTGAATATTTGTAGAGGCTTAATATTTCCTATCTGGAAAAGGGGAACATGAGGAAAGGGAAAGTAATATGATGATTTGAACTTATGGTTTTGAAGATATGTCATTTCTTTTGCCAAGGTTTGTTCTAGATAGGTATTTTTTTGATGATTTCTACAAAAAATAACATCATTGGCTAGTTATATTTGAATAGAAAAATAAAAATCAATTTATTTCTCTTTTCTATTTACTGTTGGAAAACTCACTATGAAGAATACGACTCACACTATCGATCTTGAAAAGTGTTTATATCCTTTTAACATAAGTGAAGCTAAATTCATTGAAGCCTTTGATCCAAAACATGTTTTCGGGGAACACCTAGAGTCTATTAGGTACAAGAACTTGTTTATGAGAACTAGAGAGCATAGCGAGGAAAGTCACAGTTCACAAAAAAAAACAATTGCTAATAAGTGTTGAAGATATGGGTAAAAAATAGATCGTTGACATGGGAGGAAGATATAAGATAGGCACAAATCTTGTGTGGAAATCTCAATCTTGCACACACGATGCTCCTTTACTTCATCTACTAGTCAAGAGAGAGAAAAAACTATAGTAGGTGAATCGCTGGTTCATAATGGTCTATTAAATGGTGGAGATGATGGAGAGCATCTTTGTAGAGTAACTCGAGAAAAATAACACACGATTAAATAACCTAGATCCAAGAGTCCACACAAAACAAGGAGCATTGAGGAGGCTATGGACATGAAAGTTGATAGCGTTGTATTACCTAATTGGGTTAGTACTTGTTTACAAGAAAATCAGAAATAATAGAGTAAATTTTTGAAGAGGTAATTAATTTCGATGACCGTCCGGTCACATTGCAAGATGAAAATTATTACAGGGGCTACAAAATATTAAGGATTGAAAGAGTGCAAGTTTGCAACAAAAAAGGTTATTGATCGAGCATAAATTGATGTTTATATGTGTGTGGTTACAATGCCAATGCTTAGGAAATTGCATCAAGATACTGATGACATGATAACAAAGTCTATTAACCGAAAAGAAGAAGAAAATATGAAACTGAAGGCAAGAATAAAAGAGTTAGAATCTTCTCTAATCCCAGGTCCTTTGCTGATGACTCCACTGGAAATACACGGACTACCATTGGAAATTTGTACTCTCGGAACATCCCATATATTTGATAAACTTGCCAATATTCTTAATGCAGTGAAATCATATATTATTAGTAATATATCTGAAATATTACAAGTTATTGAATCTTCATGGCAAGCAAATTTCGATATGCGAAATTTGTTGCAGAGAATTAAATCTTCTGTCGAGTGGTTAAATGGTGAGCTTGAGGGAGATAGAGAATTTGTAGACAATGAATTGATAAATTTTAGTCACAATATTGATTTACTGTCTAGTCTAGAAAAAGAGAAACAAGGACTCTCAATTTTTTATTAGATGAAGTAGATCAAAGTTGCATGGTCTGAGAAAATCAGGGCATTAGAGGACATTATTTCTGAATAGGGAAGCATAGAAAATAGAAGAGTTGATGTGTATCTCAAGGTGGTAGCAATTGTTCGGGATTTAAATGATTCGTGCATTACATATGAGTCTGGATTAATTTTGAAAGACAGGTTGATGGCTGAGTTGGAGAAGCTAAAACAATCAAAGACAACATAGTTCGATGATATAACTAATTTTACTCTGGAGGAAATTAAAAAATGGCTAATTAATTTTGTAATATTAGCGAAGAGTAATCTGCCTTGGCTTCACAATTGCAAGAAGTTAGAGATATTAAAAATGAGATATTTGAATGAATGTGTTAAACAAGATATTATTATCGCTTCGATGAAAGATTTCATTACAGCTGAAATGAAAGAAATCCTTGGAGAAATCATGATTCAAAGAGTCATCTAGCAACCAAACAATGTCAGGTTATGTTTTTTCATATTGTGAGTGTATTAACATCTTGGAACATTTGTTTTTATATTTATAATGTTTAGGTATTGAAGTTTTCTAGGTAGGTTATCATGAAATAATCTAACTGCTCAATGTAGTTTATTGTTTTCTATTGTAGGTGCATTTTTTAGATCACAGTCCATGAGAGCCCAATCCTAGTCCCCATTGGGACGAATGCATTTACTTTTTCAATTTAAGTATTAAGATTTCGATAAATGTTTTATGAAACAAAGAATATTTTTTTGGACCATATGACTCTTTACTAGTCAATCCTTGTTTCAATTCTAATCGCCATGTATTCCATTTTCAGTCTACTTACCAATTATGTAAACAAAATTGAGATAATGTTTTGCATGCAATGTTGTATAGGTATGAGTTCTGGGACAAAAGGGAAAATTTAAGAACCTCCCTAAATTTATATGTATAATAAATTGGTGAATCCCCATGATACATAGGAAAAATGGAAGGCGATTTTATTAATAATATAAAATGTATATATAATTTTTTTGGCAAATCTCTCACCAGATTATACTATCTTGTAAAATCATGGCGAATCACTAGTACAAAATGGTGAATCTCTAAGAAATCCAAGGGTTGTTGCAGTCTCTTGGCAAAAATATGGTATTCAAGAAGAAACTATAAAATAACTTGACTACATTGTTGGTGAATCAGAAGAGCTTGACTAGTTACCATCAAACATGCCACTCTAGAGACTAAATCATATAGATCTAGAACCAACAGTTTCCGCCTAACAATTTATTTCAAACTGATAACGCAATGATAGTTGAGATACTCTCTAAATTTATAAAGAGTGGATGTTGGAGAAGCATCTTTAATGGATCATTTGAGATGGTTGTATTTGCATGTCTCAAAATCATAACAAGTAAATCAACATAAGACTACATTAAGGGAATTTCACTCTTTCCTAATGTTAGGACCATATTAAAAAATAAGGAGGTAATATTTCTACTGTGAATATCAATAAATGGAAGGGGAAGTCTCAATATTCAAGCCAAACATTTCACAGAATGTGATATAAATCCTTCATACTTAGATTTCAGACAATGCCCTAATAGTTGTATAAAAGGGTCTAACATCACTATTAAATATTAATCACTCTTATCTACTTTTAGTTTTTTCATATGGTTCTCAAGAAGTCTCAGTGCAAACACTGAAATTAGATACCTATTGGGTGTATCTAGCTTATCATCAGTAGGTCCCTTCATTGAATTTTTATATGAGTCCAATGATCTTGAAGATGCTAGGCTAGGTTTAATAAACAAAGTAGTCTTCCTACCCATATTTTCTTCCTCCATACCATCCTCAATCAATCCATATACAAAAAAAACAAATATGTCTGACTTAATGATGCATTAGCCTGAAGATTGGTTGCTAAATAGCGTAACATGGACTCAATCTTAATTTTTTCTTTTGGTGTAAGTGTTCTATGAAGATTGCATCTAACATGTACCAACAATGTACTAACATGCATAGAGAAAGTAATACTTCGAGCAATTAACTGCAAACTTTCAAAATATTTGGTACTCCTTGTCTCCTTCATTTTGAAGGCAATTTTTTCAACTTCCTTTTCTTCAGCAACTTCTCCCATGATATCATTTTTTGCAACTTCTAGAAGTTGTTGCACACAATAATCAATATCTCCAATGTCCAGGGAATATGAAACTTTCAATAGGACAAGGGGACAAAAAAATTAATATGTATATATACATATTAATTATATATAATATATACCTTATTCAAAGTCAAAGTCATGTTCACCAGGTTTTTTGCTGCCAATATCAATCGAAGGAAAAAACAAATTGTCATTAATTTAATATATCAAAACTATGCGCACAAGGCTTTGGACTGACGGTGAATGGATGCACTATTAAGACACTTAGTCACCAATTCAAATCCCCGTGGATGTTTACCCCAAAAACTATATAATAATCAAGAAACATAACTACCCCAGATGACCAGATTGGTTAAGAGCATGCTCCAAACAAAAACAAGGGTCAAATGTGCAAAGTAGAAACAACTTAATCTGCTTATCTATTTGGTTGCAACAGTTCCTCATACTCAAGGTGCAAACCACAATTTAGTGACAAATTACTTCAAGATGCAAACACATTGATGTTTGTGGCTTGAAGTTTCCACTTCCTCTCAGTGCTAAATAGATCCAGAGCTTAAGATGGATCCATCATAAGAAATAATATTCCTTTTTTGTCATTTGGAACATTATACATACACTCATGCATGGACACACAAAGTACTGGACATCTCCCCCATATAGGCTACAAAATATACCAATTGCAACCATTAGGACTAAATCCAATCAAAACATTTACCTGACATAAATTGAGCACCCCCCAACAACTTGGACAAAAACATGGTATTCACCCATTGGATGAAGACTCTATATTATAAATATATAATAATCAACTATTGTTCATAGACTTGAAGATCAGAAAATAAACTTGTAAGTACAGACAATAGATATATTATAAGGGTCATTACATGGAATATATCCCAATCAGGTTTCATAAACTCTCCTAAGAAAATGTTGTTGTGGGCTACAAAAGCAATATTAATGGCATGTGATGTAGGATCCCTTGGCCAGAAATCATAAGAGGCTCTTATAACAACAATGTGTTTGGAATTGTAGAAAAAATTCAATACAAATTTGTTACTGTTATGGTGAAGGGAAAGAAACAATTGGTCAAATTATTTGTTTACTACAAGCAAACATACACAATTCTATGGCACTGACCTATAAATACCATCAGTGTTATGGCTCATACAAGAAATTATCCCATTATTAGGGAAATTTTGAGTAATAGAATCCTCCATTTCTTGATGATACTGGCTGATCAATTTAACACGACCACCATGCCTTGCACCTAATGTCTTGATAATATTTTGGATGTCCACTTTGACACCACTAATGCTAGCACTTGCTAGATATGAGTGGAGATCATCAAGAAATTGAAACACATTTTTGGGATGGACTAAGCCCAATCCATTTAATTTTATGCATTCTAATGCCTCGTTTGGTTGGTGATGAAGAATCCCATAAGGCACAACATGGAATGACAATTTTGAACTATAATGCTCCATTCCAGAAACATCAAGCTTCACTCCTCCCTACTGACCAATGATAACATGCCAAACATAAATGTACGTGGAATAATACAAATTTAATATAAATTTAAAACAAAGTAGCATGCCAGATCAACTATGGAGGTAAGTAGTCTGCATATACAAATGATAGTTTAAAAATATCGACTAATCTCTAAACAAAGAATGTCGCTTATTAATTCATGAGGCAAGTGCTAGAATGTAGGGTTTGGAGCAAATAGATAAATAAGGAGTATAATTGAGTAATTCCTAATGGAAAACTAAGGTAGATTACTTTAAATTGTGGGTCTTCTTTGCTTCTATAACAATGTGTCTGAGGCCCAAAGTAGGATCCTCTTGTCTCTGAGCAGTCTTTCCATCTTTTTGAAACTTATAATTATCTTTTCTATGTGTCAGCCAATTTGCAAAACTAAATTATGAGCCCATAAAACTCTTAGAGTTCCACTAGAAAATTGAGAATCAAAATGAAATTATCTTCAAATTATATGAACTTTGAGAATAAAAAGCAAATTATCTTCATATTTCAAGAAGATTGAGAATCAAAAGGAAGTTATCTTCAGATTTCAAAGAGAGATGAATTATTGTCTTCAAATTTCATATTTGAAGAAAAAAGAAGGTCAAACCTTCTTTGTTATATTTCCAACTGGAGGAGGCTTTGCATTAGGATTTCAACATATTTCCAATCATCATCAAGAAGAAGAAACTTTGGAGGGGTGCCCCCTTTCTCTAGACTATTAAAGAAATACAAACAATCACAAACATTTGGAACTGGATCCTTAGGCTAAGGACACCATCTAACTATATCTCGAAAAGAGTTTATATATGATTATAGAACATAAATGGGGGATAGGAAAAATAATATACCTTTCTAAACCTTGTTTTACACCCTCAGCTTTGACATATGTGTAAAATGCACCCCATGTACACCACCCAAACCAATTGATTATATTAGGTAACTGCAAGAGAAATATTCAAATCATAAGGCTATAGAGAACCAACGAGAACTTATAATGACTTAGTAAAACAATACATGGATGTGTCATTCTCAATTAGAAGTCAAGGGGAGATAAACATTTTAGCACACAGAACAAATTCAGACACCATTGGAAAGAACCAAGCTTCAATTCCATGAGAAATTATCATATTTATTTCACGATGTGCAAAGGTTTTAGAAGGCCTCTCGACATCTCTGCACTATCAATAATTGATGTTAATCATATAACATTGATTCTAAAATCTGAGAAGTTCTAAAAGAGAGGAAATTAAATAAGAAAGATTTTAGAATGCCTCTCAACATCGTCGCGCTATAAATAATTAATGTTAATCACATAACATTGATACTGAAATTTGAAAATTTCCAAAAGGGATGAAATTAAATAAGAAAGTTGAAACATGGAAATATTCTCACATTACTGCACTAGTAATCACTTCATATGGATCTGTTCCAATACCAAAAAAAAAAACTCCTTGAGTTGTCTCAACAAAAGGATCTCCTAGAATGCCAAATACGAAGTAAATTCAAGAGAAAATCAAAATGTCTATTTTACCTCAGGGAATTGACAAATTGAGTCATATTATGAATTTTATACCATTCATAATCCCTACAATTCTTACCGCTTTCCAGACAGATTTCAAGGTCATTATTTTCATTTCCTTGCAAAACTTCTTAGAAATATCCTTCCGACAGTAGCAAGAAAACAATATAGATTTTTGGCTCTCCACTGCCATTGCCCACACCAATGGTCAGAGGTGAACCTTCACTACCCTCAACTAGCAAAAATTTAGTCTCAAATGGGACATATCTCCCATAGGAGCCCATCCTTTGTGTCATCCACCAGAGCTTGAAGTGGAACAAAGACATAAAATGAATGTCTTTGCAAAAATACATATAAAATCATCCATCGTAACCCATAGAGAAGAATTGTGATTATAATAACCAAAAAAGTCCCCAAAAAGTGCACTTCTTGCAGCTATCAGAATGCATTGTAAACGTCTTACACATTGAAGTTGATATTTTCTGAATACAAGGTGCTGGTAATAAGGATTTAATACAATTAAGCATGCACTTTCAATAAATTAATGAAGCCCAGTCTTGACAATAAATAAAACATTCAAATTGAAGATAAAAAATATCCTAATACAATAGTCTCCTACATGAGATTTTATTGCATTATTAAGCATGTAATCTTCAGTATGTCCTTCAAAATTCTCATAAATTATTAAAATTGAGTCCTCCTCAAAACATATCAAAAGTTCAAAACCAAAAAACAAGAGACCCAAATATCATTATGGTGTTTATTATCATACATGAACATGCAGTTTCTTAAGAAATTAATGAAACTCATTCTTAACCAAATCATGTTGCAACTAAAAAAACATAAAACAATAGATTCCACTACTCACATTCTACTACTTCGGGTTTTACATAAGTAGATCATATAACTATCATACTACTGAAAAAACTAATAGTCAAAATGACCTTCAAATTAGGCTTCTAAATACAAGATCAAGTTGCCCCAAAAAAAGTGTAAAACACAAAAGTAAATGCAGCTAGGCTTTTGAATACAAGATCAAATTTTCCCAGAGCAAAGGTGTAAAACACAAAAGCAAATGCATTTATGCTTTTGAATACAATATCATGTTATCCCAAAAAGGTGTAAAACATAAAAGCAAATGCAACATTTTGTTGCTTAAGATTGTACAGAACCTAAATACATTTTGTTGTAACAGAAACAACTAGTAAAATGAATCATATCGTTACCCCATAGAAATCCACATAAACAAAAGTTAACATCACAAACAACCTTCAAATTAAGCTTGATTTCGAACCCCTAATCTTTAGAAACAACAATTTTCCATGAACAATTTCATTGCAGGGAATAACCGTTCTACGAATTGGAGAATCTTGAATTTTCTAGTCCCAATAAAACACCAAACATAGCCTACACAACTACAAATTACACTACTGAAAAGAATATAAAACTCACACCCCCAAAAAAACCATAAAAACTACAAAACAATATATTTTAGTAACCTCAATGGGAAAAAGGCATAAAAAACATCCTGCAAAATAGGCTACTTAAAAGAATATTAATCTTCCTTGAAAAACAAATGAAAAGTGGCCTACATCACTAAGACATTTATGGGCACAAACAACCAATCAAAAACTTGCAATAACAATTATAAAAAAATTGTAAGGAGAAACTCAATCAAAATTAGTACCCATGATAAAATCAATAAACCTCAAACCAAAAAGTAAAACAACTTGATGACTATCTCACTCAACATATAATCAAACCTTCAACATTTATGCACACAAACAACCAACCAAAAACTTGTAATAACAATTATAAAAATATTGTGAGGAGAAGCTCCATAAAAATCAATAACCTTGATAAAATCAATAAACAAAAAAACTCAAACTAAAACGTAAAGAAACTTGATTACTATCACATTCAACAGATAATCAAACCTTCAAGCACCTCCCATAAGAAAAACAAAGTAGAAAACAAAATGGAACAAGAAAATAGAACCAAGAAAAGCATTAGAATTTAGAATGGACATCAGATAAACAATATATGTTTTATTGTTGAGGATTTCCTATTCTCATTAGTTGCAACAAAAAAATGTTGCATGCAGAGGAAAAGATTACCAGCGATGTTGGTCCATTGTAGATTCCTTATGAGGAGGTCAGAGCAAACCAACCAACACAAAGTGAAAATATGAGTGCTCAATTCAGATATACTTGTTAGAATTTCAATTTTCGCCTACCCAATTCTTACGACTCCCACAGATTATCAATACTCAACTTTCTAAAAGTTATAAAGAATAATAAACCACAAGAATGACAATAAAAACAAGAAAAAATTATATTGAAACCCTTGTGAATAAGGTTGTATCAATATGAAAACTCAAAAACTAAAATGAACCAGATAAAAGACACAAAAGCTAATCTTCTCTCTTTTCACGATAGGCATAGGCAGAACCAGACTTGCCTGAACAACTTCCAAAATCCTTTTGATCAAGAAGATTCAAAGAGTGCCTCAACTCCATCATTCAGGCTGTAATCATTGAAAATTCATAAGTGATGAATATGAACCGTTTTCCAGGGTGATAATGTGGATCTTAATAAATATTGGATAGGACTTGAAACATGATTTGTCTGCCTACTTGAAATAAAAAACCAATCAACAACCCCTCCCCCAATATTACCTCCCAAATCACAAAAGACAAAGAAATAAATAATTATGCTCATTGCCATTGAAAACAAACCCAACTTCAAAAGGTTGACCACCCCACAAACCAATTAGAAACATAGACAAAACATACAGTATCAAATTCAAAAAAATAGAGGGAATCCCAGCCCAAAATAAAATAAACATATCATATCATTGCTAAGAAATGTATATAAACCCCAAAAGATAAATACACATATTAAAATAAAAAATGCCAAATCCTGAAGGCAAGATTTGCAGAACTCACTCGAGCTGCCACATAGGAAAAATATGATGACTCTTGCTTTGATCTAGCATGGCTCCCAAAAATGCATTGTTAACCATTCCCACCCTTAATGCAGGGGTCAAGGTGATATTTCCATGAATGTTGGACAAAACACATTGCCCCAAAACCATCAACTTCCCATCCACGATAGAAATACCAAGAGTAATAGTCATTTTCACACCTCTTAGAGTTCTCTCTGCATGTAAATTTATATGTTTCTATGAGATATAACAATGAAATTATCATGAAATCATAGACACCCCTTCAACGAAGTATTGGGTGTGAATTGCAAAGAAAATACACACCCTTTCTACTAAAGGAATTTTATCGCTGAGAGGACCTACAGAGCATAACACAACAATGTAGATGAATTATATTGAATATAGGGGTGAGGTTTATATGGATTTCCTTTATGGTCTCCTTGGAGCTTCTCTACTCTGATATATTGTCTATAAACCAAAGTCTCTTTCTTGAAAACGAGTCACAACCTGTGTAAAACTCACGAATGCACTACTCTGCTTTGATATATTATCTATAAACTAAAGTCTATTGCTTGAAAATGGGTCACGACCTACACGAATGGAGACTAGGTCTCTTGCTCAAAAACGAGTCACGACCTACATATATACGTACGCCGAGATTGAGATAGCATGATCTCCATGAAGCTGAGACTATAATAGATACGTAGTCCTCTTCGTCCATCTGAGATCTACTAGCATTAGGTCCCTTCTTCATCAATTTGAGTATTCATTCATAGATAGGTCGAGAGTATTTAGCCTAATACATTGATCAGTTCTGTGTCCACATCATACCTCCAAGTTCTTGTCATGACTGCACCTAATACCCTAGCCGAGGTGCAGTGAGACCCTAGTGCAGACCTGCTTCTCCATGCGAGATTTCAAAGTGAGATCTTCTTCCTTGATTGCGTGCTCTATGCCTTCTTGACTACGGCTCCTTCACCCGAAAATTTAGAGAGACAAAAATGCGAAATTTCTTATGTTCTTTTTTCTTACCCTTTCGTGGGTATTTATAGTAATTTTCCCATATATGCAAGGCGAAATGAGTTTTTGAGCCATCATGACTCTTTCTTGAGCCTGTTAGAGTCGGTCTAGTAGCCCTCCATCAACGATCAAAGCTCTTTGCATTTGCATAAGTAGGTGTCTCATCATTGTCTTGCTTTCCATTAGGCATGCCATAACCCTGATGGAGGAGCTGGTATTTTATTCCCCTCTTGGCATTGCTGGATCAAAGTCATTTCAGTCCTTAATCTCTTTCAGCTTATCTTGTCTTGTCTTGAGGTCAAATTCCTAGGTCTAGGGTTTTGGTCAAGTTTGTTTACAAGGTCATGTCTCTGAAGGTTAATAAGTGCTCAGCAAGCCAGAGGGATGATTTTAAAGGTGTTTCTTTGCAAATTTATATCTTGTACAGTTAATTTTCACCTTGGATTTAAAAACTCTATTTTTAAAGCCAAGGTCATTTTTCAAATTTTTGTAAAGAGTGATGAAATTCCAAAAAGCTTCCAAGGACAGCATGTAACCCTGGCTCCCTTGCCAAGATCCCTCAGATGATATCCCTGCAAAAGTATCGAGCAAAAGCAATAAATCAGTCAATTTCAGGACAAAGGAAACCAAGAAAAGTCAGTTTTATAAAGTGTCATGGAAAAACATTAGAATGTGGGTTGTGACATGAAATTTATTCAAAGCAAGGCTATAAAGGCTCTATTTCCCTCCATCAAGCTTCATTGTGCATCCAAGTGATAGAGAAATCAGTTGCAAGAGAGTTTGAGTGAAGTTTGTGAGTTGGGAAGGCGCGTGACCTGTCAGAGGCGCGCGGCCCGTCAGGGCACCTCCAGCAATGTAAAAATTACACAGGCGTGAGCCGTTGGGCAGTGCGCGCGACCCATCAGGGTTTCCTCCACAGAAAATTACCAGCAAGCTGCCAAGCGACTAAAAATTGTTCAAGCTTGTCCGGTAGGCCTTCAATCATATAAATTATGGTTTGCTAAAGCTTGAGAAGATCATGATAATATTTTAAGAGCCTTCATTTGCAAGTAAAGACTCCATGTGCTTTTGCTTGAAAATATCAAAGTTGCCCAAATTCCCATCCATGTCACCATTCAGCTGAGTTTATCATCATTCATAGGGTTGTCATTATCATGTCAATTTCTAATGAGTCATTTTACATCTTGTTCATGCTTCAGTTGCGCCTAGGTAAGGTCATTTCCCTCTCCTAGGTTTTGAAAGCAATTTCTCTTGGACGGTCAAATCATTGGAAAAACTTGTATCCTAATGTTCATACACCTTCCCTATCCTTAAAATACCCTATCAAATGCTTCCCATCCATTAGATCCGCCAAATTCCTCATTTTTGTACAAACCCTAGTTTCTAGCTACAACGTGGCAATTTTCTAGGTTTGGCCTGTGTTTTGCCCTTTTGGACCCCTTCCGCTCGCTCAATCTCTGAGATTCCACTTTCCCCTGCTTCCTAACATCCCTCCCCACTCCCAAAAATTTCCCCAAGAATTTAGAAGCTCCCTATCCCCTTCATTTCGCTCCATTTCGACAAAATTCCTTGTTTCACACATCGGGGCAAGTTTCACTCAAATGATGTTTCAGAGCAATCAATGATGAATTTTTCAAAACTGAGAGAGGTTTTTGTCCACAACATGCCAAATAAGAAAAAACTCTTTCACTTTTTGCACAGGTGTCACAGTTTTAGATAAATGTCAAAAATACCGGCGAGAACGAAGGTGCTCCAAGGACGGTTGGCCAAAGCACAAAAACGAAGGAAAACGCCCGATCCACTCCAAATTTTGGCCAAAGCCTCTTTGACTAACCATGGCACTAAATAGCCTAGCCACAACACAAATCCCAAGAAATTTTGAAAATTTTGGGTCAATTTTGATTTTTCAGGCAATTTATAGGTTTTTGTCTATTAACGGGTCTCACCCCCCGCGCGACCCTTCATCCCGGCAACTCCATTTTGCAAAAACTCAGCATTTCCAGATTTTTCATGAGAAGTTACATATGCTCATCAATGGACTTGAGATTTTATGAAGGTTTGGGCCTCCAGAAAGTCAAAAAACAAGCAAAAATTGACTTTCTGCCACATTTTTGAGTTCCAGAAAGCAGTCTTGGGAGATTGCAATTTTGGAGGGGCAAATGACCACCAAATTCAGAAATTCGAGTTGGGTTGGAAACTAGACTCACATACCTTTCCAACAAGCCTACTCTTGCTCAATTTGGATACTGGTAAGTGCCCCAAATGTGGTCCCAAAGGCGCGCGACCCGTCAGGCAGAGGCGCGCGACCCGTCAGGTAAACTTCTCCAGATTTCAGTGTACAGCTCATAAAAACGCAGTTTGACCCTGTTTGACTTTTTGGGGTGGATTATTATGCTCTTTGATGTAATTAATGTACTTTTATGACACTTTTACTCTTATGTACCTCTTCTAGAAGATTCATTCATGAAAAAGGTGAAAATTAAATGAATGAATTGGTTTCCTAGCTTATAGAGGCAAGTTGTTTTGACTGCCTAGTTTGTAGTGCTTAGTTTAGAAGTGGTTGAAACAGCTCCTAGTATAGTGAGCTCGACCCCTAGAGGCAGGGAAAGAGGTTAGATGATCTATATTATGTACTTTCTTGCTCATTTTCATGGTGGGACTCTTGAGGGATAAGCTATCATTGTATTATTCACTGTATCTCTGCAATTTTGGCTAAGGAAGACCAGGGTTTTGCAGTCCTCTTTGGGATTCTTGTGGACTCATGTGTTGATGGTGTGTTTCTCAATATACTTGTAAGCTTTTTATGTGACTCATTTCCTTTCTTTTACTTCTGCACATTAAACAAATGAAGTGTTAAAGTAAGAATTCATGCTTGCCATGCTCTGCTTTTAAGTTTGTTTAATTTCAATGTTTTCTACTGTCTAAAGAGAATTCAAAGTTATTGTTTGCTCTCTTTAGCTCTTCACCTTTCATTCCTGACCATCCACCTCAATCAAAGGCATCAACACTATCTCCTACCTCGCCCCAAGGAACTCCCTGCAAAAACTGTGTCCAATCCCCGCACCCAAAATTACCCTCTCCTCAATTTGCCACCAAAAACCCAAAAAATCCCAAATCAAACTCTTTGATCAGTTTACTAGCCTAATATCAGTGTTACCTTATTGGTCATCTTATCTATTGAATATTTCACAAGATAGACCGGAGAGAGCCTTCTCCTGCCCCGTAGGGCTAGCTACGAGGCTAAATGGTTTGATGTTGCCTTGAGGTTTACCTTTCTCAGCCTGAGGTGAAATTTCAAGCGCTAACAGAACCAACACGACTTTCATTTTCTTAATTAATTTGATATTGGAGCCTGCCATGAATATCTTCTTCTTGATTTCGCTTGTAGACTTCTTTGGAGGATTATGTTTGGTCATTGGAGGGATTCTACACACCTTTGTGGACTTGATTATATTTACATAAACTCATGAAGAGTTTCTACACACATAACATAACTCTTTGACACATAAATAAATCCTAAAGACATCAAGAAGACGTCTTTCACCTAGTGACACATCTTGCTCATGAAACCCATGTAGAAATATTACAAAAATAATTTATTTCCTTTTATTACAACAAATACAAAGATGATGTCATTATGAAGACCGAACCTAGTTACACTTTCTTCAACACTCCCTCTTAACTAGGTAGGTATTCATAATGGTACTTGGTCATTCTTAATTTGAAGAATTTCTCATAAGAAGAATCGGTTTTTCCATCCATCTGTTATAGCATCATTTCAACCAACATTGTTTCCATTTAGCAAGGCCTTGAATAACAACTCCATCTCTCACTTAGATTAGAGAATAATTTTGACGAGACCAGTGAATGATAGACACACATCATCATTGTCTCTCTTAGGGTCATACCCACCCGGGTGTTCTCCGAGTATGCCCTACTAGGACTATTCTCATCTTGGGTTCCCAACCCTCAGAATATCGATCCTTTTGCCCACTCTTGTCTTGGATTCCCTACCACATCCTCAAAGAGCGTCAGATGCCATATGATTACACAATCCTCCATTCTTTCTTCCAAACTGAAGACAAGAATGTCGTGTCTAACTCTCCCTCTTAACCAGGGATGATTTCCAAGTTTCTCTTTACTCAGAAACTTGCTCGAGTTCCTTTGCTCATAGGAACTTCCCCATAGCTCCTTCTTACCCAGGGACTCTATCATCAGTGCTTTATAGGGTCTTCTATTTGACTGATGACTCAAGACTTTGATGTCATCAATTTCTTCATATGCAGGGTTCAGCCATACATCACTTTCCTCCGTCATGTCATTCCTTCTTTCCTGGAAAGTATCCTTCTTAGCTTTACACCTGGGGCTTCCTTCATAAGTTCATCTGTCTTCACTTTCCTTCAACAATGATTGCTCTAGATCACAAGGTACATAGTTGTGACATCTTTCACAACTCTCCTTTTCTTGATCCTACACACATACCTAGACTTTTTCCAAGAGGTTAGATACCAAAAACAAATTACATATTACCTTTTGGTGATGGCCTTCTTCCAGTGACATCTTCTTGTAGGTATCAATCATCCTGCATACATGTTGACACATCTCCTAATGATATATGTTGTCAAGGGTCCTCATCCTTTCAGACTTCCATCAGAATCTTCACATCTTTCCAAGAGATTTCCTGGTCAAGTCTTCCTAATCTTTTGGATGTTGAAACCTCCATCAAGGTTGCATACTTCACAATCTCTTCCATCCTCATATCTTTCATTCCCAGGAGCTATTAGAGTTATTCAATTGTAGTCAACTACCTCATACTTCATATGAGGACATATTATGTTGATTTCATCTAGTTAGACTTATGTCTTTTTGCATCCTTTCAGAGGAGGAGATCCTTTCCCTTTTGATCATGCTTGATCCATTTTATTTGCAACCATATATCATGACATTACAATATCAAATGCAAATATAAATACAATCATACATACCTCATTTCTCCTTCAGGTATCTTTCAGCAACTTTCTTGATTGAACGAATCTTCAATCCCTTGATCTGCTTCATCATGTCATTAGTCCTTTGTGTCATGATTTCCATAAGTTGGAAATCTTGATGAAACTCTTGCTGCCTTTCCAGACTAGGGGATCCTCCACTAAGGTTTCTATCAAAGACTCTTTAGCATCTAGAATGTCCCTATCTGGAAAATGTTCCCTTTGACCTAGATGACTTCTTCCTTTCCTTTGATATTCAATGAGATTCCCAAGAGCTATGTTCTCCATGATTCATACGAGCTCCTATTTCCATGACGCCACGATGCATCTTATTACCATGATCATATCTGCAAGGACTTCTAATAGGATCCTTTTGAGAGGGACACAATCTCATTCATAATGGAGATCTATTACTCCCTTTTACCTGATCCTTTCTTCAACTTCCTTCACCCTTTCGGCGATATAGTATTGTTATGTGTTGTCAACCTTCCCTTTCTTTTCCGCACATAGTTGAGTCCCACTACAAGAAAAAAGGTCATTGGTGAGGGTCATGCTTGTGACGGACCTTTAAGGTCCATCACCAATGTTGCATATGGTGTCAGTCTTTAAAAAAGTGTTGTTGTAAGTGTATATAGTGATGGTATTTTATGGTTTGTCACCAAAGCCATTTTCAATGACACTTTTGGTGAGGGTAGTTAAAGGCTCGTCACTAATTCTCTCTTTGGTGACACTTTTGGTGAGGGTCATTAAAGGCCCATCACTAATTCTGTCTTTGGTGACACTTTTAGTGATGATCTTTTATTGACTGTCACCAATGATATTTTTGGTTACTTTTGGTGACGGTCAATAAATGTTCGTCATCATTTATCATTCTAATGAGTTTTTGATGACACTTTATGCCTATGACAGACCTTTAAGGTCCATCACCAATGTTGCATATGGTGACGGTCTTTAAAAAATCGTTGTTGTAAGTGTATATAGTGATGGTCCTTTAAGGTTTGTCACCAAAGCCATTTTCAATGACACTTTTGGTGAGGGTCATTAATTTCCCATCACTAATTCTCTCTTTGGTGACACTTCGAGTGATGATCTTTTATTGACCCTCACCATTGCCCTTTTTGGTTACTTTTGGTGACTGTCAAAAAATTTTCGTCATCATTGATCATTCCAATGAGTTTTTGATGACGCTATGTACCTGTTACTATATTTTTTGTCAAAATATAATGATTTAAGACCATTGTTGTGGAGTCTTTTTCATTATGTGTCCAAGGTCATAGTGGTTATAATAGCTAGTCAAATTTTTTAAGAAGTAATTAGTGTGTATAATTTCACTCAAGCCATAAGAATATAGTCTTCCTATGAGTCAACACTTGATTCATCTCTTTTAGGTTTATTATCTATAAAATTTCCTTTAAATAAAGTTCCACTAGTGTGTGTAGGAACTATATTATTTAATACATAATCAAGTTTTGTCAATTCTATTAATGAGAGAGACCTAGCACTCCTCAACACTCATGGCACACCTTAACATGCTTTGGAACAATACACTAACATTCCTTGGCACCTTGCATGTCTTGGAACATCTTTGTACTTGGAACATCTTTGTACCTAGAACATCTTGCCATGAGTAGGACGCCAAAGCACATGTTGGCATGCCATAGCATAGCATAGCACTCCCCTATCATGTGTTGGCATTCCCTGTAGTCCCTAGGATGCCCTAGAACTCCTTGGCATAATATTGCATTGACAAAAATTAGCACTTGGCACACATTGGCACTTGGCATGTATTGGAACATATTATTATTGTGCCTAACATGCCCCTTTGAAGTAGATAAAGTCCCCACTTATTAACCCGCTTATGTGTTCATTTCCTTTCATTTTAGATTGGTTATTCCTTTTGTTGCCTTGAAACTCCTTGACGCATATTGGCATACTTTGGCACCCTGCACATCCTAGCATGTCTTAGCACCTGGAATGCCTTGGCAATATTTGGCACATGTTAGCACACCCCAGAACTACCTAGCACACTCTAACACTTCTTGACATTTCCTCATATTCCCTGGAATGCCTTACCCGTTCTTAGCATACCTTGTCACTCCCTCCTTGGCATGACAACTAGCACTGATTAACAATCCCCAACACACCCTCATATTCATTCACTTCCATGCATTTTGACCTAGTGCTCCCTTGTGTTGTCCTAGTACTCCCTAACACTCCTCAGCATGCATTGGCACTCTCTATCACACCTTAGCACCCATAAGTGAAGAATGAAACTTGTATCCAATGTTACCAGACTCGGAATAGACAATAAATTGGCAAGGAAAAATAGTTAAGAGTTTAATCAGATTGGGGAAAAATTGGAAAAAAATCAGGAAAAAAATAGTGAATTCAATAAATAAAAATATACACATATATTGAATTAAAAAAAAACATTTTTCATTGATATTCAGTAAAGCCATGTCCAAACAATTCATAATATCAATAGATGTCCAAAATATCATGAATGAATAAACATCTCATCTATGTTATGAGTCCAAACATGATCCAAAGTACTGAGTCATGACTCCTAACTAGTGACTATATAGAACTAGAAGCAACTACTTCTAAAAGTTTACAAACAATTGAATACTAATTAGAAAAATTTAGTAACTAAGAGTCTAAGACTCTTAGGAGTGAGAACTAGAAGTGATTCCTCCCACTCTTCCACTTGCTTGACTCTCAAAGTTCTTCAAGTCATGTAGGCTTAAAAGAGGAGCCTCCTCTAATTGGACACAATTTGCTACATTTGTAGTTTGCAAATCTATCTCTTCAAGGTCTATTGGTGAATGATCCAAACCTATCATTATCATGAGACATTGAAATGTGAATTTAAGTTTGACTTTGAACTTTAAAGTTTAAACTTTAAATTCCAATTCAGATTATGAAACCTTCACATTCAAGCTCTCACCTAGTATTTTCTTGTTGCATAGTTGTAGATTGTAATGGTAAAATAAAAAGTTATTTAAGTGCTTTTTTGTCAATCAGTTGCGCTTCTTAGAATGTATATTCTCAAACATGCTCCAGTTTCACTCACAACCTGAAGCACTGCATTCTTGGTTTAAGATTCAAATGGAAAATCTCTTCAAATCTGGCGTATCACTACAAAAGTTTTTCCACCAAAGACCTAGCAAGTGGCAAGGGTTCGTGAGTAGACATAATAAATACTAAATAGTAAAAGCTTAAAAAGAAAACAAAATTTAATAAAACATTTAACATACAAAATAAAGTTTAAACAAATTTAATGAACTGATAAAGCCTTTAAGCCTCAAAGGGTACCTGGCAAAACCTTAGACCTTTCTCGTATAACACTGGTATAGGAAAATAATTTAGGTGGCACTCTATAATCCTATAGTTGGGAAAAGACAAAACTTTGAAATTCTGGATCAAGGAAGCACCTTTCCGTGCATGTCATAAGTCCTCTGTGAACCTCCCCATCCTCATTAAATTTGCTCTTATCATAAAAATACTATGGATTTAAGAAGTACCTAGTAGCATGTAAGGGGGAATGCAATTTCCTACCCCAATGTGTATCAATAATGTCCCAAAGAGGCATATACTTTGCCTCCTCATCCCCATATCTTCTTTTGATGGCCACCTTTGTGAGATCCATCGCCTCATAAATGTAGCCCATAGCGGGTTTGTCACCATCAACCATCCTGAAAGTTCAAGCTTTCAAACTTAAATTAATATGAAACATTGAAAATAGAAAGAATCTTGAAATGAAATTTAAAACATGAAAAAGTTAAAAGACTTGAAGTACCTGAGAACTCTAACAAGGGACTCCATCACAACAATAATCTCTTCGGCATCTTTCTAGAAACCGTCATTAAACACAAGTGAAACAATTTCAATGCCTTCAAGGGTCTTGGAATGTTTAGATGCCATCCACTGAGGTCCCAAGGACATGCTCTTCAGATTTATCTTTTACTCAGCCACAAATTGCAAAGATATGAAATTTGTTGCAAATCTAGTCATTGCAGGTCGAACAATTTCTTTACCTTCAGTGTATTTTCTCATGGTGGTTATGGATTTTTCCTCCTCCACAACCTCATGTATCCAATGAAGCTTACCAATGTCCTCAAGCATTAAATCTATACAATGGGCAACACAATAGGTCCAAAAAATAGTGGGGTGCCTAATCTCAAAAAGTCTACCAACAACCATATAATTAGCTGCATTGTCGGTGACAATTTGTACAACATGTTCTTCTCCCACTTCTTGAATGACTTCGTCCATCATTTCACAAATAAGTTGTGCAGTCTTAACCTTGTCTGATGCACGCACTGATTTGAGAAACATTGTACCTAATGGACAAGATACAAGGAGATTTATTAAAGTTATATTCCTTTGATCTGTCCATCCATCACTCATGATGGTGCACCCTATTTCTATCGATGATGAATGAAACTCAGATAGCACAAGCATGGAATCTTCAACACTTTCTAATAGAAAATTTGTCCTAATGCTCTCTAATGAAGGAGCTTTGAACCCTGGAGTTGCAACAACAATTGCATCAATCATAGCTTGCCAATAAGGACTTATGGTACAGTGGAAAGGTATGTCAGAATAGCACCAAAAGTTAGAAATGGCCTTCCTTGCCTGACTATGGATATTTTTTTTCCAACCAGTGGTATCCAAGGTAGGTTTGGAACTGGGTTTTGTGCAGGGAGAAAAAAAGGTGTTTATGTTTCCACCTCCAAGTTGAATGCAAGAGGATTCATTTGGCCTTGTGTTTGAATTGGACTTGGAGACATGTGTGGGAAACTTGGGAACTACATTGAGGATTCAACAGAGGGAGATGACAATGGGATAGTGGAAGAAAATTTGTCAACTCCAAGAGTTCCTATTTCTTTTTTTTGCTTTTCTTTCTTTGCATTATGCTAACTCAACATATCAATGGCCAAGGTTGCTTGGTGTTCGACATTTTCGTCAACGTTTTTGCAGAGACCTATATCATGGCCATTTATTTTTGCGAGGTGGTACTTGAATCTATAAATGCCTCCACTACATTTCTCTTTGCGAAATTTACAAAGGATCTTAGGGTTTCCAAGAATCTTGTCACAATAAGTCCAAGCAAAGGCCTTCTCCCTCGGAATTATTGTTGTTTTGGACTTGTGTTTAAATTGTGGCTTCTATTTAGATTTGGAGTTGTGCCTTCTATTTAATTTGGCTCCTATAAAATACAATAATAAATTCAAATTAAAAATGCCATATATAACTTCACAAAAAAGAGGGTTGGTTTTAAAGGATATGAGGTTTTGTTCAGGATCAAAGCGGAGCCTGTCCAGCAACAAAAGCACATTTTGACCTAATATATCATTATGACCTTAAAAAACAATTAGGTATATCTGAGGAAATGCTACATAAAGGAAACATTATCAACATATATTGCATTGTAATCTTGAATTTGTAAGTTCGTTTAGCATAAGGCAACTGAACCAATACATCAATAACAGATTCTGGAAGAACAAAAATACCCAAAGTTGTGAATGCATGGTTAAAGCCTTTGAAGTCGACAAGACATCAACCAAGGAAGGAATGCTTGATGACTTGGTCAATGGTTGCTATGAAACCATTTCTTAGTGCATTTTTAAAATCTATTTAAGCCCCATTTATAGAGTTGAAAAGTCATAACCAAAGGAATACGTTGAAGATTCATGTTGGACTGTGTTATATTCTTTCCACGACTAGCCCATGTAGTTAACCGGGGGGTTAGAGGGGGGTAGAGCCCCCCCTTCGTTGCCCCGATTGCGTAGCGGGGGGTCATAGGGGGTTTGAGGGGTGCAGGTAACCCCCCTCTATGGGGTCTGGGGCAGCGCCTCGGAAAATTTTGTTTTTTGGAACCTATATTAGGTTGGGTGGACCTACCTATGGTTTTGTGCATGATTTTCACACATGGTTTTGAACGCGATGGTTTTCAATCCATTGTTTTGGACACGATGGTTTTCAGTCCATGGTATTAGATGCTTCGGCATGTATAAATATGTATTGTAACATTGAAAGGAACATAATGAAAAATCAAGCTGGTAGTCGCATTTTTGGGATCTAAGGGAAAATCTCTGTGTATATGTGTTTTATGTGTTATGCTCTCGCATTGTTTATTTTCTATGTTTTATAATTTGTATGTAGGTAATTTCTATACGGGGTTAAAACCTACATTTGGTATCGGAGCTGTTTTGGCTTCAACGGGACGCCTTTGTTGCTGAGGGGTTTTGCTCGGGCCTATGGTAGACCCTGTTCGGTGGGAGATCTGCGAGATCGATTCTATTGGTGAAAGAAGATGGCGAGTAGTGGAAAGATAGAGATTGAGAAATTTAATGGTCAGAGTTTTGAGTTGTGGAAACTCAAGATGGAGGATTTGTTGGTGGATAAAGATCAGTGGATCGTGGTAGATCCAGGTACTAAACCAACAGGAGTGTCCGATGAAGAATGGAAGAAGTTGGATCGGAAGGCAAAGAGCACAATATGATTGTGTGTCTCAGATTCAGTATTATTGAATGTATTAGGGACAAGTTAGGGACTTTGTACCAATATAAGTCTTTGGTGAATAAAACGTTCCTACAGAAAAAGCTGTATAACCTAAGGATGAAAGATGGAGACTCCGTGATAGAGCATTTGAACGAATTTAATACTGTGGTAAGTCAGTTATTATTTGTTGATATTAAAATTTTAGATGAAGATAAGTGCATCAGTTTGTTGTGTTCTCTACCAGATTCGTGGGATAGTCTGGTTATTGCAATAGGTAGCAATGCAACTTCCTTGCAGTTTGATGAAATAGTATCATCCTTGATGACGGAGGAGATGAGACGGAAAAATATGGAGAACCAGAATGGTGGTGCCTTGTCTATACAAAGACGGTCCCAGAAAAGAAACAAAAATAAGTCATCGAGTGGGAGATCTAAATCTTCAGGAAAACTTGTAAAGGTGGTCCGCTGGAAATGTGGAAAGGTAGGGCACTACAAAAGGGACTGTAAATATAAAGCTCCTGACAAAGGAAAGGGATCTGATGATGATCCTTCTGCAAAGGCAAAAACCACCTCAGATGAAGGTGGGGATGTGTACTTGGCTTCTTCAAGTACACATGTAGATCATGAGGCATGGTTGATTGACTCAGGTTCATCCTTTCACTTCACTCCCCATAGAGAGTGGTTCTGCGAGTATGAGAAATATGATGGTGGTGATGTCTTCTTGGGGGATGACAGGAAGGCTAGAATCGTTGGTCATGGAAAAGTAAAGTTGAAGTTGCAAGGTGGAAGGGTTAGAACACTTCCAGGTGTTCTGCATATTCCTGCATTGGCCAGAAATCTGATTTCTATAAGCAAGCTGGATGATGCAGGTGTAAAAACATTGTTCAAGAAGGATACCTACAAGATGGTTTGGGGAGCACTGGTATTGATGTGGGGAGTTCATATTGGAACTCTGTACAAGCTGCAAGGTAGCACTGTTGTTGATGTGTGCAACAGTTCTGTGGTTCCTGAAAGAGGAGCAGAAAATCAAGTGGTCTTTGGAGAGAAGACCATGTTGTGGAATTAAAGCCTTGGAAATATTGGAAATAAGTGCCTTTGGATACTTCATGGTAAAGGTATGGTAGAAGGTATGAGTAACAGCTCTTTGGATTTTGATTTTTGTGAAAATTGTGCATATGGGAAGCAGAATCGGGTGAGTTTCCCCTCTGGTGGTAAGAGGGAAAAACAGATATATTAGAGCTTGTGCACAGTGATGTGTTTGGACCTATGAAGGTTCCATCACTAGGTAAGTCTGTGTACTATGTATCATTTATAGATGACTTCTCAAGGAATACATGGATATATTTCCTTAAGAAGAAATCTGAAGTCTTTGACAGGTTTAAAGAATTTAAGGCTCTAGTGGAAAACCAAACAGAGAATAACATAAGGGTGTTGAGGATAGATAATGGTGGAGAGTTTTGCAGTAAGGAATTTGAAGAATTTTGTAAGAAGTGTGGTCTAGCACGACAAAAGACTACTCCATAAACACCTGAGCAAAATTGAGTTGCAGAAAGAATGAACAAGACGTTGATGGAAAGGGCAAGAAGCATGCTCAGTGGCGTCGGGTTAGGACAGGAATTCTGGGTAGAGGCGATGGAGACAACATGTTACCTGGTCAACAGATCACCTTCATCAACGTTGGAGAATAAGACTCCACAAGAGGTATGGCCTGGTAAGAAACCCTCTCCTTCACATCTGAGGGTATTTGGATGTGATACATATGTACATGTTCCAAAGGAGAAAGGAACCAAGTTGAATAGTAAATTTGAAAAGTGCATCTTTATTGGGTTTAAGGATGGTATAAAGGGTTATAAGCTTTGGAACCCAGTAACAAGGAAGGTTATTTATAACCGATATGTGGTGTTCAGAGAGGTGAAAGATGTTATTAAATATGAAGTACAAACAAAGGAACCTGAGAAGATAGAGTTTGAGCTTAAGGAGGAAGAATGAGACTCTATAGCAGAGGAGGAATCAGAAGACGAAGAGCCACAAACTCCGGGTGTGAGAAGATCAGTTCGAGAAAGTAGGCAACCAGAAAGGTATAGTCCATCTGTTTTCTGTTCAAATTTTGCTTTATCTATTACTGTTGATGATCCCAGAAATGTGAAGGAAGTAGTAGATTTAAAGGATGGCAAACTCTAGAAAGAGGGCATGGTTGATGAAATGGCATCTTTGCACAAAAATGAGGCTTGGGATCTGGTGGAGTTGCCGGATGGAAGGAAACACATTGGTAGCAAATGGGTGTTCAAGAAGAAGACAAATGTAGAAGGAAAGGTGGAGAAATACAAAGCTCGGTTGGTAGCAAAAGGTTATTCCCAGGTGCTAGGAATTGATTTTGGTGATATTTTTTCTCCTGTTGCCAAGGTAGCTTCTATTAGATTACTTTTATCTGTTGTTGCTGCTTTTGATTTTGAGGTAGAACAAATGGATGTGAAGACAAGGTTTCTTAACGGGGATCTGGAAGAGGACATCTACATGAAGCAACCTGAAGGTTTTGCAATGAAGGGTAAGAAAGAAATGGTATGCAAGTTAAAGAAGTCTCTATATGGGTTAAAACAGTCACCAAGGATGTGGTATCAGAAATTTGATACATTTATACGGGGACTTGGCTTCACCAGAAGAAAAGCATATCACTGTGTGTATTTTAAATTAATTGGTGACCGTGTTATTTATCTAGTCTTGTATGTGGATGATATGTTGCTGGTTGGAAATGACAAAGAAATTATCCAGGATTTGAAGACCCAAGTTTCCTCCAAATTCGACATGAAAGATCTTGGTGCTACAAACTATATTTTGGGCATGGAAATTAAAAGAGACTGGGAAAAGAGGAAGCTTTAGTTAAACCAGAGGAAGTAGGTCGAGACAATATTGCAGAGGTTTAATATGTAGGATAGTAAACCAGTGAAGGTTCCTATTCCTATAGGTGTGAAGTTATCTGCTGAACAGTGTCCCAGGACACAAGAAGAGGAAGAGGACATGTCTCGTGTTCCATATGCAAGTGCAGCTGGTAGACGGATGTATGAAATGGTCTATACTAGACTAGACATTGCACATGCAGTGGGAGTATTGAGCAGGTTTATGTCAAAACCAGGGAAGGAGCACTAGACAACAGTGAAGCAAGATTTTAGGTATTTGCATGGCACTAGTGATTATGGTTTTTTCTACCAAGGAAGATCAGGATTGGACAGAGTGTTGGATATTCGTGGCTTTGTTGATGCAGACTAGGCTGGAGATCTGGATTAGAGAAGATCTACAAGTGAGTATGTGTTTAACCTATTTGGAGGTGCAATCAGTTGGGTGAGTAAGAAACAATCTGTAGTGGCACTATCAACTACAGAGGCAGAATACATGGTAGCCACTCATGCAAGTAAGGAAGGAGTTTGGTTGTAGAGATTGTGTTCAAGTATGGGGTTAGTACAGGGAGCTATAAGGATAGACTGTGATAGCCAAAGTGTAATTTTATTCACAAAGAACCCTACGTATCATTCAAAGACAAAGCACAATGATGTTTAGTATCACTTTGTGAGGGATATGATAGAATACAAAAAGGTGTTGTTGGTAAGGGTGGACACTTTGAAGAATACTGCAGATGCATTGACAAAATCTGTGAGCTCTCAGAATTTCTCTTGGTGTAGAGAAACAATGGGTGTTACAAGGCTGGATAAATGACTAAGCTCTCTTGTGGCTCCCTTTGGAAAGAAAACAACAAGTGGGAGAATGTTGGGTTGTGTTATATTCTTTCCACAACAAGCCCACGTAGTTAACTGAGGGGTTAGAGGGGGGCGGAGCTCCCCCTTTGTTGCGCCGATTGCGTAGCGGGGGGGGGGGGGGGGGGGGGGGTCACAGGGGGTTTGCAGGGTGCAGGTAACCCCCCTCTATGAGGTCTGGGGTAGCGCCCAGGAAAATTTTGTTTTTTGGACCCTATATTAGGTTGGGCGGACCTACCTATGGTTTTTTGCATGATTTTCGCACATGGTTTTGGACGCAATGGTTTTTGGTCCATGGTTTTGGATGCAATGGTTTTCGGTCCATGGTATTGGATGCTTCAGCATGTATAAATATGTATTGTAACATTGAAAGGAACATAATGAAAAATCAAGTTGGTAGGACTTCCCGGTTTTCGGATCCAGGGAAAATCTCTATGTATATGTGTTTTATGTGTTATGCTCTTGCATTGTTTATTTTCTGTGTTTTAGAATTCGTATGCAGGTAATTTCTGTATGGGGTTAAAACCTACAATTTGATTGTTGGACAATGAAAATTGAAACTTGCCATTGAAAACGACATTGAATCTTCAATATGGTAATATACCTATTATTGAAGCCAAGTGCCAATGTACCTCGATTGTTGAATAGTGAAGCAGCTAAGCCTAAAGGTAACACACACTGAAGGTGATGCGTGACTGCCCGAGGGTTGATATGGAGTATGGATAGAGCACACATTAGCGACTGCCCAATATGGAGTCTGGACTTAGGCTCACCTTGGCGGTTCCTCGATATTGAGTCTGGACTATGTAATAGTGAGTAGTGACTGATTACTGAAGGTCTTGATGTATGATTTTTGGGCCTAAGAAACGAGAAATAAATTTTGGAACAACTGACGTTTAGCTTTTAGCAATGCGGCATACCTAAACTTGAAAAACTCATTCTTGTCGAGTGAAGGATGAAAATCGAATAAATTGGAATCAATTGCAGGAATCTGCTTTAATCGGCAAGTATCAAGTCAAACTTGCATTGACCATGAGTTAAATTTGGTCAACGTGAGTTAGACTTGGAAATATTTAGATTGGATCGTTTGGAGAGCGAGTAGATTCCAACTCGTGATTAATTGCGATTGATCAGTGAGTCCTATTTCACTGCTTGTAACTGAAAATAGGAGATCATACCATTGAAACTAATTGTGAATTTTCTAAACTGAAATTGGCCCATCGGCATCATTTCTATTTGTGGTTGGGAATGTCAACAGAAGAGATTCATTTTAAATCAGGTTCATGGAGAAAATATTTTATGGAAGATGTTTCTTTTATGTCAAGGAAGACAGTAATATTTTTTATTAAATTTCAATAACAATAGTATCTACTCTATATCTCTCGTATCTCATTATTTTTATTTCTTGTAACTCATACAGAAAGTGGGGTAATAGTGGACATACAGCATCAAGCTCCACTCCTTTTAATCCAACCTTTTGCATGCAAACCTTTGTGTCACTTGCACCACAAAGCCTTCGCTGTAGAGCGTGGAGTTAACACCTACCTCTGCATGACAAAAGCTACACATACCTTTTGACTTGTTTTTTTCACCTTTTGTCCATTCTTTGTTTGGAGTCTAGGACAACAAGCTCCACATACTTTTTTTCCATACCTCTATGTGAGTTTAACTTTGCACATTTTCTTTGCTTCAACTAATATCAAAACCATTTGTGAGCTTCTTTCAAGGCATGAATACATGATTCAATCATGGAAATTAACAAAGTTTCTAAAGCAAAAAATAATGATGGAATTATCCTTTTCCATTTCAAATATGTTAGGATTCTATTGTGAGTTTTTTAGATAATTATTAACTGGCCCTCTACTTTTCCCTTTTCCTTAATATAAACTACATCTCTTATAGCATTTCTAATCAAGAGATTTACATCAAACACTGGATCAAAGGGCCAAGGAAATTTCATAAATGCTTCCATGTCTAGTAGAAGAATAAATGGTCAACATGTCAGCTTGGCTCCAATTTCTTGGGAATTAATAATTGTTTTGAAAAATGACTAAAATTATTTGAATCTAGAACTATGTTTAAGCTTTGAAAATGAATTTTCCTCCAAATTGATCTTAGAAAGTTCCTTATTAAAGGCTTCTCTATATCTCCTCCACTAGAATGAATGGCTTGTATGTTGAAAAGTATAACAAAGCTCCCTTCTAAAAATCCTGATCATCACATTGTCACCAAGAGTTCCTCCTTTTCCCCAAATTGGACCCAAACAACATTGAGTACTTAATTATGATCCAAGTTGAGAAATTTTGATTGACATTGCAACTCAAGAGCTATTAAATTTAAAGTGCGCTAATATGATTCGTCATTCTTTCATTGAATAAGTGTATTGTTTTTGAATTTGTCATTTGTTCTTGTAGTATGTGGTATTGACCTTGTTTCACTTGAAAGGGTTTTTATTCTTGGACTATGACAATGCTAGTAAGATTTAGGCCTTTTGTAGTATTTGCACCCGATGATCATTTTTTCAAGATGTATGTCCTATCTGGAAAGAAATAAGCATTTAGTTATTACCTCCTAAACTAAAGCATTGTTTCTTTTATTAGGTGCCATGTAACGTCCTCTACAAATTGAGGATGAATGAGACGTAATATCCTATCCATCCCCGTAGACTATAGTCCTCCATAAAGGGGAAAAAACCCCAAAATACCCATTGTTGGGCAATTTTTTGGGAAACTACGCTTAAAAAACCCAAATTTGGGGTTTGGAGTAAGGTTTACTAAATCACTTAAGAATATGAAACCCCTTTGCAAAATATATAAATAAAGAAGGATTGAATTCATTTTGGATCACCAAGTGTGGATTAATTCATTTGTTCTTGAGAATTAGGTCTGATAGTTTTTGATCCCTTCTATCTCTTGTCAATTTCGGTGGTGAAATATTCCACCCAAGCTAACATTCCCTTATTATCTCACTGTTTGAGCACAAGGGTCTCTGGTTGGTCAGCAAATTCTGTTGGATATTGGTCTCTTGTCTTTTTCTAGGCACAAGATTTCATTTAAAGGTGAATGAATTTGGAGGATAGTGCATGATAGCTTAGTTTTGTTTGGCATACACCTCTCTTGAAGGAAGCAACAAAGTTTCTGAGTCCTTAATATCTTGTTCTGGGAAAAGCACTTACCTTAGGTAGTGGATTCGTTTCTGGCACTTGGAGTAGCAAAACTCTTTGCTTTATTTAGTTTTTTCATGCACAGTTAAAAGGAGCACTTCCCTAGTTATTAATTCTCAACCTTAGCTAAGGAAGCATGTTCGCATATCTCATATCATGTTCACTAGCAGAAGACTTTAATTGTCTTATCTATCCATGCAAGGAAGGTGCATTAGGATTAGGAGTTAAGAAAGTTGAGACATTGTTGTACATGTTTCTATATTCATTGTACCTTCTAGAAAGGAAAAGTAAATAGTAGTGTTTGAATTTTTTAGTTATTTCTTGTTTCAAAGAGTAATAAATATGATGTGATTTGAGTTTCAAATCTGTGTACTTGTTGTTACTTTATTCAGTGGCATGTGCTTCCTTGTTTAGAACAAGGCGTTTTTCTGCAGTATATAGCCTCCAAATCTTCTTCAATGCAAACTAAAAATAAAATCATGCCCTCATACTCCAAATCATCTAAGGCATCACCCTAGAGAAGTTTCAAAGTAGACCAATGAGCTTTGACAGGCCAACTCCAACCCCATGTCACTATACAAGTGTTGACATCACTGCTACAAAAATGTTTTTGAAGTGTTGCATCCTACACCAATTCCTAAGATGGATGCCCAAAGGGGTTCTAGAATGAGGCTACGCCTTCATTACCACGTTTAAGACTTTTCAAAGGGATCGGTCCCTTTAAACCATACCAATTTTTACACTTTCACAGTTTGGCCATGTTCCTATCAATTTATATTTTGTATTGAAAAGTCAGTCCTATTTTACATGTTTATTAAATTTAGGAACAATTATAGGTTAGCTCCAGCAAAATTTCAACAAATTTGTGGGTTAGGTTGGCATTTCTCCAAATACTATCACACATTTTCCTTTTTAGATATTGATTGGTTGAAAAAAAAGGTTTGTTTCCTATGTAATTTTGTCCCATACCTCCACATAAACACTCATAGATAAAAATATTCTTAATTCTTCGTTTGTGTGCACAATAAGGTCGCTTTGGGTTGCTACTTTTGATGGAGCAACCTCTGATAGTACACCTTTTACCACAGAGATGTTGTTGTTGGATAGAAATCTCCAGAGGAGTCTTATACCATACATATAAATGGCTATTGTATATCACAATAATAAGCATTAACATATGAATATGTGTAGACCCTAAACTATGTGCATTCAATCCATTACTTTTTCTTTCATGGTAGATGTGTTGTGGCACATGAGTGTGTTCGCATAAAAAATTCTAAGGCCAAACCCGGATTCTCATGTGTCATGGAAATTCAACATATTCCTTTTTCACCTAAGAAATACTTGTAACTCATCTTAGGGTACTCATGTACAATCTCACTCATCCCACTTAACAAGTTACCAAGACAAGGCTCATCACATCCAACCTTGGTCTAAAACAATTAAGCAACACCATTTACATCTTGACATGCCATAGCACTTGCAATGTCTTAGAATGCCTTGGCACTATGTGGCATGCGTTAACATCCCCTACATTCGTTAGCATGCTTTGATGCTCCTTAGAACACCGTGGAACTTCCTGACATGCCTTGGTAGTTTATCATACCTTGGTGTTGCCTAGAATATAACCTTGTCACTCCCTCCTTAACACACCTAGAACTCATTGAAACTCCCTCTCACACACTCTTATCGTTAATTTCTGTGCATTCTGAACTAGTGCTTCCTTATGTTTCCTTGACACCCCCTAACACTCCCTAGCTCACCTAGCACCTGACACATCTTGGCCTACCACCTTAACACTCTAGCATTCCTTGGCACTACATAGTATACCTTGTCACTCTCTCCTTAGCACACCTAGACATCACTGACACTCTTGGTCACAAACTCTTATTCATAATTTCCATGCATTTTTACCTAGTTATCCCTTGTGTTTCCTGGAACTCCTTATCACTGCTTGACACATGTTGTTACACCCTAGCACCTATGACATCTTGGCATGTCGCCCTAGCCTCTAACATGCCTTAACACTCCCTAGCATACCTTGTCAATTTGTCCTTAGCACACCTACAACTCAATGAAACTTCTAATCACAAACTCTTATTTTTTCATTTCCATTCATTTTGACATAGTTCTCCCTTGTGTTTCCCTGGCACTCCCAACTAACACTTCCTTACACGCATTAGCACATCTTGGCCGCATGTCGCCCTAGAACTCTAGCATTCCTTAGCATTGCGAAGCATGCCTTGTAACTCCTCCTTAACACACTTGGAACTCACTAACACTCCATGCCACACACTCTTATTCCTTCATTTCCATGCATTATGACCTAATGCTCCCTTGTGTTTCCCTAACACTCCTTGGCACACATTGGCACACCATGGCACTTGTCACATCTTAGTAGGATTTCCTAGCACTCTATTGTCTATTGGCACTGCTTATCATACATTTTCACTCGCTCCTTAGCACACCTATAACTTGTTAACACTCTCTATCACACACACACATTCATTCATTTACATGTAGTTGAAACGAGTCCTCCCTTGTGTTTCCTTGGCACTCCCTAGCATGTGTTGGAGCCACACCCTAGAACCTAGCACACATTGGCATGCCTTAGCACTTGGCATGTATTGACATGCCTAACATTCCTTGGAACTTTATAACATGTGTTAGCACTTCCTGAAATTCCCTGGACACCTTGGCACTCCCTAGTTTTCATGCCCTCATATATAACCTTACTTTTTCTGTGACTTGGGAACCCAACCAAGTCATTGAAAAAATAGTGTTGTGCCTAGACCAAAGTCCCCCTTTGTCTCAAACTACTTTTTCCATCCTTTTATCACAATCATAGGCTTTCCTCCTAAAAGTCCTAATATGAAATTCTCCTGATGCACTTCATCCATGGTACACCTAGAATTCACTGACACTCCCTGGCATAATCTCTTATTCTTTCATTTCCATGCACTTTGACCTAGTTCTCCCTTATGATTCCCTGACACTCCCAAACACTCTTTGACATGCGTCGACACTATCTGGCATATGTCAGCACACCTTTTCATTCCTTGGCATGCCATGGCACTCCTTAATTATCATTCCCTCATAACTACTCTTATTTTCTGTTAGACTTAGGAACCCAACCAAGTCCTACCTCGACTACAACAACTTTACCAAGTTACATTTACTACAACTAGACTATGCCTTGTTCCCCTAATGGACTATTAATCATCTTAGGCTTCTCATGTCCAATATTAACTCATACCACTTAACAAGTTACCAAGTCAAGGCTCACATCCAGCAGTGCCCATAAAACAACTAAGCAACATAGTTTACATCTTCACATGCCATAACATATGGCACGTATAACAATCCATTGGCACTACATGGAACACATTAACATCCCCTGCATTCCTTGACATGATTTTCCACTCCCTAACAGACCCTACCACTCCCTAACATGCCCTGACACTCTAGCATTCCTTGGCATTGCCTAGCATATACCCTTGTCACTCCCTCCTTAACACAGTTGGAACTTGCTGACACTCCCTATCACACACTCTTATCTATTCATTTCCATGCAATTTGAACTAGTTCTCCCTTGTGTTCTCATGGCACTCCCTGACATACATTGGCACACCCTAGGACTTGGCACATCTTGGCATGTCGCCCTGGCACTCTAGCATTCCTTGGAACTACCTAGCATACTTTGTCACTCCCTCCTTAGCACACCTAGAATTCGCTGACAATCCCTGTCACGCACTCTTATTCATTCATTTCAATGCATTTGAAGCTAGTGCTCCCTTGCTTTTCCCTGACACTCCATAACTCACCTTGGCATGCATTGGCACACCTTAGCACTTAGCACATCTTGTCATGTTTCCTTGGCCTCTAGAATGCCTTGGCACTGCCTAGGATACCTTGTCACTCCCTCCTTAGCACAACCTGAAATCACTGACACTTCCTATCACAAACTCTTAATCGTTCATTTGCATGCATTATTTTCACCTAGTGCTCCCTTGTGTGTCCCTAATGCTCCCTAACACTTCCTAGCACTATTTGGCACACCTTGGCACCTAGCACATATTGGCCGCATGTCGCTCTAGCACGCTAGAATGACTTAGCGCTGCTTAGCATACCATGTCACTCCCCTCTTACCACACCTGGAACTCATTGATACTCCCTATCACACACTCTTATTCATTCATTTCCTTGCATTTTGACCTAGTGCTCCCTTATGTTTCCCTAGCACTCACTAACACTCACCACACATTGGCACGCCTAACTACAATGAGTGTCACTAACAGTCAATCCAAAAACCCTTCCAGAGTCTAGCTAGTTACTTGTTCTTCACTAAGATATTAGGGTTAAGTTTACTGTATAGTGTTCAATGTCAAAATATTACTAGGTGTTTTTATCGCATAGAGTAATTATGATCTTACCCATGTACACAAGGATAACTGAGAAGTGTCCCATAATCATGCAAGTGGAACTTCAACATGTACGTCAGAGTAACCACAAAATATATATCATATTTACAAAATGCAAGGTGATAGGAAAATATTTACAATATATACGTGAATGTACTAAGATCAAGACCATTAGCATCATATCTACATATTTACCACAAGACGAGGGTCATTACAACCCCTTAAAAATAGCCATAAGGCCTTCCTCTTTTGTAGCTCCTTGACCACAAGGGTTTAATTCAAAAACACATAGTTCCTTTAAAGATTTGTAGGTTGAGGTAGCCACTTCAAGCCCTTGAACTTAAAGATAATCAAATATTTGCAATTTGTTACAATAATAAGTCCATTATGCACACTCCTCATCTTAGAGTTGGGTAGAGAGGGAGAATACTTGATTGATGCCAACCTTGTAAATGAAAAACTTTGCCTACTCATTGGTTGGACACTCCACCACTAGTTGACACCACTAACACACACCAAAAGTCCAACATACTCATAATATGTGCCCTACACCGAAGGGCTTAGACTACACCTCCATAAAATGTACCTTCAACTTCAGATGTCCAAAAATAGTAATATCCTAACCCTAGCCTATTTGTTAGATTTTTGTAACTTTCTCCTTAACTAACATTTGTTTTTAACTATTTAATCCACTTACCATATACTCTCTCTTGTTTGCACCCAGCTAGTATACAAGAACACTTATGCTTTTAATACAACCAAGTTAAGAGCACGTGTTTCCTTTTCAAATTCCTAAAGTATAACATGTCTATCTCTATAAACTAACAACAAAATCATTGCATAAAAAAGGTAGACTTAAAATTAAATTAAAATTAGATTATTATTATTATGATAAATACACCAAATATGGAAAAATTGATTTCAAACACAACCGTAAAAGAAAGTGTTCATTTATTAAATACAACTACAAAATTATTAAGCCAGCCTAGATCCATCTTAACCTGGATCTATCAAGCGCCGAGAGGGATCCAATCTCTCGATGTGCAAACCTCTTTTTTGGTGCTTGGTAGATCCAGGTTAAGATGGATCTAGGTTGGTTATATAATACTATATAATACACCCCAAACATACACACTCTCTCTCCATATCTATCTCTCTCTCCCTCCCTCTTCCTCTCTGCCTATCTCTCTTCCTTCTATCTCTCCTCTCTCCATTGCTCCCTTGTCGCTCCCTCTCTCTCTCTACCTTTCTCCCTACCTGTCTTTCTTCTTCCTTCCCTTTCTCTCCCCCACTAACTTCATCTCTCTCTCCTCTCTCTTAGTCTTCTCTCTCCCTTTCTCTCTCATATCCCTCTATCCCCCCCATCACTCTCTCTCTCTCCCCCCTCCATCTTTGTGCCTCCCTCTCTCTCTCCACCTCTATCTCCCTATGCCTTAGTTATTTCCTCCCTCTCTCTCCACCCCTATCTCCCTATGCCTTAGTTCTTTCCTCCCTCTCTCTCCCCCCTCCAACTCCATATCTCTCTTCCCCACTCTCTTCTTCTCGCTCTCCCCTCTCTCTCTTCCTACCTCCTTCTCTCTGTCTCCCCCCATCACTCTCTCACTCTCTATTTCTCTCTCTCTCTCTCCACCCTCCATCTTTGTCACTATCTCCCTTCCCCTCTCTTTCCTTCACTTTGCTTGCTATCATCACTTGGATCCTTAGTTAAGATATATCTATGTTGGTTCTTACTAATATTTGTATTATATAAATTTCACATCTTTAAATACAAAAGTATTCTCATTTTTAATTTTATTATAACCTTAATTTAATTTATATGGGAATAATTTTAGTAGTTGTGAGGATAGAGGGTTTATATATATCTCAAAACTAATTGCAACACTTTTCCTATTAGCTTCAAATAAAAAAGGTTATTAAATTAAATTAAATTAAAATATTTTTATTGTGAAATAAGTTATGGCTTTTGGGCATGTTGTATTGATAAGGCATGATATTGGCCCATGGTATTGTAACAAAGCCTATTTACAAGTTAATAATATCCATGGTAAAGTGGGGGTGAATATTGATAGTTAAGAATCTTGTCATATTGTTATAAAATATTTAGATTGTGAAATAAGATATGATTTTTTGGCATGTGGTATTGATAAGCCATGGTATTAGCCCATGCTATTGTAACAAATCCTATTCACAAGTTCATAATATCAATGAAAAAGCGGGGGTGAATATCCATGATTAAGAATCCTGTCATATTCTTATAAAATATTTTGATTTTGAAATAAATTATGTTTTTTGGGCATGTGATATTGATAAGCCATGGTATTGGCCCATGGTATTGTATCAAAGTCTATTTCCAAGTTAATAATATCCATGGTAAAGTGAGAATGAATATCCATGGTTAAGAATATTTTCATATTGTTATAAAATATTTTGATTGTGAAATAAGTTATGTTTTTAGAGGATGTGGTATTGATAAGCCACACCATTAGATTGATTTCGAACCCCACCATTATATCTTCAATCCATTAATGGCGCCCAGGTATGTTTCATTTCTAACCTCGAAGCATTTACACCCCACTTTTAGTCTTCTTCCACACACGGAGGACTACACACACCTCATATATCTGGTTCAAAATTCACTATTTTTTTCATCCTTGCTTTTAAGTTTACAAGTAGCATATTTTCACTTTTCACAGGGCAGGAGGGAAAACGAGATTGAAGAGAGTTGTGAATTAAGGTTTTACTAGTAGCAGACTAATATCAAACCCCACCATTGGATCTTCAATCCATTAATGGCACCCAGGTATGTTTCATTTCTAACCTCGCTGCATTTCCACCCCACTTTTAGTCTTCTTCCACACAAGGAGGACTGGTTCAAAATTCACTATTTTTTTCATCCTTTCTTTTAAGTTTAAGAGTTGCATGAGGGAAAATGAGATTGAAGAGTGTTGTGAATTAAGGTTTTACCAGTAGAAGATTGATATCAAACCCCACCATTGGATCTTCAATCCATTAATGGTGCCTAGGTATGTTTCATTTCTAACCTCGCTGCATTTCCACCCCATTTTTAGTCTTCTCCCACACAGGGAGGAGTACACACACCTCAGATCCCCCACCATTGGATCTTCAATCCATTAATGGCACCCAGGTATGTTTCATTTCTAACCTTGCTACATTTACACCCCACTTTTAGTCTTCTTCCACACAGGGAGGAGTACACACACCTCAGATCTTTGGTTCAAAATTCACTATTTTTTTCATCCTTTCTTTTAAGTTTACGAGTAGCATATTTTCACTTTTCACAAGGCAAGAGGGAAAATAAGATTGAAGAGAGTTGTGAGTTAAGGTTTTACCTCTTCAATCCACTAATGGCACCCAGGTATGTTTCATTTCTACTTTTAGTCTTCTTCCACACAAGGAGGACTGGTTCAAAATTCACTATTTTTTTTATCCTTTCTTTTAAGTTTAAGAGTAGCATATTTTCACTTTTCACAGGGAGGCAAGGAAAATGAGGGAACATAGGTAAAACCATATGTATTTTTCCTTCTTTTATGGTTTGTCTCTATAGAGTTGATTTTACTGGGTGTACATTGTATGCATCTCAAAATTTCTCTTTAGGAAATCCTATTTTTATTCTTTCCAAGAAAAACTCTCTGGGGAATCCCAATGGATGTTTCCCCACATTCATGGATGGCATCCCTGGTAAACCCATTGGCATTGACTAGTGCACCTCACCTAAGGGATTTCAAACAGGGCACCTGCCAACACAGAACTAGCCAAATACCCAGTAACATTAATGACATTCGGTTGGGCTAATCCCTTGGGATCAATAAATCATAATCAACTACACTATTTCCCATATTAACATATTGATCCTATTTAAAATTTTGTTAGAGTAACCATAACAACCCAAGCCTATTTCTATTTTTATTTTGGTTTTTAATTCCTTCTTTGGTGTGGTGACAACTTTATATGACTGTATAGATGTTTATTTTTGTCAGAGTATATGTTGAAAAGTAGATGCTCTCTTACATTCTACATTGTCTGTTATGTATTGATGGAGTTCAGTTTCATTAGTTGTGACCAAATAACTATGTCAGGCATGTATACAAGGATTCTTGTATCACTATTTATAAACTGAACATTGTCCTTAAACAAGCAAAGTAGATCGTTAATGGTACATGTTTGTATCTCAGGGAACTTCCAATCCTAATAAATGAGGTGAAATTTAAGTTTTTCCAGAATCCAAATCTCAGGTTTTGTGAATTCACTCATATACGGTCCTGGAAAAGTGAAGTGAAATTTAATTATTTCCAAATCTTAAGTTCTGTTAATTCACTCATATTTGGTGCTGGAATCTTTTGAGCAAACGGGAATAATTTCTTTTAGTTGCATTCAAATTTTCCAAAAATAATACTAAATTTATCCCTGACTAAAATTCTCCTGAAATGGCTTTGGGATTGAAAATTTTGTAAATATTTTTCGGGAAACAACCCAAAACACTTTTTGCAGTTAGAGTTTTATAAAACTGGGTACTAAAACAGTCTTCTATTTTCTGCTGCAAATTTCTGATAAAGTCTTCCCAGAAACTGATCAAAAAATTAGGTAGATGCACTGGACAGACTAAATAATTTTTAATGAATAATCACTTAACATAAATGATATATTAGGTTTCATAGATATATAACTTAGAAGCATGAAATGAAGAAGAAATCTCAATGAGATTGACATATTCTTAATTGAGTTGAATGACGCCAGGGATAACTTTGACTAGAGGGTGTTGAAAATGGCATAATTTTGTTCTGGTTGGATATATTTAGAACTAAAAATCAGCAGTTTTCTTTCTTGCATAACTTGGGAATATTTTTGTATCTCAAGTCTCAACCTTATTGAATAATATGATTTATGCCTTGCAATGTTGAGATATGCTGTGATACCACTTGCTAGTAACCAAAAACCTTTGGATGAAAATTTAGTTGTGAATTTTACTTGCAAAAGATATAAGTGAAAATATAGATTAATTGTCCCTTGTGTAGAATTTCCTTGAAATTCTGCTACTGCTTGAATGAATAAATATGAAATTGATCATTGCATGAAGACAAAAAATATCTCTACCAATTTGTAGTGGAATAGAAAAAAGACAGTCACACTATAGCAAAAAAAAAACAAAATTTTCTAGGGAACCCAACTGGGAAAACCCTCTGCTAGCTGTAGAAAATTAAAATACTATCCATATTAGACTTTGAGACACCTTCTTCAAGACCAAGTTCATCGATGCTTATTGCTTTCCATATTCATTTTCATAAGCATTAGGGTTGTTGTCCGTCAAATCAGAGTAGCTAGAAAGTGTCTCTGTGATTTCAGAATGTAGATTAGGATCAACTTCATCCAAGAATCCCCTAGAAGGCTCATCAGTAGCAACAAGAAAGGTCTTTCTTTATTTTATTTCATCACATGCATCCATCATAATCACTGATTTGTCTTCATTTCTTTCACAATCATTTTCAATGTTAGATGCAAAAGGTAATTTAGTAACCAACCTCAGACATATTGTTGGTTAATTTATGTTGTTTGAATTTTATTGAGTTTGAGTTTTATCATGAAACTACTAGAAGCGTACTAGAATGGGTGAGTTGATTATCTTGATAACAATGTTATGGTTTGATCTAGTCCTTTAAAGGAACTTATTGTTGATGGTAAAAATTTCACATTCCTTTCATTTTTGTATCTTCACATATAACAAGTATCTTTATGTTATAGCCTCTAGCTAGATATATACAGTAACTATCACTCAGAAGTTGGATGCCATCATTTTGGAGCTTGAGCTTACTCAACTTACCTTTGTTTGAGTTAAAAATGTCATTAGATCTCATTATATCATCTATTGCAGAGCATGAATCCAATTTACCTTTGTTTCAGTTAAAAATGTAATTAGATATTGCTATATCATCTTTTGTAGAGAATGAATCCAATCTCTCATAGTCCATTTTCTTGAGGTATAACAAAGCTACTTTAATTCATTAAACTTACTTTTCATATTCTATTTCCTGATTGTGATTCTGCAGGCCACATTCGCATTGGAAAAGGGACATATTTAATGAAGTGTGGAAGGAGAGGGAAGCTTCAGTTATGTCCTTTCAAACTTTCTAAGGTATGTAATAATTTTTTTTTTTAAATTCTCCATAGAATGTTGTGCTTTAACTTTTTCTTTTGATAATGGATTATTTATGTGATCTCCCCTCTCTTACTCACAACCAGAGTCTAGACATGGTTTTTTTGGATATGTGGACAATGGACAGATTTACACTAACCATTTATCTAGAAATTTACACTGTAGAAGATCAAGCATTTACAGTTGAATATTTCCTTACCACTAAATTAGAGTTGAACAGTTGGACTACTATTTTTCAGGCATATACCTCACTTTTAAATCAATTTATTGCTGACTCTGTATAGACCTACCATGGGAGGGCAAAGAGTGATCACTACCATTGCTTAATCTTTCTACAGACCAAGTAAAGACTCCAAATGTGTATAAATTAGTGGCTCCTTGGAGAATCCCAAGAGTGGCACTATTGTAGCAATAGGAAATTCATTTATTTTGAGTTCTTCGTTAGTGCATTGATAGTATATTTTTTATTCCATACAATACCTCAACAATGTATGATCAAATTACAGTTAAGCCTATCATAATATTCTGAATTACCCTCTTTTAGAGGGAAACTAGAGTGCATGTCAAGCTTGCACATCACAATTGTACCATGCAAAGTTTACCTGGGACAAGTTTTGTGGATCTAAGCAGCAAGATACCTGTTGGAATTCAAGAGGCAACAATACTACAAAGTGGGAAAGAGGTTTCACAGTTAACCTGGATTTCACATTATGGTTGGAGTTGGTTTGTTGGCAAGATGTTGGATACCCCAACTTCCTTTTTATGAATGAGTGCAAGATTGAATCCTTTGACATATTCCTCACTCAATTGTCATTAAGTGATGGGTTTTCTCAGAAGTGCTGCACACATATAAACTTTATTAGAGTTGTTCTTGAGTCTTCGGAGGTGGTTAGCTTTTTAAAGCACACACGTACAAGAAGAGGATAAATAATATGCTCGGCTAATTTGAAGTTATCTACTTGTGAATAGGGTGTTCCCATTCATAAACCTGACAACTCGCTCTACTTATTTCTAGTGAACAACTTTGGGACTTGCCATGAATCGTGAGATAATTCCAACCCCATAACTATAAATTTCTTATTTAAATCTATACCCAATAGATTAGAATATGCACAAGGAGAACTCCATTCTTGTTTCGAAAGAACCTGCAATCGAATTGTACCATGCTATTTGATATTTTTTGTATTTATTCGCATCCTTGGTCTGTGACATAAATATGCAACATGCTACCTTGCATTTTCTATACTAACACTCCTAAGAAATAATAAAGCATGCCCAAATATATCATTTCAAATGATCTATGTAGCTCACCTTTTGGTTTTTCAATTATCAAAGTTGTTACCTATATTGATGAGAACTTCTACAACTCATACCACAGTGACAATATATGTTATAGTTTTATCTTTGTTTTTCTGAAGGTGTTTCTCCTTTAGTAGAGCAACAATACACTATAGTTTCCATTTAGGGGAGAAGTGTACCCAGTAGCAACCTTGGCCTGTGTGTAGATGGGTTGAATGCACATTAGACTCTATCTGTTGTTTTTTGAAGGTGTTTCTCCTTCAACAATATTTCATATTAGTAGATACTTTCAGTCTGCACCTTTAGTAGATGCATGCAGCTTGGGATACATGTTGTAGATTATAGTTTTCCTATGAGGTTGTAGCAACGATGAAAGAAGTGCATCGATTTTAGGCATATTTAGTATGCTTTTATAGTTTGACTTAGATGCTCACTTTTCTTAATTTTGGTGTTTTTCTTAGTTCTGTTTTATGCACAGATTTATATTTAATAAAAGTGCACAATAGAGAAGGGTTTTAAATTTTGAGCAGGGGACACACTTCTAGGTAAGAGGTACTCTATTCTAGGAAGCTTTTGCCATGCAGGTTAGGTGCTTTATCTGAGAATCCCAAGAGGCGCTATTGTAGCAATAAGAAATTCGTTTATTTTGAGTTCTTCATTAGTGCATTGATAGTATATTGTTTATTCCATGCAATACCTCAATATTGTATGATCAAATTACAGTTAATATTGTCATAATATTTTGACTTACCCTCTTTTAGAGGGAAACTAGAGTGTGTGTCAAGCTTGCACGTCACAATTGTATCATGTAGAGTTTACCTGGCACGAGTCTTGTGGATCGAAGCAGCCAGATACCTATTGGAATTCAAGAGGGAACATTACTACAAAGTGGGAAAGAGGTTTCGTAGTTAACCTACCTTTCACATTATGGTTGGAGTCATTTTTTTGGCAAGATGCTAGATACCCCAACTTCCTTTTTATGACTCAGTGCAAGATTGAATCCTTCGACAAATTCCTCGCTCAATTGTCATTAAGCGATGTGTTTTCTCAGAAGTGCTTCACATCTATAAACTTTACCAGAGTTTTTATTGAGTCTTTGGATGTGGTTATCTTTTCAAAGCACACATGTACAAGAAGATGAGAAATAATATGCCCGACTAATTTCAAGCTATCTTCCTGCGAATAGGGTGTTCCCTCCCATAAACTTGACGACTCTCTCTACTTCTTTCTAGTGAACAAATTTTGGACTTTTCATGAATTGTGAGATAATTTCAACCCCATAACTATCGGTTTCTTATTTAAAGTTATACCACTAGATTAGACCCCGCACAAGGAGAATTCCATTCCTGTTTCAAAATAACCTATAATCGACTTATACCATGCTATTTAATATTTTATGTATTTCTTCACATCCTTGGCCCTTGACATAAAGACACAACAATTTACCTTGCATTTTCTATACTAACACTCCTAAACAATAATAAAGTATGCTCAAATATGTCATTTCAAATTATCTATGCATCTCACCTTTTGGTTTTTCAATTATCGAAGTTGTTACCTATATTGATGAGATCATTGAAAATCGAGGCCATAGTGACAATATCTGTTAGAGTTTTATCCATGTTGCACTAAAGATGTTTTTCTTTCAGCAGCACTATAATACATTGTAGTTTCCATTCAGCAGAGAAGTGTACCCAGTAGCAGCCTTCATCTGTGTGCAAATGGGTTGAATTCACAATAGACTTTATCTATTGTTTTGAAGGTGTTTCTCCTTCAATAGTACTTCATCTCAGCAGATCCTTTCAATCTACACCTTCAACAAATGCATACAGCCTTGTGGTACATGCTATAAATTCCAGTTTTTCTGCTAGTGTATAGCAATGATGAAAGAATCACATCGATTTTAGGCATCTTATTGTTGTTGTATGCAGGCATGCTTTTCTAGTGTTTCCCAAACTTATATAGAGCCATATTTATTATACTTTTATAGTTTGACTTAGATGCTCACTTTTCTTAATTTAGGTGTTTTTCTTAGTACTATTTTATGCATAGATTTATCTTTAAGAAAAGTGCACAGTAGAGAAGAGTTCTATATTTTGACTAGGGGACACTCTTTTAGGGAGCTTTTGTCATGCATGTTAGGTTATTTATCCTAGACAGAGTTCCAAGTCCTTGCCTCCTTGACAAAGTCCCTGCCAGACAAGACACCGGTGGATAGAGTTCCAAGTCCCTAAATTTTCCAAAAACCCACTTAACCCTAGCTATCTAGCCTAAAATATTTTACATTCCAGTCATCTCTTGGTTGTGATTTCATAAAGAGAGCCCTCTCTGGTTTGGTAGGGCTAGCTACCAAACTAAAAGCTTTGTCTATGGTTACCTTCGTCGATATCTTCATCAGCCTAGGACATTATGGAGGATAACAGAGGGCATGACAACTAGGGAGTGCCAAGGTGTTCTAGTGAATGTAAGGTTCCCAAGTCATGGAAAAATGCAATGCTAGTTGTGAGGTCATGACTGCCAAGGTGTGTTAGGGAATGCTAGGGCATGCTAAGATGTGTTAGATAGTATGAAGACATGTCAAAAAAGCTAAGATGTGCCAAGTGCTAAGGCATGCCAAGATGTACAAGGATTCCAAGTCCCTGCCTCCTGTTCTTCCATATGATATCCACTTATGACATTTCCTTTGCAATATTTGGTGCATTTGATAGTTATAGGTCATTTATAGGTTATAAATGTCATCAGAGTTTCACTTCTAATTGAGTATTCAATTGAACATATTGATTCTCTTATACATAACTATTTTTCCCTTCACCCAATTTTCATAATTCAATAACCATTAGGTAGGAACCTACATCTTCAATGTTGCTTTGCTTATTTAGTAAAATATTGTTGAGACTTTAATTTATTGAAAGTTGTAGATTTACAATTTATGAAGTTTCAAGGTCTAATTTTAAAAAATATAATTCTTTAAAGGGTGCTAGCTCAATGGAAGAGCACCTGCTTTACAAGAAGAAGGTTGGTGGTTTGATTCCATCATGCCTTGACATCCATATGGAATGCCGACGATCATTTTTTGGTGATGGAGGCTCTTTTGACCATCACCAATGAGCTTTGATGACATTTTCGACCCTCACCAAAAATATGAAATGGTGACGGTCAACGAATGCCACCATATATACACATCAATAGTGATGATCCTCAAAGGTCCGTAACCATAAATCATTGTTGTTGATATGAAATGGTGATGGTTGTTGTCTGTCATTATAGTCATTATTCGTGATGGACATTGAATGTCACCACAACACCTATACTTCTAGAAATACAGCTTTTGGTGATGGTTAATGAACATCACCATATATATGCACCAATAGTGATGGCCATTAAAGGTCCATCACAATAAATCATTATTTTTCATATGAAATGGTGACAGTCACTATCCATCATTATAATCAATATTCGTGATGGACCTTGAATGTCACCATAACACCTATACTTTTGGCGACGCCACCTTTGGTGACACTCAGTTTTTGGTGACCAAGGCTATGGTTTGTCACCATTACTCATATGCAATGGTGACGGTCGCTATCCGTCATTATAAATCATTATGGTGACGATATTTGAATGTCACTACAACACCTATACTTTTGGCGACACCACCTTTGGTGACATTCAATTTTTGGTGATGAAGGCTATGGTCCATCACCATTGCTCATATGAATGGTGACGGCCGTTATCCATCATTATAAATCATTATTGGTGATAGACTTTGTATGTCACTACAACACCTATACTTTTGGTGATGCCACCTTTTGTGACGTTTAGTTTTTGGTGACGAATGCTCTTTTGACTGTCACCAATGAGCTTATGGTGACATTTTTCGCCCCTCACCAATGTCTTTTTTTCTTGTAGTGTCCTTTCAACTTGTCTTTCTCTATTTGGCATAGAGACCTCAAATTGTTGCACAAGGAAATTTCCATATCCTGAGGACACCTGACATCTTCCTTATTAAGAACGTAGATGATTATTTTCATATCATCTTTCTTAGATCTCCCAAATGAGATCTCATGAAGATATTTCTTCTTTACTGCATGTCAGAGGTTTCCTTTCCTAATTTTTATATATCTCTTATCTATCTCCTTTCTTGCTACATAGAGATGAGAGGACTTTTAAGAGTTCCTTCTCATGAGTTTAAAGGAAAACTTTTCACTAACTTCCCTTCTCTATAACGATTCTGTCAATCCATTTTATTCCATGCAAGATAACTCATCTATCCTATAGATATCATTGCATTCATGAAGTCATTTCAAAGAAAAAATGATTACAAATCTTCAACTCACATTTTATTTAAGTGACACAAAACTCACATTATGTGTCATTCAAATGTATACAAATCTTCAACTAAATGTAACAACCCTCCAAGACCAATAAAAATCCCCCAAATGCAAGAACACTTCTCCAAATGCAATAACACCGAAGTCTGCAAGCAGAATAATGAATATCTTCATGTCAGCTCGAAAATGAATTAAATTAAATAAATGGAAGTAACGTCATCTCAATAAAATAGTCACGAAGGTTCATGAGTTGATATCATCTTGCAAATATGGACATTACCACTATAAATACCCATCTAGGGTCAACGAAAATACACGAAGAAAAAATCTCACATGCCTCTGAAATTTCGCATATAGGAGCAGAGCCGTAGTAGGGTTTGACTGCACCTCGTTTGGGTTTTAGGTGCAGTCATGATCTTGAGTATATGGAGTAGGAAGGAGGAATCTCGCACAAGTCTGTAGCTCCGGTGAGGACAAGATCTCGACATATCTCTGAGACCCTTCGCATGACTGTAAGGTGAATTTCTTAGATCACTGTAATCTTGGATGGGACAACAATGACTTCAGGTGACACAGTAAGCTGTGATAGTGGCTATAAAGCCCTTGCATATATCCCTGTAGTTTTGATCTCAGCATATATATGTGTATCTTGGTGATCTCACACTGTTACAGTCTCGGCATAATAAGGAGCAGCAATAATCATTACAGTCTCGGCTTAAATGGAAAGTAAGATCTCATTATAGGAAAGAAAGTAATCACAATTTTTTGAACCTAATTCATGAAAATCAATGCATATATGTGATGGAAAGAATACCAGAATCCTTACTATCTTCATATAGCCTCAGTCTCACTGTCTCGGCTTAAGAAGAATCACATTGATCCTATCGTTGCCCTCACTTTCTTGGCACTTTTGTCACAAAGTACATTCTCTGCTGCTCACAATCAGCAGTGTAGCAACAATGAAGCCCTCAATGGATTGATCAAGGATTAAAATCAAGGTCATGATAACGATCTCAATGAAAAAGCCGAGATCGCTTGTGTGGAAATCTCAAGAGACAATCATGGTGCAACAATGATGTCAACAGTAATGAAGATCTCAGTGAGGCAGAGGTGCAGCAAGGATGATGATCCCAATGGCGATGAAGAAGAGGATTAATGTCTTGGTCTTGGAGAGGCAGATTGTGTCAAGGGTCATGGTTTTGGTATTCGTCAATGGAATCTCTAGAAGAAGAATTTTGCATCGATTTTCCTCTCCAAGAGGGAGAGGTTTTGGCCATGGTAGAAAGCCAAATATTTGTGTTCTTGTCTCTTTTGTTTTTGGTAGCAGTTTGATGAAGTAAACACACACACTAATAATGCATGGAACATTAAGTTAAGATAAATTGTATAAATGCTTCACAAA